>CAUYUJ010014271.1:331319-437178 GCA_963575745.1 Prorocentrum cordatum | reverse complement strand
TCATCATCATCATCCCTCCTCCTCCTCTTCCTTCCTCCTCCTCCTCCTCCTCCTCCTCCTCCTCCTCCTCCTCCTCCTCCTCCTCCTCCTCCGGGGGATCGGCAAGGCCAGGGGGAGGGGCGGGATCTTCGCCGGGTGATCCAATCTACACTTTGGCTGGTGATCCGCTTAGTGTGTAGCGACAGACGGTGCGATGACTTCGAGGAGGGAGGAGGGAGGAGGGAGGAGAGAGGGGAGAGGAGGGAGGAGGAGGGAGATTGCTTATCTGTGCGAGGTCGCCAGCGCGATTCGCGCCGTGGTTAAACCGGCTCGGTCTTGCAGCGCGTAGTACGTATATGCATACGGCTGTCGTGGATAAGCTCCAGGAGGGGTGGTGGTGGTGGTCACTGCATAAAGAAAGCAAGTCCCGAGCAGAGCAACACGGATTGCCAGGCATTGCGCGCCGCCTGGCTGTCCGTTCTTCTGTTTGTTTGTCTTCCGACCCTCTGCGCCGCGGCGCTTTGAGCTTCTCAGCTCAGGGGCGCGTCGGCCACCGCCGCCCTCTCCCTTCTCGTTGGACCTGACGAGGTTGGGGGGGAGGGTGCCGCAACGCGCCCAGAGTCCAGCAAGGCATGAGGGTGCAAACCCGACTTGTCTGGCTGATGCTCTGGGGGGGCCTGTCGTCAGGGGAGGCTGCAGCACTGCTTAACGACGTGCTGTTTAACCGAACCTGCAGGGTGGGCCCTTTCTCAAATCCGTGTTTCGGTGCGGATCGTCTGCGAGCCTTGTCTTTGTCGTCGTCGTTGTCGTCGGCGTCGTCGTGGACTCCAGGAGGGGGGGGGGGCGAGGAGGAGGAGGAGGCGGAGGAGGAGGCGAGGGTAGCTCGATCGCGGCGGTCGTGGCGGTCGCCACCAGCACGCGCCGTGGTCCTCCGTGGGGTCTTCGTCCCCGCCGCCGCCGCCGACCGCGCCCGCCCGACCCGGCCCGGCCGTTGCGGCTCTCGCGTGCCATCTCGATTATACATCACACTTTGATGTCCCGCCCCCCCAGCCCAACCCGCCCGTCAGGGTCCGCCCGCCCGACCCGACCCGACCCGCCCGTTGGGGTCCGCCCGCCCCGACCCGACCCGACCCGCCAGTTAGGGCTCGCGCGTGCCATCCCGACTGTGCACCACGCTGTGATGTCCCGCCTGCCCGACCCGACCCGCCCGCTGGGGTCCGCCCGCCCGACCCGACCCGACCCGCCGGGTAGGGTCCGCCCGACGAAAATGCCTGAATTCAGGATCCCAGAACACTTGGATCACGATCAAAGTGAGTTTCTCACCCGGGAACACTTGGATCACAACCCAAGTGTTTCCTAATAAGGAACACTGGACAGCCCCCCCAGAGGAGAGACTCGGGGAGGGGAGCCGGGGAGGAGAGTCGGGGTGGAGAGTCGGGGAGGAGAGTCGGGGAGGAGTCTCGTGGAGGAGAGTTGGGGAGGAGAGTCGGGGAGAAGAGATCAGAGATTGCACTCCTCGGCGCCCCCCGCTCCTCCGCACTCCTCCCTTCATCCCACTTCACGGCACTCCTCGCGACTCGAACTCTTCGGCACTACTCCGCACTCCTCGCTAGGCACTTCTCCGCACTTCTCCCTCGACACTCCTCGGCACTCCTCCCTCGGCACTTCTCCCTCGACACTCCTCCTCGGCACTCCTCCTCGGCACTCGACGTCGTTGTCGTTGCCGTCGTCGTCGTCGTCGGTCGTCCTCCGCCAGTCGTCGTCGCCGCAGCCGCCGCCGGCGTCGTCGTAGTCTGTCGTCGGCCCTCCTTCCCACCCATTCCCAGGCGTCGCCGCTGGGCGTGCCACTCGCACTTCCCTGCCCAAGTTCACTATTGCAAACTCTTGGCGTTTCGCGTGCCCACATCGTGGCCTCCCGTGGCTTCCACTTGCCGTCCCATCGTGGCCCCCAATCGCGACCCCCCGTCGTGGCCCCTATCGTAATTGTTTACAAGCTGTTCAGGGTGTTCTGCCGCAAAGGTGCCAGATTCAATCCGCATTTGTTGGGGAATCCTGATCGTGTCGAACGGCACGAGGAAGGTGAAGAGGAGGAGGGAGTAGGCAAGAAAGGAGGAAGGAAGGAAGGAATGGACGATGATGACAAGGAGGATGAGAAGTCGAGCTTTTGCGATATGTTGTTGTGGACGGTTCTTGGAGGACTCCGAAGGCATCCTCGCAATTCTGACCTCGGGGATACACTGCCCCCCATGGTGGTCTGGCCACTTTCGCCTGAGACATCCTCGCAAATCTGGGCTCCGGGATGCCCTGAAGTGAGATGGTCTGGCCATTGTCACCTGAGACATCTTCGCAACTCTGACCTGAGAGATGCCCTGCCCCATGGTGGTCCGGCCACTTTCGCCTGAGACATCCTCGCAACTCTGGGTGCCGAGATGCCTTGAGCTCAGGTGGTCAGGCCATTTTCGCCTGAGACATCCTCGCAACTCTGGATTCCTGCATTCCCTGAGCCCAGGTGGTCCGGCCACTTCCGCCTGAAACATCCTCGCAATTCTGACCTCGGTGATGCCCGTGGTCTGGCCGCTTTCGCCCGAGACATCCTCGCAATTCTGGGTTGCGAGATTCCCTGAGCTGAGATGGTCAGGCCACTTTTGCCTGAGACATCCTCGCACCTCTGACATCGGAGATGCCATGCCCCATGGTGGTCCGCCTACTTTCGCCTGAGACATCCTCGCAAATGTGTTATCCGAGATGTCCTGAGCCACACGTGCACCTCTGACATCCGAGATGCCATGAGCCACAGCCATCTGGATGCACACATTGAGCAACAGACAGCCACATGACAAACAACATGGTGACTCACACATGGATCCATTTGACAATCTATGTGTTCAACAGGCGCATGTGATTGTATTTGCGTCCGCGCGCATGCGCGTACAACACACTTAATCGGCGCGGCTCGGGGAAGAGACTCCAGGAGGAAAAGTCAGAGAGGAGAGTCGGGGAGGAGACTCGGGGACAAGACTCGGGGACAAGACTCGGGGAAGAGATTCGGGGAGGAGTCTCTGTGAGGAGTCTCGGGAAGGGGACTCGGGGACGAGACTCGGAGACGAGACTCGGGGACGAGACTCGGGGAGGAGACTCGGGGACGAGTCTCGGGGACGAGATTCGGGGAGGAGACTCAGGGACGAGACTCGTGGACTCGGGGAGTCGGGGAGGAGACTCGGGGACGAGACTCGGGGACGAAACTCGGGGAGGAGATTCGGGGACGAGACTCGGGGACGAGACTCGGGGAGGTGTCTCGGGGACTCGGGGACGAGACTCGGGGACGAGACTCGGGGACGAGACTCGGGGAGGAGTCTCGGGGACGAGACTCGGGGACGAGACTCGGGGAGGAGAGGAGTCTCGGGGACGAGACTCGGGGAGGAGCGTCTGGGGGGGAATCCGGGGAGGAGAGCTAGGGACGAGACTCGGGGACGAGACTCGGGGACGTTGAGGAGAGTCTGGTGGGGAAGCCGGGGAGGAGAGCTGCGGAGGAGACTCGGGGAGTAGTCTCGGGGAGGAGTCTCGGGAAGGGGACTCGGGGAGGAGAGCTGGGGAGGAGACTCGGGGAGGTGTCTCGGGGAGGAGTCTCGGGAAGGGGACTCGGGAAGGAGACGCGGGGAGGAGTCTCGGGGAGGAGACTCGGACAGGAGTCTCGGGGACGAGACTCGGAGAGGAGTCTCGGGGAGGAGACTCGGGGACGAGACTCGGGGACTCGGGGAGGAGACTCGGGGAGGGGACTCGGAGACGAGATTCGGGGACGAGACTCGGGGACGAAACTCGGGGAGGAGATTCGGGGACGAGACTCGGGGAAGATGCTCGGGGACGAGACTCGGGGAGAGGACTCGGGGACGAGACTCGGGGAGGAGTCTCGGGGAGGAGACGCTCGGGCTGTCCTCTCGGGCTCTCCGCGGGGCGCGGTGCGCCTGAAACACTTGGATCACGATACAAGTGTTCCTGGGATCGTGAATTCAGGGTCTTCTCCGCCCGACCCGACCCGACCCGCCCGTTATGGCTCTCGCGTGCCATCTCGATTACGCACCACAGTTCAATGTCCCGCCCGCCCGACCCGACCCGCCCGTCAGGGTCCGCCCGCCCGACCCGACTCGACCCGCCCGTCAGGGTCCGCCCGCCCCGACCCGACCCGACCCGCCCGTCAGGGCTCGCGCGTGCTCGCTCACGTACGCGCCACACTTCAATGTCCCGCCCGCCCGAGCCGACCCGCCCGCTGGGGTCCGCCCGCCCGACCCGACCCGCCCGTTAGGGCTCACGCGTCCGCCGGCACAGTGTGGACCAGGGACGGGCGCCCGCCCCCGCACCACGCGGCTGCTGCGCGGCTCGCATGCACTGGAAACCCACCGACGGGCTGGCCGGCCGGCCGGCCCAGCCTCACGCCCTCCGCCCCCCCCCTTCCTCTCTCCTTGGCACCTTCCCTCCCTCCCTCTATCTCCTCCTCCTCCTCCTCCTCCTCCTCCTCCTCCTCCTCCTCCTCCTCCCCCTTGTCCTTCTCCTCCACCTCCTCCTCCTCCTCTTCCTCCTCCTCCTCTTCCTCCTCCTCCTTTTCCTTTTCCTCCTCCTCCTCCTCCTCCTCCTCCTCCTCCTCCTCCTCCTCCTCCTCCTCCTGCTCCACCTCCTGCTGCTCCTCCCCTTGCCCTGGCGAAGCGAGACTCCGGCGAAGCGAGCTCCGGCGAAGCAAGCCCCGGCGAAGCCAGACTCCGGAGAAGCGAGCCCCTGCGAAGCGAGATGGGCGAAGCGGGCCCCGGCGAAGCGAGCCCCGGCGCAGCAAGCCCCGGCGAAGCGGGCCCCGGCGAAGCGAGCCTCCGGCGAAGCGAGTCCGTGTTCTCATCGTCATCGTGCATTGCCATTGGCACTCGGGGGTCAAGTCAAGGGCGTAAAAAAACGCCCCTACCCTGGTTTATGAGGCGCTGTGCGCTGAACCTCCTGTGGGCTGACAGGGCAAACCCTGCGTGTCGCGCGTGCCGCGCGGCGTCCTGGCGGCTCTCTGGCCTGTGGGAGCTCCCAGGAGGTTTACTGACCACGCGCTTGTAATTCAGGGTAGGGGGCGTCTTTTCTCATTCCTCGGTCAAGAGCAGGTGCCCGCACCTTCTCCGCCGCGCCCCCACTCTCCGCCCTGGAAGGCCTGTCGCCCTGGGCACCTCCACGGGGCCCTGGGCCTTCGGCGGGCGGGGCCCATCGGGCGGGGCCAGGGCCGGGACGACTCGCGCCGCCGCGGGAGTCGCTCCAGAAGGTGGTCAGAGCGCCACCCCCCGGGGAGAGGTCCAGGGAGTAATAGTAGGTGTCGATGCCTTGTCCCCAGCGGCCGGAGGGGCTCGCGCCACAGCCTGCTCCTGACATCCCAACTCCCGCCCATCCATCCCCTGCTGCGCTGAATCCATTCGCGTTCGCCGAGCCTCGCGGGCCTAGAGGTTGACACCAACGCCAAGATCGGCGGTGCGCCTCCACCGAGGGAAGACGATCCCGATCTCAGTGATGGTGGTAATATTCTGGCTTCCAACGTGGCCGGAATATTACCACCAACACCGAAATCTAGGATCATCTTCCCCATGTGGATGCAGTCCCCCTGTGTTGGTGTTGGTGCCCACTTCCGGGCCTCCAAGAGTCGGGTGCCCGATCTGGAGTTCGCATGACGTTCGCACTTGCATTCGCAGTGCTCGGCCCGCCGCCACGGCATCGCGCCGGGAGGTCGGGCGAAGTCTGGGTGGAGGGAGGACGAGCACAGTGGAACAGCCCCGACAGGAAGCAGGCATGGGGGAGGAGGATCAGTGACAACGGGGGGAGGAGGAGGGAGGAGGAGAAGGAATGAGAAGGAAGGAAAAGGAAGGAGAAGGAGGAGGAGGAGGAGGAGCAAGAAGAAGAAGATCCTGATTGATCCTGCCCCTGCGGGTCCAGGAGGAGGAGGAGGAGGAGGAGGAGGAGGAGGAGGAGGAGGAGGAGGAGGAGGAGGAGGAGGAGGAGGAGGAGGGGGAGGAGGAGGAGGGGGAGAGGGGAGGAGGAGGAGGGAGGAGGAGGAGGAGGAGGAGGAGGAGGAGGAGGGAGGAGGAGAGGAGGGAGGAGGAGGAGGAGGAGGAGGAGGAGGAGGAGGAGAGGAGGAGGAGGAGAGGAGGAGGAGGAGAGGAGGAGGAGAAGGAGGAGGAGGAGGAGGAGGAGGAGGAGGGAGGACGGCGCTACGGGGCACTGACCCCAATGGCGCAGTACATAGCGGGAAATAGCGGGAGGAGGAGGAGGAGGAGGAGGCGGCGGCGGCGGAGGAGGAGAGGGAGGAGGAGGAGGAGGAGGAGGAGGAGGAGGAGGAGGAGGAGGAGGAGGAGGAGGAGGAGGAGTTGGAGGTGGGTGTGTGGGAGGGGGTGGGGACTGGGAGAGGGAAGGGGAGAGGGAAGGCCTGGGGAGAGGGATGAGCGTGGAGCTCACGAGAGTGGCGACCGGGGCACAACCAGCGGCCCCGAACCCAGACAACGAGATCTCATTTGGGTTTGCGTTGAGCACCGCTCCGCTGGACCGCCCACGAGCTCACAAAAGTGGCGACAGTTGCGCAGCTGGTAGCCTCCACAGGGTGGCGATGTATAATTTGGGTCCGCGAAGGGCACCGCTCTGCTGGATCTCTCAGGAGCTCACGAACGTGGCGACAGTGGCGCAGTCGGCAGCCCCGCAGAGACGGCGAGGTAGCAGGCAGGAGGAGGGTGAGAGAAGAGAGGCGGGAGGCGGGAAGAAGGAGAAGGCAGACACAGGGTGGGCGGGACGCATGGGTACGGCGTCCACAGCAGATGTTGTCTAGATCCGACAACGGCCACTGCTGTGAAGGCGGTCTTTCGATTCAGTCGAACCCCGCCCGCGGCGACACCGATAGCGATACCTGTGCAAAAAATGGGCAGGGCCTGCTGTCGGGCTTCGTCACAATCCTTTCCGTACCCGCTTGGGTCCTCCAGGTTGAATCGGGCGCACGTTAGCATGGATTACGCATCCGTGGATCTGGCGCGGGGGCGCCAGATTCACGGATCGGGGAGAAAAGTGCTCCCCGAGACATGAGGCCAATGCCGCCCGATTTGGTGACGCAGCGTGTTGATCTTCCATGGGAATTGGATTTGACGCTACTCCACGCGCCTTCACCCATGTTTGCGATTCATCGACAGTCGGGTCGGACGAAAGGGGGGTAGTTCAGGGAGGGTCCTGCTCCAGCTGCGCCGGGTGCGCCACGTTCGGGGCACGTGCACGAGTGTGCCAGGTGCGCCTGCGCACGTGGCAGTCCACGTCGGGACACGTGTCGGCCCACACCACCCTTGTCGAAAATCAGCGCGCAATCGCGGCGGGGTGCCCATCATAGTGTCTGGTGGGCCTTCACACAGCAGGCCATATGCCAGCACCCGCGCTGTCCCACTCAAAAGCCAAAGCGCATGTTGCCTCGAAGTGCATGTTGTATTGTTTGTTGACAGGGGTGCTGGCCCTGCGCGCAGCAGGCAATATGCGGGCACCCCCGCCGTCACTGTCAAAACACACTACAAAGTGGCCGTGGCCCCCCGATCATGACCCAAGGTTTTGCCCCAAACTGGAATCACATGTGTTTTTGGACAGGGATAGTGGGGAGAGGGTCCTCACTGGTCCAGGTTGGCTGCTGGTCGCCTGGGGGAGGAGATGTTTATGCTTATGCATTAGTGATGAAGACACCCTCTCTGCCTGCAAGCCGTATCGTTCATTCCCACCCGGCCCGCCAACGCATAATTAAAACCCGATTCTCTGCATGGCGCCTGGAAATGCCACACATGCTACGAGCGCCACGGTTTCAAGGTGCACCAGGCAGCCTGGAGCCCCAGGCGTGGTAGCGCGCAGGCAGCAAGGCCTCTCTTTCAAATACCGAGGTAAGGTGTATGTGGTATTTTTTGACAGGGAAGGTTGGCCTGCGCGCAGCAAGCAATATGCCGGCACCCACGCCGCCCCTTTCAAAAACCAATGCAAAGTGGCCGCGGGGCGCCCGCGCCTTCTCCAGATTTGGAGGCAAAGTGGATTTCGTATTCTTCGTTGCAAAGGGTGGTTGGGGGAGTCTCACTGGTCCGGGTTGGCTGCCGGTCGCCTGAGGGAGGGGGTGTTCATTAATAAGGAAAAGAGATCAAGACACCCTCCCCGCTCGCAAGCTGTCTCGCTCACTCCCACACGCCGTCCCAACACATAAGTAGCACCCGGGCCTCAGCATGTTCAGCGGTCGTCTTTGGATGGGCACCTATCATGTGCGCAACGCTGGGGCGATGTGCGCCACGCGTGACAGGCGCGCCACACGCGCCAGGTGCACCAGGCACCCCTGTGGCCCAAGCGTGCCAGGCACGCTTGGTGCGCCAGATGCTCAGATGCGCCACGTGCGTGATCCACGTGCGCCATGTGCGCCGCATGCTCCAGCCGCGCTGGGTGCGCCACGTTCGGAGCACGCGCACGAGTGTGCCAGGTGCGCCTGCGCATGACACATCGGGAAACGTGTCGTCCCCCACACCCTTGTCGAAAACCTGTGTGCAATCGCAGCGGGGTGGCCATCATAGCGCCAGGGGGGCCTACCCACTGCAGGCCATATGCCAGCCAACACCTCCGCCGTCCCAGTTCAACACCATTGCGCAGTGGTCGCGGGGTGCCCGCGGATGATCCAGATTTTGCTTCGAGGTGCATGTTGTCTTTTGTTTGACAGGGATGCTGGCCTTGCGCGCAGCAGGCAATATGCGGGCACCCCCGCCGTCCCTGTCAAAACACACTAAAAAGTGGTCGCTGCCCCCCGATCATGGTCCAAGGTTTTGCCCCAAAGTGGAATCACCTTGTTTGTTGATAGGGATGGTGCGGGGGGGGTCCTCACTCGTCCTGGTTGGCTGCTGGTCGCCTGGGGGAGGGTGTTTATTCATAGGGTACAGGGTCAACCATTTTCTTGAAGAGAAGACGGGGGGGTGGAAAGGGGAACGCTATAAACCACCCACGCCCTAAAGGGCTGGTGGGATTTCCAATGAGATCTGGTGTTGTGATTGTGTCCATGCGGGGCCCCCAGAAGTCCTGGCCCTCCTCTCCCCAGGGCCAGCGCTTTCTCTTGAGCTGTCTCTGCGACGGCCCAGGAGCCTGAAAATCCACCCTCGCGGAGGACGGGTCCCAGATCGATCGATCCACCCCCTTCTCGGGCGTTTCGTCTTGGTGGGGACGGCAATCGGGGGGGCGGATGGACGGCTGCAGGCGACGGTCCCCCCTCTGGCCCCGATGGGGCACGAAAGGTGCGCCTTTCTCCACCCCCGTGTATTGCCCCCCCGCGAACCAACACCCGACCATCGCATTCTCGATCGGTCGAACGCTCACCCATGCCCCCGACGTCATGACCCCCGGGGGCGTCGACCCATCCCCCGGGACCCGCGCTTTCACCCTGGGTCAGCTTTTGACGGTCATGGGGCGTGGCCTAAAACTTTCCGTCGCAATTTCTTCACGACTTATTCGTCGCGGCCGCAGGCGAGCGCGCCAGCAGCGTCAGAGGTCGGGCGGGTTACGCGCGAACCGAATTGCCTAGCGCACGGGACCGACGGCCGAACCTAAGCTGCATTTCTTCACGACACGAGGCGTCAGAGATTCCAGCCGCATCGATCGGCCGATCGATCTGCTCTGGGGGCGCAGGACGTCTGGGCTCGAGCCCCGGGGGCGTCTTGCCCGAGCCTGCGTGCGGCGCCTGCAGAGCGGGGGGCCGCGGGGCTGTGCAGTGCCATGGCGCAGGCGCGGCCGGCGCCGGAGCCGCGCCGCGACCGCTCGCTATAGCCCCCCTTGCCGGAGTCCGCTTCGATTTGGGGGGGGGCGGTGGGGGCCCATGGCCCCCTCGCGTCGTGGAAAAAAACACGACGGGCGGTTTTTGCGGGTCCCGGGGCCTCGAGAGCGTCGAAGACTATGGCTCCCCCGTCGCCGGCCAGTGGGGGTCAGACCTGTGGAGGGTCAGGGAGGCTCAAGTTCGAGTCATGTTCCTTGTTCGGGGCCGCATTCGTTTCACGAAATATGTCGTCCTTCGATTTCTGTGGCAATTTCTTTGGGGATTCTTCGCCTGGGCCAGCCTTCTCCTTTGAAAATAGGTTTTTAAGAGTTTGCCTCTCTCTGACCCTGACCCCCAGAAATCAGACCCCCATTAGCAGGCCAATGACCTGCCAGGGTCCACTTCGATCCGTGGGGAGGAATGAGGCCCACCTCTTCTTCTAGCAAGTTATAGGTCACGGCGCGAGATCTTGGGGACCATCGCCATGCCCATGAAACGTCGAGACCTCTGGGGGCCGACGGTGCGAGAAAAAGAAGCATGACGTCGGAGGTTTGGGGATGTGGGGGGAGGAGAGGAGCCGCCAGGGAGCGCTCAGTCGCCAGATGCTTTTCCGATGCCAGATCTCAGGGACGGGGGAGGAGCCCAGATTGTAGTGGCCTTCGGCCAGTGCCGCCGATCCGGGTCGCTCGGTGTTATTCTCCAGACGCAGACATTATAAGCGCACATTCAAACGCACAAACTTCTCGGGTTACCTTCGAAAGGGCGTAGGAATGCAGTTGGGTCAATAGAGCCATCTCGCAACAGTGGTTCAATCAACGGCGGGGTGCTTGCAGTGACCGTGGGGACGGGAAATAATAATGACATGAAAATTCCATACAGGATGCCGATCACTTTGGAAACTCACGATACGTCGTGCACGGAGTCGTGTTACGAAACATGTGGCCTGGACGATGTGGTGCGAGCGGTGGAGGCGAGCCTATCGGCGCAAGGACGCCCTCTTGGGGCGTTTTTTGAGCCATCTTAGGAGCCTGTCAGGGCGTCGTGGGGGCTTCTTGGGGGCTTTCGGAGGCCCTCTTGGAGGCTCTTGGGGCCTCCTGGGGGCCTCGTGGGCTGGAAGGCTAGATTTTTGTCCGCTTTTCGTCCCTCTTTTGGGTCCTCTTCGGGCCGTCTTGGGGGCCTGTTGGGCCGTCTTGGAGCGTCGGAAAGCCGAAAAAAGCGACAACCCCAAAAACATTGAAGAAACAAATGGGAATCAACGATTTTTGGCTCTGGGGGCCATCGTGGGAGGCCTCTTGGAGGCCTCTTCAGACGTCGTGGAAGGCTCTTGGGCCGTCTTGGGGCCATCTTGGGCGTGTTCGGGCGATCCTTCGGGGTCTCGGGACTTTCGTAGACCGTCCTCAGAGACTTTTGCGGCCGCGGCCACCCTTCCAGCGCATCCTCGAGCTTAGAGCCTTCTGTAAAAGCAGCGCCCCGCATCCGCCGGAAACTCGCACCCCCCCCCCCATCCCCCCTTCCCTGGCAGAGCCACCCCGGCAACCCCCCCAGAGGCTGAGGCTCAGCCTCGAGGCTGTGGCTGAGACTCCTTGAAACTCACACGCCGGATCGGCGGATTTCCTCGCGTCGTGGGACAACAACAACGACAACAATAATGTCAAGACTGGTCGCTGTTATCTGCTCGCGTGTCATTCAATATGCATATCCCAAACCCTGGATACCCGCCCTCTTCGTCTTCGATCGTACCCCCTTTATGGGGGGTATACTCATTCCCTGCCACGCGTGGTTGGTGAGACTTTTGAAACAAGGGTAACCGATAACATGTGGGAATGAGGACGAAGGGATCGGAGGAAGGGAGGGGGGGAGGGCAAGAAGGAAAGAGGACGATGATTTGCGCTGCGAGTGGCGACTCAGCTTGCGCCATGGCGTGCACTCCAACACAGGTTAACAATAAGTTTCGCCCTGGGTCGCGCAATAAACAGCGCCACGTACCACCCCCTTGAAAGAACATATCGTTGATACCCCCACGCGGGGACGTGCAGCTGCGAACTGGTGTCAGAAACAAATGTCGTGGAACCCTGAAAAGAAGCGGGATGTTAGGAGAGCGGGCCGGAAGGATAATGAGGATTGCAACCGTGTCGAAAGAAACGCGGGGATGTGGAGTGGATTGGGATGGAGTGGACAAGCGTAGGGTCTCAGGAGGAGGAGCGGCAAGGAGTGGCGAAGAGGAACCGGGAGGAGTGCGGAGGAGCGGGGGCGCACGGAGGAACCTGGAGGAGGGACTGGGAATAATTTGAGAAAAATGCAGGAAACGAGCGGGGAGGGGTGGAGATTGTTGGGGCGGGATAGGGTGGCCTGGGGGGGAGTGGGCGGAATGCGAAGAATTGAGATATAGCGCAATGGAGTACGAACGAGATCAAACTAATGATAAAGGAAAAGAGTAGAGAAGATTGGGAAACAACGTGGATACGTGGGGGCAGGTGGATACGAGCGGAGACTGGTGCGAAGACAAGGCGCGGGGGGATTGGAAGGCACCAGAAATCCTCCTATGACCTCTGGGGGGCTTCGGGATGACCCCAATGACCACCGAGCAGATCCAGAGGCTCCGAAAACCCGCCTGCTCCGAACGAGCGGGGGCCGCGAAGGGCATGCGTATAAGGGGGCCGCAGAGGGCAGCGACGGGGCCAGTGAGGGTAGAAACGGAGCCACGAAGGGCAGAGAGGGGGCCACGAAGGGCGACAGCGGGGCCACGAAGGGCATGCATATGGGACCACGACGGGCGCGAACGAGCGGGGGCCACGAAGGGCATGCGTATATGGGGCCAGGAAGGGCGACAGCGGGGCCGCTGAGCGCAGAAAGTGGGCCACGAAGGGAAGCGAGGGGGCCACGAAAGGCGACATCGGGGCGACGAAGGGCATGCATATGGGGCCGCGAAAGGCGCGAGCGAGCGGGGGCCACGAAGGGCATGTTTAATCCAGGGCCACAGAGGGCAGCGACGGGGCTGCTGAGGGCAGCACCAGGGCCACGAAGGGCAGCACGGGGGCCACACACAGCGACAGCGGGGCCACGAAGGGCATGCATATGGGGCCACGACGGGCGCGAGCGAGCGGGGGCCACGCAGGGCATACGTATATGGGGCCACAAAGGGCGACAGCGGGGCCACTGAGGGCAGCAAGGGGCCACGAAGGGCAGCGAGAGGGCCACGAAGGGCGACAGCGGGGCTACCTACGAAGGGCATGCGTATGGTTGCGAGGAAATCACAAGCGAGAGTGCGATTCTCCAATCAACTGTGAGGAAGTATCAAGCTGCAGCCACGATTCAATAATACATTACAAGGAAGTCCAAAGCGAGAGCGCGATTCTTCAATAAATTGTAAGGAAATATTGGGCGGGAGCCGTTGTTGGCGCGGGCCACGACGGGCCCAACGAACGGGGACCCCAACGGCCTTACGTATAGGGGGCCGCAGAAGGCAGCGACGGAGCCGCTGAGGGCAGAAACGGGGCCACTAAGGGCAGAGAGGCGGCCGCGAAGAGCGACAGCGGGGCCACGAAGGGCATGCATAATCGGCCACGACGGGCGCGAACGAGAGGGGGCCACGCAGCAGGGCAAACATATACAGGGGCCAGAAGGGGCGACAGCGGGGCCACTGAGCGCAGAAAGTGGGCCACGAAGTGCAGCGAGGGAGACGCGAATGGCGACGGCGGGGCGACGAAACGCATGCGTAGGGGACCGCGACAGGCGCGAGCGAGCGGGGGCCACGAAGGGCAATCCATCAGGGGCCACAGAGGGCAGCGACGGGGCCGCTGAGGGCAGCACCAGGGCCACGAAGGGCAGAGCAGGGGCCACGAAGGGCGACAGCGGGGCCACGAAGGGCATGCATATGGGACCACGACGGGCGCGAACGAGCGGGGGCCATGAAGGGCATGCGTATATGGGGCCACAAAGGGCGACAGCGGGGCCACTGAGGGCAGCAAGGGGCCACGAAGGGCAGCGAGAGGGCCACGAAGGGCGAAAGCCAGGCAACGAAGGGCATGCGTATGGGGCCACGACGGGCGACTGCGAGCGGGGGCCACGAAGGGCATATAATGCGGGGCCACAACGGGCAGCGACGGGGCTGCTGAGGGCAGCAACGGGGCCACGAAGGGCAGCGAGCGAAGGCGACCGCGGAACCAGCACGGGCAGCGAGGGACATCGAAGGCGGGCGAAGGGCAGCGAGCGGCGACTGCAGTCCCTAACGGGCTGGTCGTGCGGGCAGACCCAGACGGGCGGGTCGAGAGGGCGGGTCGTTGAAGCGAAAATTCTGCTTGAACCGCCAGGCAATATGTAGCGGGAGCGCGATTCCTGAGTGTCGAGGAGCGGCATCTGAATAAATTGTGAGGCAGCATCAGGCGGGAGCCGCGATTCGGTGGTAAGTTGCGAGGAGTCCCGAGCGAGAGCGCGATTCTTCAATAGATTGTGAGGAAGTATCAAGCGGGAGCCGCGATCCGGTGGTAAATTGTAAAGAAGGCCCCAGCGAGAGCGCGATTCTTCAATACATTGTGAGGAAGTATCAGGCGGGAGCCGTTGTTGTTGTTGTTGTTGTTGTTGTTGTTGTTGTTGTTGTTGTTGTTGTTGTTGTTGTTGAACATTATTATTTCTAAAGAATAATTATTGTTGGGCCCCTGGTGCACGCCCCCCCCGCCGCGCCTAGGCCGCAGCCACATTTTCATCATTTTCGTGAGGAAGTCTCAGGCAAAACGGGTTGGTCCAGATCCGGTTGTGTTGTTACGATCGGTTTTCCCTTGCAAAAAATAAGGCAAAGTGGACATTTCTTGTTCTAACATGACCAAACTTCAAGAATCCCTTGCAAAAAATGACACGAAGTGCACATTCGCGCGCGCAAGACGAAATCCTTCCAAAACCTTAGTCTTCGTAGCGATTTTCACATAAAAACATGAAAAACCCAATGGTTTTTCAAAAAAAGGGTTTCAAAAATTCACCCCGCGCGCTCTTGCGGATTTCTTAGGAAACCCAATACTTTTTCAACATTTCTGTCAAACGGGCTCTTGCGAGCAACTTTTTCACGTGCTTCGAACTTCTGCAACAAAGGTTGCGCGCCTGCCAGGGCCATCATCCCTGTCAAATAATACCATGTGGGACACATTCGTTTTTTCTTCGCGCGCGCACGCCGTCGTCGTCGGCCGCGGGGCCCTGAATAGTAGCCACGGTCGTCCGCATGCCACGAAGTGAAGTGTCCGAACGTCATAGGGCGGGAAGCTGGGTGTGGGTGGTGGCGAAGAGTCGTTTGGAAATTTGGTAGAGCTTGAACCGGCCCCCCCACAAAGTGGGGGTATTGCCCGCCTCCTATGAAAACCCTGGCACTGGTGAGAACGGAGTGTCCCCACGTGCTAGTAATTGTTGTTGTTGTTGTTGTTGTTGTTGTTGTTCTTGTTGTTCTTGTTGTTGTTGTAAACCGGGGGCCAACGACACAGTTTGACCTTCAAGCTTTTCCTTGATTAAAAAAACAGGGTGCGAGCCTCGGGAAGGGCACCTCAATCAAAGAAAAAATGTGCACCGGATGCGGGGGGATCAACATTAATTGTTCTTCAGAAGTGAGGGTTAAACAACAACAACAACAGCAGCAACAACAAAAACAACGGAAAAAAAAGGCGTACATTCCGGCCCCGGGCAGGGCCGGAGCCTCCGGTGTCACTCCCCCAGTGGACGGGCGCACATTCCGGCCCCGTCCTGAGACGTTGTGCGACGACGGCTTCTCCAGCCCTGCGAAAACCCATCTGCGGTGGTGTCGTGCAAGCGGGCAAACGTAATTACACTGCGGCCGCGCGTGCACCGTCATCTGTGCTGTTCCCTCCACAGAAAACGCTCCCCGTGCGCTACCCATTTCTCCGGCCCCGCGTGCAGCAAAGACACCTTCAGGGACCCTCACGACTCATGACGAAAGCTAAAGAGTCCCTCAGGGACCCTTACGACGACGACGGGCGGCGGCGGCGGCGCCGCCGCCGCCGCCGCCGTCGAGGGGGATGCGGATTTTTCTGGGGTGCCTCCCGGCCGCGTCTCACACGGCGCCTGCGGCACTCGGTCCCGGGCGGGGGAGCCTGCCCGGCAGAGAGCCCGAGGGCCCGCGGAACTCAGTGGGAAACGCGGACACAGCATGCATGAAGCAAACGGGTCCTGAGGGAAAGGGGTCCCGGAGCCGCGGGGTTCCCCCCGCTTTCACCCCGAGTCGGTCTTCCAAAGTCGGTTTTTCCCCCGGTTTCACCCCTAGATGGGATCCCCCCGCCGAAGAATTGTAAGATATCTTGAGGAATCCTGAGGAGCCCCGGGGGATCCTGAGACACAATTGGGGAACTCCTGAAGAACCATTTGGGGTCCCACGGGTTCTTGTGGGATCCTGAGGAATCCTGGGGACTCGGGAGGCATCCTGTGGAATCCTGAAGGATCCTTGGGAATACGAGCGAATCCTGAGAAGCCCTGATGCTGAGGAATCTGTGTCGGTCCTGTGGAGTCCTTTGGAATCCTGAAGAAAAAGACGGTGCCTTGAGGAATCCTGAAGGGTACCCTACGAGGGGATCCTGAGGGATCCTGGGGAATCCTAAGGAGTCCTTGGGCAGCCTGGAGAATCTCTGAGGACCCTGAGAAATCATGGTGGGTCCTGGAGAGGAATAAGTCGGACTCCTTTGGGGGGAGGGGGGGGGGGGGATCCTGAAGAGCCTTCGGGAGCCATGAGGAGTCCTAAGGTGTCCCTATGAATCCTTGGGTGCCTTGAAGAATTCTTAGATATCCCAAGGAACCCTGAGCAGGCCCGCAAGATCCTGAGCAACCCTGGCGAGATCCTGAATAATGCTTGGGGAATACAGAAAGGATTTCTGTGAGGTCCTGAGGACTCCTGGGCTCTCGGGAGGAATCCTGATGGACCCTGAGGAATCCTGACGAGTCCTGGGGAGTCTTGATGAGTCCAGAGGAAGCCGATGGGGATCCTGAGGAGTCCTTGTGTGTCCTGGGGATTCCTGCGCAATTCTGAAGAATGCTAAGGGGTCATGAGAAATCCTGAAGGGCCGAGGGGTGCCCTGAGGGGATCCTGAGAAATCCTGTGGGATCGCAAGGAGCCTTCAGGCATCCTGGAAAACCTTTGAGGGGGATCCTGGGGCATCAGTGTGGATACTGAAGGGGAAGCCATCGGACTCTTTGGGGGGGTGTCCTGGTGAGCCCTGAGGAGCCCTCGGGGGTCCTCAGGAATCCTGACGTGTTCTGAGGAGTCCTTGGGGGTCCTGAAGAACTCTAAGATATCCTGAGGAATCCTGAGCAGCCCTTCGGGATCCTGAGTAACCCTGGGGAGATCCTGAAGAACCCTTGGGGGTCCCACGGGTTCCTGTGGGATCCTCTGGGATCCTGAGGAATCTTGGGAACTCGGGAGGAATTCAGAGGAATCTTGAAGGGCCCTAAGGAATACCAGCGAATCCTTAGGAGTCCTGATGAGAGCCCAGAGGAAGCCTAGGGGATCCTGAGGAATACGAAGGAGTCCGGGGGAATCCTGAGGGGCACCCGGAGGGGATCCTGAGAAATCCTTGGGGCTCCCTCGGGGTGAGGAACCGTGGGGGATCTTGAGGTACCCAGAGGTGACCGGGATCTGTGTGAGAGATCGCAAGTTATATGTTGATGTTTTGTAGATCGCAAGCGTACGTTTGTAGATCGCAAACATGTTGTGTGTTCGAATGTTGTCTTTGTTGGGTAACTATTGTATGTGTTCGTGCACAATCGTAAGGTTTAGTGTGTTCGTTTGTATGTTGAGTGTTTTGTATGATATCCTTATCGTGGCCACGTTTGTTCCATCGTGTTCTTTTCGCCGCGTCGGCAAACATCAACGCAATGCATAACATTATGATGCAATCCCGATGCGGGTACACTTGGAAACGGGAGGGGCATGCGGGAGGATGGTAATTAATGCGAACGGAGGGGGTTCGATTGAGGATATACGTGTAAGACGCACGCTTGAAACGGCCCCGTCGTCGTTCGGTCCAAGAGCGGTGGCGTGTGGACGAGCCCGCGCGGAATGAGCTCAGCTCTTCGAGTTCCGCACGCCTCCCTTCTTAACCCTCCTCCCCATCCCGCCACCCACCCGAACATCTCTCGCGTCGCCCGTTCCCCGTCCCGCTCATCGCCAACATGACAACCCCCGCATATCCATCCCCCATCTTCGATCCCTGGTGTTCATGTCCCCCTGCATCATCTGCCCCTCATCACCCCAACGCGTCCGCCGTCTTTGCTTTCTTTTTTTTGTTTCAAATCCCGCCGTTGATCCCAATCACGCCCCACATCGCCATCGATTATTTCCTCATTCTCCCGATTTCTATGTTTCGTCGTCAAAGGCGAATTGTGGCTCGAGGTATTATTGAGGCACACATGTCGGGCGATGCGAACTAAGCAACCACACTGCATTAGATACGTTTAGAACCGAAACGAGCCGCAAAAAGGAACACTTGCTCTAAGATCTGTTAGCTTCGATCAATGTATGGGCACGCTTTAGCGACGCCTAGTCAAGCTTCAGGGAGAGGGCCAACGAACGACCAGCAAAACGCCCAGAGCCGTAAGGTAAACGCCAGCTATCGGGGCAGGGGGTAGGGTATGGTTTTCCCTTGACGGTGGGGGCGGCGGCTAGTTCGGGCTTGTCCTTCTACATGGGGAGGGGGGAACGAACCAGAAACACATCAACACATATTCACGCATAGCCAACCACACATCGTT
The DNA here is from genome assembly GCA_963575745.1 of Prorocentrum cordatum. NCBI lineage: Eukaryota > Dinophyceae > Prorocentrales > Prorocentraceae > Prorocentrum > Prorocentrum cordatum. The sequence continues at coordinate 418,664 of CAUYUJ010014271.1, read as the reverse complement.
TCCAGACTATGTGTGAACTAGTTTCGGAAGCTTCTCATGTAACGAGACGTTCCCGACTTAAGTCTGGGGGGAGGTGCAACGGTTGCCATGCCTCGGAATCCACCTGGTGCGAACACCAGGTGGGCAGGTGTGCATGGGTGCGCTTCCGAGCGTCGAATGCGACAGGGGAACAGGAGTGAGGAGTGAGGAGTGTAATGGTCGATGAAGGGGGTTCGACGAGCGACGGACAAATACGGATCCGCGCCCTCGCGGTCTGAGCCCGCGGGAGTAGCTTAGACAGCTGAATCGGGGGGGGGGGGGGCGGGGGCGGCGGTGGCGGAGGAGGTTGAGGAGGAGATGCAATGCCACATATCACACATCTAATCAGACGCCCCCCCTCGGTATTCAGCAACCCAAACTGACAATTTGGATGCATTTTGGATGGGTTTTGGATGCATTTTGGATGTGATATCGACGCGTGTTTTGGATTGGTGCTAGATGTGGGTTCGGCGGACATTTGGTTGGTGTGACTGGTAATACAAACACCCATATCATTTGCTTTAGCGTCATCATGTAAATCACCCTCAATGGTCTAATCACTTGCACAATCGTGGTTACCGTTCACGTGCTGTTCATTTATACCGATCGTGTACACAAGCTAACAGTGACAAGATTCAAGGCAACCAATCTACACACTTCTGTGACATGATCAATCAGTAGCCGTGTCGATCCATCATTTCGTTTAGCTGAATACACTGGCATGCCTCTCTGCGGCAACAGTCGGGGCTGTGAAAAAAAAACAGCAAGCTGAACGCCAACTTCATGAATAGCTCATCTTCTGGTGACACGAGCAGCCTGAATCATCTAAGCACGCGGATTGCCCACATGCTGTAAACGAGACTCGAGATTGTGCGTCGCTCCATCCATGGAACTTGAAACACGTTGGCTAGCTGAATGCACTTTCCCAGATATGTGCTCCCCACCCGAGCGTGCGTCCCATCGCGAGTTGAGTGCGTGTGCGGTGCCATTCAGAAATTGATAGTGCTGCGGTGCGATACGATGCACACGTCGCACGCGCGAGCAACATGAACGCTGCGTCCATATGCGTTACACTCACTGTGCTGCGTGCCTGATTACATTGATCCCTCACCCCAGAGTGTTTAGGATGCGCTCGCACATTGCATGCCCTGCACGTAAACGCATGCACAGTGCGCGAGCGAAATTGCACGCGCCCACCACCACTGCATCGAACTGGACATGCACCCACCCACCCAATATTATCACATGCGTTGTACTGATAAGCTTGTAAGCATGTTGTAACAAAAACGGCTGGCACAGAACAGCGCCCGAGAGGCGTATAAATTGCGCGACGCAGGCAAGTGCGGCCCTGCAGTCAATTTAGCATGCGCCTTGGCACAGAGCGCTGAAACGTGACCTTCGCGGCAATGCTGCGAGTGCAGACACGACGTTACTACGCTAGATTTGTTTGCTTGCTACGCATGTTATGCTAGAATGTCGTGAGTGTTATATGTTGCATCGTGTATCATGCCTATATAATGAGTATCTCCGAGCGCTCGCCTTAAGCTGTCGCTCCCGCGGCAACGAATGGCAGTGAAGCGTGAGCGAGCGATGCGACCCCGTCGCAAAAGTCCTGGGTATATGCCGCACTGGCCTTCAAAGCTTGACCCTTTTTGTTGCCGTTCGTCCAGATACCTGGCCTCCAGCCAGTGGCGGAATCAGCAGAGCTCGGACGCTTACGAGGGGCAACGTTCGAAAGGGTATCCTTACAACCAGACCTATGCAAGAGCTCGTATGCAGATGACCGGCTCGCGCCGATGTAGACGCTAGCCAAGCCAACGGAATGAGACACCCACAGACACAGGGGCTTCAAGGTGGTTGCGCCGAACATGCCCAAACACGTTTGCACTACGTTGAGCTCTAGATCGGCACGCAGCGCCTCCATAACACTGCAACGCCGAAGAAAACTGTTCACTGGGTTCTCGATCGCAACGAAAACGCCGCGCATGTCGGCCAAGCGTAGCAACCAACACCTTGGAAAACCACTGCATAGTCGTTGCCGTCACTGTCAACGCTATCGATCACGATCACCTCCCCACTAGCCTCCCCTTCTTACTTGTTCCCACCCTGGTTCATTCCTGTAGTTTCCTGATCATGGACACCATCCTCTCTCATATCAGGTCTCGATGGGCCACCGCGATCACCAGTGCGATCAGACCGTCGCTGTTAGGTGAAGCGCAGCACATCTGCAGTAAAGTTCGCCTCCCTCACATCTCGCCTCATCGCATCTCCAGTAAACTCTGGATCAACTTTTTTGCGTTTGGTCGTGTTGTTAGCCATCTGGATCCACGTGCTGCACTCTGGGCTCGCCCACGCAGCCCCCCTTTCTTTTATTGACAGTATGTAGTACGCTGCCAGCAAAATGCCATCTAGCTTACATATGTCCTCACTGATGCGGCTTGTCTTCCTGTCGGATGCAGCAAGACGAGGCGCGCGAGGACGCGCGAGGGAGATGCGGCAGAGCGGGAGGAGGAGGAGGAGGAGTAAGACGAGGTTGCGAATGGAGACGAGCGGGCACGGGAGTTTGGATAAGGTGGTGGATGGGTGTTGGTTGACATTTTGGATGCATTTTGGATGCATTTTGGATGCATTTTGGATGCATTTTGGATGGGTTCGGGGTGGGATTCGGGCGATTACGGGGTAGGTTTGGGTATCCGTTTGTCCTGTCGAAACCAACTGCCATCATCCCGCGATCAACACGAGCTGCTGTGATGCCGCCAGTGCCACAAAACAGTTCTGCTACATCCAAGTACCTGTTGATTTGTATGGTAGGGTTCCCTATCCAATCATTAACTTCAGATATTGCCACATTCAACAGATGCGTCCCATTGTACAATGACATGTTGCGGTCAGCCAGTGATGGGCACAAAGTCCGAGCTCGGGTTCGGATCCAACCTGGCACGCCCGATCCCATGCCCAGAGCCTTACGCTCGCCTGTCATAGCTCGACGCACGCGGCCAAGGGGGGCCGTAGATTGGCATGTCCGGCCTGACAGAGCCAAGCAAGCTATATGCTCGAAAAAATGCACATCTCCATGCACTGCCTGTGAGACCGTTGCGCCATCGATCGTATGACAAAATTCAAAGATTCGTCTTGCCACGTGGAGTAGAACCGCGGAGGCCCGCAGTACCACGTCCTATCCCGATATGGCCCCACAGAGCAAAGGGTGGGAGGGGAGCGGGGCGATTTGGGGCGACGAGGGCACGCGCGAAGAGCCAGCGCTGGCAAGCGAAACGCCGCGAGAGAGAGAGAGAGAGAGAGATATAGAGAGAGGGAGAGAGGTTCGACCCAAACGCGAGGTAACAAAGGCTACTCCCCGTGCGAGCGAATGGCGACCCCTTCCGACCGACGAACCATCTCCTGAGTGTTAGGTGGCAGAAGAGGTGATGCTTCGGCGCCAAACGAATCTTCGCCTCGTGAGCCATCGCGACATGCCGCGAGCACGAGTCGATCAGCGACTGGTATGATGCTATGTCTGGACTCGCCTTCATCTGAGTAGCACGTGTCGTTTATCCTGCACCCGCACCTTGCCTCGGATATGCGTCCGCCCTCCCGTGTCGCAACCGATCGGGCAGCCATGACATTCCTCGGATCAACTGCTCCATTCAATGCAAGGATACAGCTGGCATAATGCATGGTGTGACGTCAGAAGGTACAAGCCGCGCACTACACAACTGAGCATTAGAACATACACCCCCCGCACCACCACGCGCGTGCGCGCGCGCACTCGCGCTGCGCAACATATAGTCAAACCTGCTCTGCTATCACAACGCATGCTAAACACAGGGGAAAAAACGCAATCCGTCTTAGCCGTAATCTTCCACTCGATCAATGCGTTGCCCGCTGCCAAAAGCTGTTGTCCAAACGGGATAACATCTACGTGTGTTTGCAACATGTGCACTGCGGACTCCAGAAGCGTCGTTGTCTCGGCAGCTTTTGTCGACACCGGGCAGCCTGGATGACAACTCCCAGGGAGACGTTTGATCTTGCAGTTCGCGCCAATCATTTTTAAATTCAAGGTACCAATGCATTTCTCGTGGGGGACCCTGGATTCTTGAAACCACAGAAACAACTCCGATTCTAAACGTTTTGCTGCCAGTTCTTTAGACGCCGACCTCCAAGGATTTGTCTCGAACAACCTCCACAACGTCGCAGATGTAAATCGCATGTCCACCCCTAAATTCTTGGTGTGCATCTCATCTAACGCAAGTGACGATGCTGGCGACGTCGCCAGGCTTGCCCTGAAAAGGGGACACCGCCGATGCACCCAATCTACAATGGCACCAGTGTGAGCCCTACGATGCCTCCAGAATGTTACAACAAATGGCGCTTCTTTGCTGCGAAACTCCGACAAGTCTAGCAGCGAGTCAGAGTTAGTCAAAATGTCACCAGCACGCAGAAGTGTGCCAGCAATATCGATATCTTCCTTAACAACCATGCCGCCTGGATATTTGGCAGACGCTTCCTTGCTCACGAGACCCCTGAATCTGGTCCCGCACAACGTTTGAGGTAACGTCCACTGTGATTTCATTGTGAACGCATTCGAACTCGTAATCATCGGTACTCCTGAGCACCCACCCCAAAGCCCCATTTGAAATCATACCTGTAAACGCTTCGCCAAACCCTTCTTTCGGCACTATGCACATCGGGCACGGAGCATATTGCGACGCCCACGATGCAAGTGAGAACGTCTTATTGAATTCTGCCCAGTCACCTTTCAAATACATCACGCATGCTCTGTACAGTAGATCTACCTGGTTATACAAAGGACATTCGCCTGCCGACGCCACAGACCCACCCCACACGGGACGAAAGTAATGATGATTTTGTTGGTGGTGGAGGGGGGTGGGGGGTGGCATGGGTGCGCTCGCATTGAGTGGGCGACCTCCTCTTCCGTCCATGGCTCCCCCGAATGGCGCGCAGCAGGTGAACGTCCTCGGACCATTGCCTCGAGTTGCCAAGCCAACACAGACAGCAGACTGTGAACTGTGCAGTGACCTTTGCATCCACACGCGCACATGTCATTGGTGCGCGTTGCTGAAAATAGATGGCGTTTCTTGGTAAGCATGTTCACCACTGAAATTTGCAATATGTTATCTGTTTTCCCAGCCCCCAGTGGCGTGTAGCGTACACCGTCTAAATATACCGCAAGGGGTATGGGGTACTTCCCTGTGGCATTCAAGCATTCATCCGTGTGCACGTGGCATCCATAGCACCGAGTCGACATGGGTGAGTCGTCGCTGAAATCTCCAAACTCCAACGCGCGTTGAAGAGACGGGCTTAAATCAACTTCTTCTGCGATCGAATCATACACCAGCTTGAAAGTTGTCCTCGTTCACGGCTGCTGTGCGTGCCCTCTCACTCGCCCTGGGATGTCAGCAATGTACATTGTGCCTGGGCTCGGGAGTGTCTTCTTCAGCCACTTGCTGTAGTAACCGGACTCGCGACCTCGCCCCGACTAAGTCAACACCCGTGGGTTAGCCCTGGATATCGTGCGATAAGCGAAATGAATCGATGACGATTGCAGTTCTGCATATATTGCGACATTGATGCCGATACGAAGCGATGCTTAACGTTTGTGGGTATTGTGCGCCCCCCCGATCTTTGGTAACCCACGAACTCCAGACTTGCGTTGTAAACTCCCCCGACCTGGCGGCTGCGCATGTAGAGCCCATTGGGCCCCCTGCATCCCAGATATCGAGCAGAAGTTACACAGCAGGCAAAAATCTGTTGCTGATAACGGGCGCCCTCCAGCATAGATTTCACATAGCAGTGCGAAACAATCTGCTCCAGCAGTTCGTTTGGCATGAGTCTCACCGCCAGGGATCCAGCGCTGATATCGCCTGTGGTAGCTGGTGGCAGCCGCCATGCCGGAAGCGAAATGTCGCACGTGTAGTGTACGGTGCTTGATACTGCATGGTCATATCCTTTATTTGGGCCAAACGCGCAGTCTGCTACAGTGGACGCACAGAAGTTCCTCGACTCCCTGGGGACATGTGAGGATACATCGCGTTGTCACGTCGTTTGAAGTGGTTACAGTGTGCCTACGCTAACCCTCTTAGATATACATGCATGTGTACATACATATACACACATAAGTATGTTTAGTATACGCGTACGCATATATACCAGTATCGCTTCATCGTGAAGCATGCACACGTGTGTATGCCTAACATGTGTACTCACCCGTGCACAGTTCACAGACATCAGGATCGGGCCTTCTGAGGCATGCATACAACTTGTGCGTTTCTAGCGAACATCCCCTTCGCTAGTGTGCATGGCGCACATCCGCCAGCCACGCGCTGCAAAGACAGCGTCCGCCCACGCGACTGAGCCACTGCGCAAGCAGAGGCTGGACACCCACAGGTCAACCACTGGTCGGGCGTGAGCGTGCCCGACTGCGTCTGCCAGTCGCACGCGGGGACTGAGCGGGCTATACTGTGGACGTACTGCTGCGCACCGTGGCGCGGCGCGTGCCACGCTTCACAAAATTGCAGCGTGCGCGGTGACAAGCAGTCGTCCGTACATGTAGCAGATAATCACGGTCCTCTGAATGTTTGGTCGTGTTGCGATGTTGTGTGTTGTCATGTGGTGTTGTGCTTAACATGCATGAGCTGAGATATCTGTGACAGTATACCTGGTTGACCTGGCGAGCAAGAAAAACATGGTCTAGCTAGATTGCTCCACCGCTGCGTGCACGCAACCCGTCACCATAAACTCGTGCGCGCAACAGAGAGCATAGAACAAATGCCCAGCAACGCAAAGGCGGGCGCTCAATTACAACAAGAGAGCACCCTAATTGCGATGCATTCTCCCTGTCTTGTTCCTTATCCCCATCCATATTGCAATCATCATTTCCCTGGACCCGATGTCTATAACATCTCATCATTATATGCATCACCAACATCATCAACACCACCATCGCCACCACCAATATCAGCATCACCATCGCTGTTCACAGTCTGGGACGTCGAGGCGTCGCCTCGCAAAGATCTGGCGATCTGGCGTCGCCTCACAACGATCTGGCGTTCGATCCACCGTGGATTTCCCAACGTGGACAGGGCTGCGGGGAGCCACGAACATTGCCACCACGCGTTGCATAGCTGCAGCAGCTGCGCAGACGCTACAGCGCCATCAAAAAAACTCGAGCGCATCAGTCGGCAGCCGAAACCACTCTGAAAAACGACCGCTCCCCTCAAAAATCAGTCCCTTGAATTTTGGATGAATTTGGACGGCTTTTGGACGGCTTTTGGACGGCTTTTGGATACCCCGTTTGTGTTGACAACAATCCATAACCCGCAATTTTGACGGCTGTTGGACGGCTTTTGGACGGCTTTTGGACGGCATCATTTTCCGTTGGGACCCAGGGGATTTCGGTGGAAAACTTCAGAAATTGTGAAAATCCGATTGTGTCAGCTGCTCCGCTGCAGCAATTTCTATCACAGAGTGGTCTCGCAACTATTGCCACAAAAACTCAACGAACTCCAGTGCCACTCATGCTTCGAATCAAACTGAACTGTGGGAGATGGCATCTCCGTCATTTCTTGCTCATCCGCGCCCGCTGCTGCCGTCTGATGCACTGGACCTCATTGTTCAGGTTCTCCAGGGGCGCCTCGAGCTCCTGAGCGCCCGCTCGTGCAAAACGAGAAGGGCCGAACCGATCATACTACGCATACTAATGATAAAACAAACGAGGCGGACAAGGGCCAGGAAAGTGAGGGCATGTGCACGGTGAAAGCAGACATGTTGATATAGAACACATATGCGTTGCTAAAGAAGAGCAGCGGTCCAGCGCGAGCTTCTTCGCCGTGAACTCGAGGGTCGCAGGGTCCTGGGACTTCTTCACCTCGCTGTAGTCGCTGGTAAGGAGCTCCCCGTTGAGAGGATCGGAGTTGACGATCTGCTCCACCTCCCGTGCATATCATTCAGTACCACCCATCCCTAAGTCCCCGTTGCACTGACACATCGCTCACCAGTAGGAGGAGACGAGGCGATATGAGTGACGCCGAAGGAGAACGCAAGCAACGGCGAGGAGAGCTAGCGAACAAGCCCAACGGGAATGCAAGGACGAGGGGATTGAGGGGTGAGCGAGGGAGTAAGTAATGGGGTGAGTGAGGGAGGGAGGGAGGGAGGGATGGAGACATGGGGAGGGAGGGAGGCAGTGAAGGAGGGATCTATACATCTCATATTCACTCTAAAATGTAGCTTAGCACACCACATCCATCTGGCATTATTCATCCGCTTACATCTCATATTCACTCTCCATCATTATCATGACCATCCTCGATGTCCGTCCGTTCTCTCCCTCACTGCGAGTCTTATCCCAGCCCGTGGGCATATCATGATCTCATCATCTACATATGTTTATGTCCCTCGCTCTCGCTCCCGTTCTATCCCCCCTCTCTCTCCCACGCTCACTCATACTCTATATTAAGTTCCTGTGTCCCCCTGTTGTTCTGTCTGTATATGCACGTCGTTTAATGAACCGCATTGTTGTGCAACTCCCAGCTCTGTCACTGGCAGGTTTGGCAAATGCCGACGTGACGGCAAACTGAACAGCCGAACACGCAACTGATGCATACAAACGCAGCTTCTATTAGAACAGATCATCTGGCAGCGTGCCCAGGCTGAAGCTGACCGCAGCAGGCGCCACCGCGGGAGGTGGCTGATGCAAGGGGGAACCGGAGCGGGTGGACTTCGCCTCCTTCGGAGGCGTCATTGGCGAACTCTGCGGGCATGGTGCACGCTTCACCTCTCTCTCGTCAGCATGCTCGGGCTCTGGTCGGATGCGCTTGACGCCCTTGACCCGCTCGACAGGCTCCTTGGTGGGCGCCTTGAGTCTAGGCGACGCATGCTTGCCCGATGGTTTCTTGAAGACGGGCTGCTCGATGTTGTTAGGCTCCTCGTCCCCGTCGCCATCCTCGTCGTCTGGCACCTCCGCGTCGTCATCTGCATGTTCAGACTCCTCATCATCGCCAGCCGCATCATCGCCACGATCATCGTGTGGGTTGGCAGCGCCATCGTCTGCGCCGCAAACATCAGCTTGGGTGGGCACCGTCTTCGTGGATGGCCTCTTGAGCACGGCCGCGGTGTTCTCCGATATCCACTTGGTCTTGCGGATCTCGAGCTCCTTCTTGTCAATCTTCTTGTCGACCCAGAGCTTGAAGAGATCGATCATCAACTTCTGCACCTCCTCCTTGGAGTGGTGCGCTTTGATGACGAAAAGCGATACCATCCTGCTGTCCTCCCAGCAGCCGATGAACCAGCTGGTGCCTTGACCTCTCGAGAACATCGTCACGTAGTAGCGCACGCCCTTCAATGTCGTCTCCCAGATCCAGTTCTTCTTCACGCCGCCCACCTTCGATGCGGCAGCCTCACGATACATCTTGTTGGTGAAACCTGGGACTGTCCATGTCGCCCCATCTGCCCACTTGGCTACAATCTCGTCGTCGGGCGGCCCGCCGTCACCATGCAGGGGGTCGGCCCACTCTGGCACGCCCTTCTTGACGCCCTTCTTGGTCCGCAAGGCAGCCTCTGGGGAGGGCGATCAACGGCGTGCGCCCACATCACATCCCTTCCCCATCGACACAGCCTAGGCCTCCAGCATCGTTCCCTCGACTCCTATCGTGCCCGAGCCTATGCGCGCGTGCACCACGCGTGCGCGCGCGCATTTGACCGATCTGGTCTCCTTGTGCTGGTAGCTGAATTCGTACGTGTACTCCGCCACGGCCTCCTCGCCCGTTGTCTCGGGCACCTCGCCGTCGGCATCATCGTCAGCTTCAGCAGCGCAGATGCCTGTGTCCAACAGCCACTTCGGCGGCTGCTTCTTCTTGCTCCTGCGCCGTGTAGGCGTACTCATACATGCCAAGCGACGAACGTCAATAGAGGATAGGTGCCTTCTCCACCCTTCCCCCATCTGGCATTCATCGTTTGTCATGTATGAGTCCTGGCTTTGAGGATCGTCTGCTGCGTGTGCCGCAGCATGGCCCGAATCATCTTGGCGGCCTCGGTAATGAAGCTCTGCTGCTGGTCGGCAAGCTTCCAGTCGTCCTCCCTGCGCTCGACGAGCAGCTGGAGCTCGCGTTTGATGACCATCATACCAACCTGCGTCAACGGTGAGATCGCATCCCTCAAGGATTTGATGAACGCACCGTAGCGCTGCATCGAATCTGTATCCTGCGGGGCGTCCAGAGGAAGCCGATGGGGATCCTGAGGAGTCCTTGTGTGTCCTGGGGATTCCTGCGCAATTCTGAAGAATGCTAAGGGGTCATGAGAAATCCTGAAGGGCCGAGGGGTGCCCTGAGGGGATCCTGAGAAATCCTGTGGGATCGCAAGGAGCCTTCAGGCATCCTGGAAAACCTTTGAGGGGGATCCTGGGGCATCAGTGTGGATACTGAAGGGGAAGCCATCGGACTCTTTGGGGGGGTGTCCTGGTGAGCCCTGAGGAGCCCTCGGGGGTCCTCAGGAATCCTGACGTGTTCTGAGGAGTCCTTGGGGGTCCTGAAGAATTCTAAGATATCCTGAGGAATCCTGAGCAGCCCTTCGGGATCCTGAGTAACCCTGGGGAGATCCTGAAGAACCCTTGGGGGTCCCACGGGTTCCTGTGGGATCCTCTGGGATCCTGAGGAATCTTGGGAACTCGGGAGGAATTCAGAGGAATCTTGAAGGGCCCTAAGGAATACCAGCGAATCCTTAGGAGTCCTGATGAGAGCCCAGAGGAAGCCTAGGGGATCCTGAGGAGTACGAAGGAGTCCGGGGGAATCCTGAGGGGCACCCGGAGGGGATCCTGAGAAATCCTTGGGGCTCCCTCGGGGTGAGGAACCGTGGGGGATCTTGAGGTATACCATCGTGGACCCTGAGAAGGAATACGTAGGACTCTTTTGGAGGGGGGGGTCCTGGGGAATCCTGTGGAGTCCTCGGGAGTCCTGAGAAGTCCTGAGGTGTCCAGAGGAATCTGCACGAATCCAAAGGAACCCGGATGAGCCCAGAGGAAGCCTAGTGGATCCTGAGGAATCCTCGCATGTCCTGAGGATTCCTGAAGAGCCCAGCGGAACCCTGAGAAACCCGAGGGGGATCCTGAAGAATCGCTTTGGGGTCCCATGCGTTCCTGTGGGGTCCTGAGGAACCCCGGGGCCTCGGGAGGAATCCAGAAGAATCCGATGGGGCCCCGAAGAATCCTGACGAATCCTGGGGAGTCCTGATGAGTCCAGAGGAAGCCTTGGGGATCGGGATGAATCCTGTAGAATTCTGAAGAATGCTAAGGGGTCCTGAGGAATCCTGAAGGGTACCCAGAGGGGATCTCGAGGAATCCTTGGGAAAAGTAAGGAGGCCTTCAGCATCCGGAGGAATCTCTGGGGTCCCTGAAGAATCGCTGTGGATCCTGAGGAAGAATCCATCGGACCCATTTGAAGGGGGAGGGTCCTGGGGAGTCCTGAGGAATCCTGGGGAGTCCTGAGGAGTCCTGAGGTGTCCTGAGGAATCACTGGGGATCCTGAAGAATTCGAAGGTGTCATGAAGAATCCTGAGGAGCCCAACGGAATCCTGAGAACCCCATGGGGCGATCTAGAAGAATCCTTGGGGATCTCCAGGATTCTCGCGGGATCCTGAGGAATCCTTGGGATTCGGGAGGAGTCCTGAGGAATCCTAGAGGGTCCTGCGGAATCCTGACGAATCCGAAGGATTCCGGATGAGTCCAGAAGAAGCCTGGGTGATCCCGAGGAATCGTGGAGGGTACTGAGGAATCCTTGGGAATCTTCCAGAATACCAAGGAATCCTTCTGCATCCTGGAGGGGATCCTCAGGAATCATGGGGGATCCTAAAGAGTCCGTAGGCGTCCTGAGGAGGCATGGTGGATCCTGAAGAATCCTGAAGTGTCCTGAGGAATCCTTGGGGATCCAGAAGAATTCGAAGATATCCTGAATAATCCAGAGGAGCCCAACAGAATCCTGAGAACCCCATGGGGAGATCTTGAAAAATCATTTGGGATCCCAAGGGGGGATCCTGAGGAATCCTGGGGATTCCGGAAGGAGCCTGAGGAAGTTTGGAGGATCCTGAGAAATCCTCGGGAGTCCCGCGGAATAGTTCCTGAAGAATCCCGAGGAATTCTGGAGGGTCCTCAGGAATCCTTAGAGATCCTGGAGAGTCCGGAGCAGTCTTCAGAAATCCAAAGGAATCCTGAGGGATTCGCAGAAAACTTGGGGAAACATTTTTGGAAACGCGCCAGGAATGCCGACCCCTTCTCCGGCCCCGTGGGGCACCTTGCGCTGCTGCCCCAGTGCCAACCCCTTCTCCGGCCCCGTGCGGCAAGCCCTCGGTCGCTGGAGCTTTGTTGACCCTTAAGGATAAGCATTTGAGTTTTGAGGGAAGAAGAAGATCTCAACAACAAGCCGGGGCCGGTGTCAACGCCTTACCGAACAACAACAACAACAACAGCAGCAGCAACAACAACAACAGCAGCAACAACAACAACAATAGTAATACTAAAAATAGCAATAATGATAATACTAATAATAAGAATACTAGTACTAAGACTTGTAATAAGAATGATAATAATAGTAATACGAATAATAATGATAATAATAATACTACTAATAATAATACTAATACTAATAATAATGATGATAATACTAATAACAATAACAATAACAACAAGGCGAGATGGTTTGTGCAACGTTCGGCCTCTGGGGGGGCCCTGAAGGGCACTGTGGCCCTCAGTACACGACTCGCGACGAACGTTTGGCCGTCCGGGAAGGGGTCCGCACCTCTTGGAAGCCACGTTGTGAACAAATCACGACGTTGGTTGCCTGGAGAGGAGGGGGGAGGAGGAAGGGGGGGAGGAGAACGCAGGAGGATGACGCATGGGGTATGGAGATGGAAGTGGGGCAGGAGGAGGAGCGGGAAGGAGGATGGAGTCGCCGGTGCGGCGGGGTGGGCTGGCCGAGGAGTGGTAGTTTCCTACGAAGTCAGAGGGCTTCTTGAAAGCTTTTCCAGGGCCAATTGCGATCCTATCGATCCGACTCGATCTCGATCCTGGCCGGCTCGGTCTTCTTTGGTTCCAATATTCCGACGATCCGATGCTGCCCGATGCCTGCACGGATGCTGATGTGCATCCTGACGCGGCCGATTCGATTCGATTTCGGCCCGTGCCGATGCAGCCCGATCCTACGCACGTTCCGGTCCGATTCAATTTCCGATTCAATGTTGATTTATCCTGCCCCTGCGGGTCCAGGAGGAGGAGGAGGAGGAGGAGGAGGAGGAGGAGGAGGAGGCGGGGGAGGAGGAGGAGGAGGAGGAGGAGGAGGAGGAGGAGGAGGAAAAGGAGGAGGAAAAGGAGGAGCAGGAGTTGAAGGAGGAGTTCGAGGAGGAGGAGGATCGGAGACTTTGACTGGGGCTTATACATGACTGCAGGCATCCTTCATATTCCAACCCCTGGCCTGGAGTGAGGACTAGGAGTGTGGTTGTCGGCCGTGGCAATGAAATTTCCCAGAGTTGTTTTTTGCCCCCCTTTCTCATCACAGCGCGTCCTCTGGCCCCGGGGGCCACGATGCGCGGGCCATGCTGCTCACCCGAGGCTAAGACGTCCTCCGAAGTGAGCTTTCCAATCCGTTGCCCCCGAACTCCCGACCCCCTTGTCCAGGGGGAGCTTTGGGCCCCAAGTCAATTTTGGACGACCCTAGGTCACGTTGCATCTTCGGGGGGCATCGCCCGTCCCCAAAATTGGTGTCTTTTCTTGTGCCCGACGCGGGGCTCGATGCGGACTCGACGCGGATGTGGCGTGGATTCGACGCGGATTCGACACGGATCCGACGAGTTCGACACGGATTCGACGCGGATTCGACGCGGATAGGACCGCGACGGGGCAGACAAGGTCCCCCGAGGATGCAACAGAACCTAGGGCCCGATCACGGGCCCCAGAGGCCCAGATCGAGAAAAAACGCCGGCCTCTGACCCGAGTTGCGACGCGAGTCTGGCCGTGGCGGCGAGGGCCTCCCTGGAGCCAGACGAGGCCGAAGTCAAGGCAAGACGCCGGGATCGAACGACTTAGGTCCCAGAGACTTTGGGGGGTGCGATCAGCACGCTGGAAGAAGCAGCACTTTGGATTCAGGGTGGGGCTCTGGCTTCCGGGCCGTTCCTCAGCTCTGGGTCGAGGAACTTTCTCGTGGCCCGGGCCGAGGCTCGCCGTGGTCCACAAAAAAGCCCTTTCGCTTCTTGTTCGACGTTCCTTTCTGGTAGCACGTTGACCGTGTGGTTGCCAGGAGCGCTGCGCGCTGGCTCCGGGCGAGGCGCGGCCTGGTCCATCGGCGACGCCGTCGGCGGCGGCGGGCGGCCTGGGCGAGGACAGCGCGGCGCCGATGCTGTGACCCGCTCGGGAATGGGAATGGGAATGGGAATGGGGGTCGCTGACGAAGTCAGAACCAAACCTCACTCAGACAGGAGTTTGGGCCTCAAGTCCCTGGGAAGGCTGTCCAGAATCTCGCTGCGTTGCTTAGTAACAAGATGTGGGGTGTACAGATTGTCCAAGCCTCTCAACTGACCATCCTCGAAAAACCACGCTGACCACACATTCAACACTGAGAGTCTTGACTATACAGAGGCTTGTGAGACGAAAGTGCCCATCCCCGCCGAGATGTGGACTGTCTCCGAGCGGCCGAAGCACTGATCTGCACCTGCGGCACCGAGCTCGTGTATCGTCCAGGGCGCGCCGCGGTGCCAGCACCGCGCGCACCCCCTTCGCCTTCGCCCCGGACCCGTTCGCGCGAAATCGGTCAGCTTCGGGCAATCTCGCTTCTGTAGCTGCCACCTCGGGCAAAGCGTCGGCACCAGTGTGCCCTTCGAGTGGTCAACTCGGGAGAGTGCTTGGAGCCATGTTGCAAGCCTCGATGTGCTAACCCATTTTCACGAGCGTATGCTCTCGATCCCGAACCAGACGTCCGATAGAGCGCCAACCATCAGCCAGCTCGCCTGCGGGAGAGCGATATTTCCGACGGGGCCTTCCTCGCACAGCTTCTGCTCAGGAGGGGAAAAAACACACAGACACAATTAATCGTCGATTCCCCAGAAAATACAGGAAAATATGAGAAGTGGGGGGGAAGACAATAACCCAGAAAATACTGGAAAATATGGGGAATCCTGTTATTTGTGTGTATTCATGTGTGTGTGTGTGTGTGTCCTTGGGCCCCTTCAATAATTAAGCACCCGATACTCAACGGAACATTTCAAACCCGCTTCCACAGTTGTCCAGTTCCCCGCGAGGGACCGTCTGGTCCCGACCCGCCAGGGGCCCACGCAAAGTCGGACCGAGGCCAAACGGGCGCCTGGAACCCACTATGACAACAGCAATATTTGGCATCGGTCGGACGTGTGCATCTTCTCGGAGAGGACCATCGAGGAGCATCCTGGATCATCTTGCGGAAGAGAAAAAACGCACGCGCGAAACCGAAACATGTGTCGGGAATGGATGTCCGAGCGTTGGCGAGAATACCAACCGTCTCAAGTTTTAGATATCGAATGTCTGGACCGCCCGAAACATCGCCGAAGGCCTGCAGGGGGGTGCTCTGGGTACCCTGCCCCAGCGCTTCGCTCGCCAAAAACTCAGTGCATAAGTTGCTGGCGCTCCAATGTCTGCTGCGAAGGTACTGAGATCCGTGCAGATGGGATGACCTCTCGAAGCCAAATGCATCCGAACATGGCAACCTAAGCTACGGCCTCGGGAAGAAGATTTCTCGGATTGCGTATACGCCAGATGTCCCGATTTCTTTGGGCACGTCCAGCAACGGTGAACGGGCGACACTGCGGCAGGCCGGTGTCCCGCCAAGACAGCGAGGGCACATATTGTTGTCGATGAGCTTACACTGCTGCTGATGGTCCTCCATCCAGCTCCATCGCACCGCAATGCTTACAATGATTTCCGCCAGTTGCCTGCCTTTCCTTGTCAACTGGCTGTGCTAGTAGCTACCTACTGGATTGTCTGCGCCTCCACCGATGCCTGAACCACCAAAATGCCGCTCTGCCTGCTGCCACTGCAGCATGGCCAAGGAATGTGATATCTCATCTAAAAAGCCCTTGGCCTGATCAACGTTCACAAATTCGTCATCCTGTCAGTATCAGTCTGCCGTCGGGTCGCTCCAATGGGTTGGGTCCCGCGAGGTCCCAGCCGGCGCCCAACAGTTGAACGATGACGGCCGGCACGGGCCCTTTGATGTGCCTGCTTCTACGATTGGAGGGAAGATTTCGGAGAGCGTGAAAGAGAGGAGCCCAAACACAACGAGCCCCAGCACGAACGGGAGGAAACCGAGTCCAGCAATCGAGCCACGTCCTAAAAAACACCGGTCAGCAAAGGGAGACTTGGATCACGTCCTGGAGCCCGAACGTCGAGAACCACGGTTAAGCAGCGACCTTCTGTGCAAGATCTTGCAGCAGCTGCGACCCGAAGCCGAAGCCCTAAAGGTTGCGTGCCCATGCACCCATATGTATTGATATGAATGCATCTATGTACGTCCATACCGTTGTTGGAGCACGCTTGCGTCCCCGTCAGCTTTACTTTTCGAGTAATGTGATAAGGACGGGCCGCAGTTGCAAATCTGCGAACGTAATTTCTGTTTGGTCCCCTTCTGACCTCGTTGCCGTTGCGTCCGCCGTGCCACACGCTTGCCACCGCCCGAGTCTGTACCTACATGTTCCGATTGCAAGGTTGCCCGAACAAGTATCCCACGACGCTTAAGACGAGCTGTTTTTGTTGGGGGCAAGCTTGTGAGTTGAGCTTATGACCACCAACTTCCAGGGCAGGTAAACTGCAAACGCTGTGAGACATCGTCTACGCAATCGACGGACACGTCTTCAATAAAATGTGCCGATCCAACCAGCTGCACGATTAAACCATCCACCCACGGTCTTCTCACTCAACGAAGCATGTACCTCACGCATACGGGATAGCACAAAGTATGCCATGCATCGTCCGAAACAGGTGCCGCTTCTAAAACAAAGCGCAATCTCTTGAGTTGGTTGGAGCGCGAGAGAGTTGGCACCACTCTGGCTAAGCACACGTGGAGCCTGCAAAGTTGCAGCTCCAGTGCAAGAATAATTGGCGGAAGCCCCGATCGAAGTGCCGTTGAAACCAATTTGTCCCAGAGTTTGTTGTCGTACAAGCTAAGCAGATTGGTGTAAGAGCCTCATTGCTATACGTCTTCCAGCACTCGCCAAAAGGCCTCGCGCAAAGCTACATCATGTACAACAGAAGCATATCATCCGGGTTTGTATCAATCGTCCACTCTTTAGTGATATTGTTTCGGCCCAGGGGCCACAGCCTACACAACATCGCCATCGAACCAAAATCTACTACCGCCCGCCTTTTGGAGAATGCGTTTACATACAACGAGAAGAACATGCCAGGGCCACGCGAGGGCCTGTTCGCATGACTGGAATAACTTACAAAGCGAACGGAGGGCTTCATCTGGAAGCGTGTCAACACTTACGGGGGTTAACTGGTCCACGCCTAGCCTTGCACAGGGTCTCATTTTAGCCTTAACCACATCCGCGGTGAAGGGAGGAAGCTTGGCAACTTCGGCCCCCGCTGAAGGAAGTGTTTTGCCCACTGCGATTGATATGTTGTAGTTTCATGGTCAACCGAATCTTTGATTTTAGATATGATTTTGCCATCAGCAAGAAGTTCGTGCATCCGCGACGGTTGAGGATTCAAGTTGCGGAAGGCTTGACCTTGTTTGGTGGAGTCCACCATCCACCTCTTGAAACGACCGAAGAGATGATTGCATGGCACGGCGTTGCGCTCGAGTAGAAATCTTCTCAGCCTTGTCCACAAGATCGTCCAACATAGTGCGCCTCAGGGTTTCCAGATACCGTAAGTCATGTTGCCAAGCCTCCCAAGACATTGCCCCTTACGGTTCACCAAAGTTGTTTGAATATGGGGGGAAGTTGTCCGTGAGATGAATCTTAGCCTGGATCAAAAGTTATATTTGTTGTCGTCGATGCCGTGCTGGTCGCTGAAGCACTGCGTGGAGGAGGAGGAGGAGGAGGAGGAGGAGGAGGAGGAGGAGGAGGAGGGGCCTTCCAGAGCCCCTTTCCTCTGGGACCCGCTTCCTCCATGCCGAGAGGTACCGCGCCAGCATGCCCCCGAACTCGAAGGACTGCCTGACGAAGTGCTACTCGGTCAGGACGTTCCTGGAGGCCTACACGGCCGCCTCCGAGCTGCAGGGTGGCCCGAGCGGCCTCGGCCTCGTCTCGGACGCGGCGGCTCCCGGCGACGACCGGCAGTGGCTCGCGGCCGCGTGCCTCGTCGCCTGCCTGTGCATGTTCGGCGTGGGCACGGCGCTGGGCCGCTCGGGATGGTAGGCGGCCGGGTCGGCGCCGCCCGCGCCGAGGGCGTTAGGGGCTCTGCCAGGGGGTGGCTGCGGCGCGCAGCGTCTGTGAGCCACGACGGCGGGCCCGGCCGGCGCCGAGGCTCGAGCAACGCAGGTGTGCACGGCGGGGACGTAACATTTTCGGAGGTCCGCGCGGATTTCGTGGATCGGCGCCGGGCCCCCCGGGGCGTCCCGCATGGCGGTTCTTTTTTCTCTTCTTCGAGCGACGCGTGGGCGCGCCTGCTTCTCGTTGAAGGCAGCCGGTCGCCAGCATCGCTCCTTCTCCCCGCAGCTCCGTGAGGGGCCGTTCGAGACGGCGGCCTCCCCCACACCAGGAGGAGGAAGAGGAGGACGAGGAGGAGGAGGAGGAGAGGAGAGGAGGAGGAGAAGCAGGAGGAGGAGGAGGAGGAGGAGGAGGAGCCAGGGTCGATGGTCGGGCCAGGTGCCGACCTCGAAGTTCCCTCGGCGAGGAGACTGACCGCGGGAGGTGCAGCAGAAATTCCACCCCAGAGGGTAACAGGGAGGATGAGGAGGAGGAGGAGGAGAAGGAGGAGGAGAGAGGCCTTAACGAGGTTGGAGGGGTTGACGGGGAAAAGTCGGATGAGAGGAGGACGAGGGGGATGCAAGAGAGGAGGAGGAGGAGGAGGAGGAGGAGGAGGAGGAGGAGGAGGAGCAGCAGCAGCAGCAGCAGCAGCAGCACGAGCAGGAGGAGGAGGGGGGGAGGAGGAGGAGGAGGAGGAGGAGGAGAAGGAGGAGGAGGAGGAGGACCAGTGGAAACTCAAGAGTCATCAATGACGATCTTGGAACTAACCATTGAAGGAGCTGCCTCGTTGGAAGACAACAGATTGAAGATCCTGAGGCGTGCCAAAATATTGCTCTCGGGATTTCAACGCCACGTCTCAACCTGACTGCTGAATCTTGACGATCCAGAATCGTGCCAGAACGCCATTTTGGCATTTCAACACAGCGACTGAACATAGCTGTTGCGCTCGCGTAATCCTGAATCCTTCCGAAACACCATTGCTGGTACGCTGAACGCGGCGCTAAGGCGAGAGCCACATTATGAAAAGGAACCGCCCTCAATCCGTGAAACTAAACTCCTGCACAGTTTTAACACGAATGTGCGCGGCGCTAAGGCGAGAGCCACATTTTGAAAACCACCCGCCCTCCATCTGTGAAGCTGTTGTCACGTTTGAAACTTCAGGGTCATAAGTAGTGGGGAAGTCTCAGGCGAAACGCCTGGCACGCCCTAAAACATTGCCTCTGGGTGCGACAGGGAGGGGTTATTTATAAGGAGAAGAAATGGAGGAGGAGGAGGAGGAGGAGGAGGAGGAGGAGGGAAGGGTGGAGGAGGAGGAGGAGGAGGAGGAGGAGGAGGAGGAGGAGGAGGAGAGGAGGAGGAGGAGGAGGAGGAGGAGGAGGAGGAGGAGGAGGAGAGGAGCAGGAGGAGGAGGAGGAGGAGGAGGAGGAGGAGGAGGAGGAGGAGGAGAGGAGGAGAGGGTGGAGGAGGAGGGTGGAGGAGGAGGAGGAGGAGGAAGAGGAGGAGGAGGAGGAGGAGGAGGAGGAGGAGGAGGAGGAGAGGAGGAGGGCGGCCGCCGATGTCTCAAGCAGGCCCCCCGAGCGGAGCTATATGTCACGCTCCCTCGACGCCGCTTTCGCCGCAGGTCGCGCGAGCTCCTGGCTCCGGAGGCCGAGGGCGATGCGCCGTCCGCACTCCTCGTCCCCGTGCGCCTCCTCCCCTCCTCCCAGGCCAGGGCATGCCCGCAGGGGCCTTGCCTTCGGCGCGGCCCGCCCTCGCCGCCAGGCGGGCAGAAGAGGCGGTGGAGGCAAAACATTGGCGTCAACAGGCAGGAGGAAAAAAAAACACACACACACAGACACAATTCATCGTCGATTCCCCAGAAAATATTGGAAAATATGGGAAGCGGGGGGGGGAAACGAAAATAACAAACAAGTAGAAAAATGAGGAATCCTGTTATGTATGTATTATATATGTTCCCCAATCAGAGCTTGCCTCTGTAGGGGTCCTAGCGGATTAAAGGGTTAGGTGAGGTTTGTCGCCGATTTCGGTGGCCGGGCCCGGGTGCCCGGGTGCCCGGCGGTGCCCGGGTGCCTGGGTGGCCCGTGAGGTGCGTGGCCGATTTCGGTGGCCGGGCCCGGGTGCCCCGGTGCCCGGGGGTACCCGGGTGCCCGGGGGTGCCCAATAACCCAATAGCCCAGTAGCCCTATAGCCCTATAGCCCTATAGCCCTATAGCCCTATAGCCTTATAGCCCTGTAGCCCTATAGCCCTATAGCCTTATATCCCTATAGCCCTAATAGCCTTATATCCCTATAGCCCTATAGCCCTACAGGTCACAGTTCTATCGCCCTATAGCCCTATAGCCCGATAGCCCTATAGCCCGATAGCCCTGTAGCCAAATAGCCCTATAGCCATGTAAGGGAGCAGTTGGAAGATTTAAAAAAAGCTGATTGGGTTTTTCTCCGGTATCATATGTATTTGTGTGTCCCAGGGCCCCTTCGAACATTGACGTCAGCATGTTTTGGTTCAGGGTTCCAGAGTCGGCCAGATGTCGAGGCGGCGCAGACAAAATCACGGCCGCCATGTTGTTCTATCGGGCGCAGCTAAAACATGTTCCTCGCGAAGTGGTCGGGCTGGTCTGATTGACCGATCGGATTGGCCGCGCCGATCAGAAGGCCGTTTCTTGCTCGGCTGCCGAGCGCGCGCGCAGGCCGTTTTGTCCTCGGCCTCAGAGTGCGCAACCTACGGCGCAACCAGTAGCAGGCAGATTGACTCTCAGCCGCTGAGTGCGCATCCTGTTTTTGTTTTTGGCCCCCGAGTGCAAAACCTGTGGCGCATACAATACCAAGTGCTTGTTTTGCTCTCTGCCGCCGAGTGCGCAGCCTGTGGCACAACCGAAATCAGACCGTTTGATTTTCGGCCGCCGAGTGCGCAATATTTGGCGGAGGTAACGGGCGGCACTTGTTTTGTTCTCGGCCGCCGAGTGCGCAACCTACGACGCAACCAAATCAGGCAGGCTTGTTCTCGGACCCGGAGTGCGCAGCCTATGGCGCAACCGATCGCAGGCATTTGTTGTGTTCTCGGCCGCCGAGTGCGCAATGCATTGCGCAGCCACCATGGGGCAGTTGAATTCCCGGCCGCCGAGTGCGCATTTTTTTGGCGAGACCAACGGCAAGTTTTGTTTTTGTTCTTGGCCCCCGCGTGGGCAATTGCATGGCGCTGCGAATAACCTTCCGTTTTGCCCTCAGCCGCGGAGTGCGCAATTCATGGCGCAACAAGCAACAATCACTTGTTTTTTCTCGGTCGCCTGGTGCACGACTCATGGCGCAACCAATCGCAGGCAAGCTGTTTCCCGACCAGCGAGTGCGCAACGTATCGCGCAACCAACAGCCGGCAGGTTCGTTGATCTTGGCCGCCGAGTCACAAACTAAGGCGCAACCAATAGCGGACCGTTGTATTCTCGGCCGTTGAGTGCGCAACCTACGGCGCAACCAAAGGCACGCATGTTTGGTCTTCGGCCGCAGAGTACGCAAACTAAGGCGTAACCCGAACAAGGCAGGTTGTGGGATGCCGAGCGCGCAGATTAGGAACAGCCGACAGTACGCCGTTTATTCTCGCCCGCCTACTGTGGAACTGGCGGCGCAACCAGTATCATGCCTTTTGTTTGTGCTTGGCCGCCGAGTGCGCGGCCCATGGCGCAACCAACAAGAAGCTGTTTTCTTCTCTGCCGCCGAGTGCGCAACCTAATTATGTCGCAACCAAGAGAAGACATTTGGTTTGTTTTCAGCCGCCGAGTGCGCAACCTGTGGCGCAACCAGCAAGAGGTTGTTTTTCTTGTCGGCCGCCATTTGTGCAACTTGTTGGCGCAACCACTAGCAAGCACTCGTTTCGTGACAGGCTGCCGAGTGCGCAACTTATGCCGCAACCAGCACCAGATCGTTTGATGCTCGGCCGCCGAATGGGCAACCCATGGCGCAACCAGTAGCAGGCACGTGTCTGTTCTCGGCCGCCGAGTGCGCAACCTATGGCACAACCTCGAGCAGGCCGTTTTCTGTTCGGCCGCTGGGTGCGCAATGTATGCCGCAACCCATAGCAGATAGTGTTTTTGTTCTCGGCCGCGGAGTGCGGAACCTATGGCGCAACCACTCGCAGCCCGCTTTATATTCGGCCACTGAGTTCTAAACCTATGGCGCAGCCAACGGGTTTCTTGCTCGTATTTTTGGCGCCTCTGGACCTCCTCCTTCTCCTCCTCCTCCTCCGCCTCCTCCTCTTCTTCACTCCCATGTCTATCTGCTACCATCACGGGGTCCATCGCAGACCCGCTCTTTTTCACGGAGCCCATCACAGATCCACTTCTTCTCACGAAGGCTCAACCACATCACGTCCGCATTCAGGTCCACTCATAGGCCGACTCGCTCAGACCCAGTCGAGGAATTAGCCTCAAACGCTCTCTCACTCATACACCTTTAGATTCTACCATTGAGACACCCATCCTCATTCAGACTCACTCAGGCTTCTCTGGTGGTCCACTGCTCACCGTGATATAGCAGGCGTGGCCAAGGGGAACCGCCAAGTGTGGTGACGCTCCAGGAATCGCGTTTAGACCGTGTGTGTGTGTGTGTATGTGTATGTGTATGTGTATATGTGTGTGTCGAGCGGTTTGCTTGTTTCCGCCCCCTGACTTCTTTCTTGTGGTGGTCCAGTGCTTACCGCAATATAGCAGGCGTCGCAATTGGGCACCCCAAGAGGGCGCGGTCAAGGGTGGGGACACTCCAAGAGCCGCGCTCAGACTGGGGGAATGTCTCAGGCTGCTTGCTTGTTTCTGCCCCCCGGACTTTTCTCTTGCAGTGCTCACCGCGATTTCGCAGGCGTGGCACTTGGGCACCCCACAAGGGAGCAGCCAGGAGAGGGACACACCAGGAGTCGCGCTCAGATTGGAGGATGTACCAGGGGTTTTCTCGCTTTGGCCCCCCAGACTTGTCTGTTTGGATGCTCGACGGGCATGGGCCCCGCATCCCAAGCCGCCGTAGATCCAGAAAAGGAGAGGCCTCGCGCCACCGTTCTTCAATATGGAGCCATAATCGCACAGGGAATCCAGGCCAACCTGGCGGGCCTGGTATTAGCACGGGCGCGAGCGACAGCCGCAAATCCGAACTACAACGGGAGGCTCCGGCAACCCTGAGAAAAGCTAGACGGCGGCGGCCCCCAGGCGCTTCAAACGGTGACCGAGGTGTTCCCACCATTTCGGGACTCTTTTGACGAGGACGAGATGCGGGACATTCTGGTCTAGAAGCAAAAACCCCGCCCGTCGTCGTTCCTGACAGACCTGTTGGCGCTCCCCTTTCATGAGCGACACGACAGACGTGGATGAGAGCGATGACGGGGTGAAGAGGTGCAGGGAGGACGGCGCCTGCCTGTGGTGCAGTTTTTCGATATTCAGGGATGCGCCGGTGGAAGACAAGATCGCAGTGGAGCAAGCTCAGGAAGAAGCGTTCGACGTCAACGTAGGGGAAAACCAGATGGCAGGAACGGCGCGACCAACGCGCAGACGCAGAGGCAACCAGCCGCTGGCGTCTTCATTTGCCAAAGACGGCGACTTCAAGACACTGGTTGATTTCGTCGAGCATCTCATATACCAGCTGCCCGCAGACAAGCGGCTGACTCGGCGACAGATGCTCTTCATTGCGATGTTCGCGGAGGGACAAAGCGCGGGGCGAGGAGGAGAGGCTTCCGCCCGAGCAGCGGGGGGGCACCCCACATGCTTGTCTTCGGCGCTGAGGGCACTGGCAAGACACGTGGTTCAAGGCGGTGGAATACATCTGACCCAGCGAGACGCCCGAGTCCCCATCGATGTTGGTGTGGCGCCTTGCAAAGCGCAGGCGAAGAACATTTCTGCCGACGAGTGGAAACCGCGGTCTTTGCACATAGCTGCAAGCACCCGTGCCCAGGATATGGTCAACGCGAAGGTTCGCCCAGGCGAAAAGGCGGAGGCTCTCCATGAGCGGTGGAGAAACGCGAGGGCCTTCGTCGTCGAAGAGGTCGGGCACGGCGTTCGCCACCAACTATAACGGATTTTCGCGCCATGTGCGGGCGCATGAATACCCACGCGGCTGCGGAGAGTTCCTACAAGAGGAAAAAGTGCAGATTTAGCAGGCGCCCTATCGTCATCCACCTGGGCGACTTCCTGCTGTTGACACCGACTGCGCAGCTCAGCCTTGGGCGCGAGCGGCATCTGCGCGCCCAAAGAGCCGCCTATTCGAAACATTCTGAATCCTTCCAGGCTTGTCAAGAGGATCACCTGCTCCAACGAGCTCCCGGGGGCCAAGCGCCTTGTGCCTGGCGATCCCCTCGTCGAACTCTTGGGGCGCATGCGCCAGGGCAACCGGATCCTTGACCCCAGTCGGTAGCCGCTCGAGGCGACGTTTGCCGTGGAAAGTTGCCCCGACGCGCGCCCTGAGCTGGGCCCGCGGCGCCCGCAACTGGACTTCCTCGAGGGCAGCGGCCTGGCCATGCACTGGGAACCTCTCGTGCGCTGGATCACCAGGGCGCGGCGCGAAGCCCGCGCGCTCGGCGCGCCGCTGGTCTCTCAGCGGGCCGCCGACGAGTGCCAGATCATCCCCGTCGAGAACACGGCGGTGTACTCCAGGATGCTGAGATTCTGGTCAATATCTACCGGACAGGTCAGATGCGCAGCGCGACCCCCGCCCGGGTGGGAATGCGATATCGCTTGGCCAGCAAATTCAAGTAAATGTGCGGCTTTGCCCAGGAGCAGCGGGCCACATTCGTGGTTTTCGCGCTCCACCCGGGCGAGAAGAGGCACTGCAACAACGCGCGCCAGGGCGAGATCTTTTGGCCGCGCCGTGCCCAGACGGGCATCTGGTTGCAGGTCAACGACTTCAAGCAGGCGCCCACGTGGAGCGATTTCATGGCCCACGCAAGCAACGGAGAAGATTGTCCGCGGCCTGTTTTGCGTGACTCTGATGGAGACCATAGTCGCCTGGGAGGCGCCGTCCGTGGCGCGCAGCGCGACGCGCTTCGGCCCCAAGCTACCAGGCGACGACAGCCCCAGAGGGGCGGACGACGCGCGGCGCAGTGGCCATCGATTGCCCGCGCTGGGGGCCCCAGGAGCAACGCGGTGCTGACGACGACGCATGGCGGCTGAACCTTGACGCGATGATCTCTCGGGCCACCCAGACGGCGGACGCGCTCCCGGCGCGATTGCCGCCTCGCTCGCCGCTGGAAAGAGGTCCGCCGGAGGCAGTGAAGGCGGCCCCCAAACGCTTTGAGAAGCCGAAGAGGGCGAAGGCGGGGAAAGCCATTCGGATTGCCGATGCCAAGTGCAGACGGCCTCGTCCGACGGCAAATCCCAGCGGCTCGCCGACTGCGAAATGAGCCACATGTTTTTCCTTTTTTCGTCGGGTGCACATGCTTGAGCTTCCGCAGTGAGCATTGCTAGCGGACTTCCCCCTTCGCTCTTCCACTCGTGCTTCCCTCGTCTCTCCCAAATATTATTCCAAGGAGGAGGGCGTTACTGAAATCGTCGCAGTCGTCGCCGTCCCTGTCGGCCCCCGCTGTTTCCGCGATTTTCGCTTTCGCGCCCAGGTTCAAAGACCGACAGCCTTAAAAAGACGCGCCGGGAATATGATATTCACATGTGGGGATCTCCGCGTCGAGTAAGATCGGCCACCGCGTGCGCAATTCATGGCACAATCCATTGGTGACTCAAACAATGGATGGCGCAAGACATTGCTCAGCCTATCGAGTATATGTCCCTGCTGTGCCGAAATTGAGCATCTTGGAATTGCCGACGAGGAGCATGTTGATGGGAGTCAGAGAATGGTTGAGCGTAGCAGATTCCTAGGGGCTGCGTTCGATGTGTGCTCGCCGTCTTGGTCCCAGCGGCGACCAGCGCCACGATTGACAGTTCCAGCCTCCCTGGGCGTCGAAATTGTATTGAACAAATACATGGATAACCGTATGTTTAAGAGTATGTTTATACTGCATATCCTCGTCTTCGCAATCCTCCAGCTTCCTCCCTCCTGCAGTTACCGAAGGTGCCCTGGCCCATGGCGGTGTCAATGCTGTCCTCTTCCTCTCGTGGGCCTCGTGGGGGGGCGGGACCAGGGAACGGTTTCACCGCCAGGGCCACGAAACTCCCAGATGTCACACTTCCTCTGGTTTTTCTTGCAACACACCCGTTTTCCACCCACCCCCCTCCCCCTCCGCCCCCGCACATGCCTCAGACCATGATGCGCTACTCCTCCTGTTCAACTGTTCGTGGCCCCGTTTCTCCGCCGCACCCGATGCCCCACCCCATGCGTCCTCTATATTCCTCTGCCGGCGGGTCGCACACCCTGGCGAAACACCTCCTTGCCGCGTGCCGCACTTTGGCGAAAGACGTTCTCTGCGTGAGCCCCTGACGCGAGGCCGCTGCCAGCTTCGACGAGTGCAGCGCGACAGTGTCCTGGAAGGGCTTAGAATTCACCGATACCAAAACTGCGGAACTTTGTCTTCGAGGTTGAAATTCGTGGTGCTTGGGGGGGGGGGCTCCCAGGGGCTGGGGGCCGCCAGCGGTGCCACGAAGGGGTTTTGGTATTGGTGGGTCGGTGGTGGCACCTAAGTGTGACACCAGCTGTTTTCATCTCTTGTTCCTTCTCGCGCAGTCCTTTTGTTTTCGGGGCCGATGCCACGAGCGAGCAGATGCCACGTGTGATCCGACAAACTGCTCGTTACTCTCAGGCGAGGAGCCGCCCTCTCAGCTGATGCCAACAGTGGAATGTTCGACTGAATTGCGCTCGAAGCGCAGCAGACCCAGATTCAAGGGAGGCAGAACGACCCGGACCAGACAATTGCTGTTTATTAAACGGCCTTGGGCGTTTCTTGAGCAGCCCCGCCCTGTTCGATTCCTTCTTTGGGCGCGTTTGCTAAACGACTTCGCGTGTCGGGGTGGTTGTTATCGGGGTGGATCTTGTGCCCTCTACAGATGGGGTTGCGCACGATCCGACTCGACCCGATCCGATCCCCGCCTTCTGATTCCGAGCTCGATGTTCGATGCGAGCCGGCGCCGAACCGCTTCCTCCTGCGGCCTGCAGGGACCGAGCCGGATGTCCGCGACCCCAGACGAGATCCGATGCAGAGCCGATGCTTCGCGCCGATACGGGCGCGATACCATCCGTGTCCCATCGGATCGGATTCCGCGAACCGATCCAGCTCAGGCCTGCCCAGACTCCTTCGGGCATAGTCAGGACCCCAGGTAAGGGGACCCAGTTAGTAGTAGGGCCCTGGAGCCCTTCAATTGGCCCAAACCACCAGCATCAGGTCTGCCGTAGCTGGTGTTTTTCGGGTGACGGCAGTTCCGGTTAGTGGAACGGGGCGGGGGGGGGGGCCTCCCCCCGTACAGATCACTAAGCCAGGTCCCACTAAACCCAGTTCTGCCAACGCCCGACCCCTGTCGACTGGAAAACAGCAGCGCCACAGTTCGTTTGGACGGGTCTGGACGCCATAGTTGATTTGGGCGAGTCGACAGGGCTCTGGGCAGGCTTGAGCTTCAATTCTAGGGGGACACAATGACAGAAACACAAAAACTCGGAGATCCGCGCTGGATCCCCCTCCCTGGCGCGCGGAGCGCGCCGGGGGCGGCGCCGGAGGCGCCGCCAGGGAGGAGAGTCCGGCGCGGATCCGAGAAATCCGCGCGGACCTCCGAGTTTTTATGTTTATGTCATTGTTCGCTCCCCTAGAGCTGATCCAGCTCAGGCCTGCACCGACCCCTGTCGACTGGGAAACAGCAACGACGTACACATTGTTCATTTCTAATTCTTCGAGAGTTCTTTGATTTTGGGGGGCCAAAATCCTCTCATTTCGAATTGTTCTGTCCTGGGCCTCTTCCTGGCCACTAGTGTGCCAGGAACAATTAGAAACGAGCACAAAAACGACGTGCATTTCGTTTGGGCGAGTTTGGGACCCGGGACCGTCCAAGAATGTTCCGTCGGGAGCCTTGAGACGGGGGTCAATGCAAACGGGGGTCAGCCACGGCACCGGAACCTGCAGGATTCTGCGAAGATCCCCTCTGGCTGACCCGGGTTAGCGAGCCGTTCGTGGCCGCGAGGCGGCCGCACATATTGGTTGACCCGGGTTTGCGAAGACCTGCGTTGCAGTTTTTTGTTCTTGCATTGCAGTTTTTGGTTTCCTGCTGACCTGGGTCTGGATTGACCCGGGTCAGAAGATCCCCGACTCCGGGTGTCGAGCCGGCCGGCCCCGAGGAAGGGTCGAGAGTTCAGGGGCCAGAGGTTATCGCAGGCCTCGAGGCTGGCACCAATACCAAGATCGGCGGCGTGCCTCCACCGAGGGAAGAAGATCCCGGTCTCGGTGGTGGTGGTGATATTCTGGCTTCCAAGGTGGCCGAAAGATTACCACCGGCGCCGAAGCCTAGGATCATCTTCCCCCTGTGGAGGCAGCCCCCTGTGTTGGTGCTGGTGCCAATTTCCAGGCCTCCAAGATCACAAGACGTCGGATCATCAGAGTTTGGGATTGTCTTTGGGGTCGGGCGAAACGGGGGGGAACACGGAAGGCAGGGGTTGTGTGATTTGCCGCCTGCAGCTGCTGTCGGCCCCGCCGCCAGGCTCCCCGCTCGATGCACTGGCTCGTCTGGCCCCTGAAGGCGCCAGGAAAATCGGGTACATTTGATTCGCTACCCCCTTTTTATCGGGGGAGCGTAAGACCGGGGTTTGCCAGGACTCGGGTTCGCCATCGTTTTTTGACGACCGCGCCTCGGATTTTGACGAGGAGGAGTTTCGTGGGATGTCTGCAGCGGGAGGCCTCGTCAAAATGCAGGCTCGGCCTCGTCATTTTTTTGACGACCTCGTCGGGGATTTCCGAGTCCCCCGTACCCGGGTCTTACGTCTCCCCGATTTTACTCCCATCCCTTTCGTCCGGCCCGAGTCTGCGCAGACTCGCAGTGCATATGCGCCCCTGGCCGCGTCATCCTGAGACTTGTGATCCTTGGCATCGGCTGCAGCTCTGGATGCGCGATGGACGGCCTGTAGACTCTAATAATAAAGAAGCATTCGGAGGTTCGCGCGGATTCAAGACGGCCGCGCGGACCTCCGAAAGTTCATTTGTGTGTAGTTGACTTCTCCTAGGTGAACTGCACGTTGCTTCGGGCAAAGAGCGTGTCTTGCCTCGCCACGCCTGGCCCATTGCTCCATCCACAGGCCAGCGCCGCATTGCCCCTTTTTCCGCGCCGAGAGTAGAGCATCGCGCGGCACGTCTGCATTTGCGGTATGTCCCGCCGCGGATGTCGTGTGATGCGTGCCCCGCGACCAGTTTTAGCCTTCGTGTTCCATAGCAGCTGTGGTCGTCTTCGTGGAGAAAGCAGCCAGGCCCAGGATGACGATAAATTGTTCCAGAGCAGTCTAGAACGCGATCAGAGCGTTCTGGAATGGCCGCTGCGCCCGATACATCTTCCAGACCCGCCAGCTTGCAGAGATTCCCGAATTTGCCCTCATCCGAAGATGTCCTCACCCTGTCTTCGCCTCAGAGGAGGCGTCGGGAGAGCAGCTCGTGAGCCTACAGCGGGGTGCGGGGTGGAGGGGGAGGAGGGGGAGGAGGGGGAACACTCGCGCATCTGAAGGGGGCAGGCGGTTCATCCCGGAGCTCATGTGCCGAGCTTGGTGTCGAGCCAGCTCTCTGGAATCGACCCGGAGGCCCGAGCGCGTTCGCTGTTGGCGCCGTTTTGGGATTCGGAGGAGAGGAGGCAGGGGGAGGGAGGAGGGAGGACAGAGGGGGGAGGACCAGCACAATGTGGGAAGCAATGATAGACGCATGGGGGAGAGACTCGCTGCGCTTTGTCCGAGCCGTGGCTCTGCGGGTCCAACTCTTCAAGCGACCCGCCGAGCTCAGGCAGCCCATGCCCTAGAGAGGAAAGCCTGCAGCGTAAAGGCTCGGGGACTTGCACGAGAAGGCCGAGAGAGGAGGGAAAATGGAGGGCCACCAGGAGCAGCTGGAGCATCAAGCAGAATTCCAGCAGCAACAACGGGAGGAAGAGGAGCCTCCGCCGTCGCGGTGCCGCCGTTGCTTCCGTCGTCAGCCCTCCTCGTCCTCCTGATCCTCCTCCCCCTCCCCGTCCTCCTCCATTCCTTCTCCTTATAAATAACTTCTCCCTGTCGCACCCCGAGGCCTGTTTTTAGGGCGGTCCGGGCGCTTCGCCTGAGAATTCCGCACCATTTACGACCCTGGAGCTTCAAACATGACAACAGTTTCACGGATTGAGGGCGGGTGGTTTTCAAAATGTGGTTATCGCTTGAGCGCCGCGCACATTCGTTTTAAACATTGCAAGAGCTTCGCGGATTGAGGGCTTGTCGTTTTCAAGGTGTGGTTCTCGCCCTAGCGCCGCGCACATTCGTTGTAAACTTAGCAAGAGCTTCACGGACTGAAGGTGGTTCATTTTCAAAATATGGTTCTCGCCATAGCGCCGCGCACATTCGTTTTAAAACGTTGCAAGAGCTTGACGGGTTGAGGGTGGTTCCTTTTCAGCATGTGGTTTTCGCTTTAGCGCCGCGCACATTCGTTTAAACAAATTACAAGAGATTCACCAGTTCCCATGACCAACGTACCAGATATGATGTTTTGGACGGGTTCTGGCTTATGAGGTGCACAGGTCATGCTGACTCGCGGTGTCCAAGTCCCCGGAATGGCGTTTTGGCACGATCCAGGATTGTCAAGACGCAACAGTCATATTGATCCGTGGCGTTGGGATCCCGAGAAACATGTTTTTGCATGCTTCAGGGTCTTCAAACAGTTGCCTTCCAACGAGGCAGTTCCTTCAGTAAAAAGACTATGAAGAGGGAGCTTGGAGGGAGGGTCTATTCCAACCTCGTTGATGCCTCTTGGGTTTACACTGGTCCTCCTCCTCCTCCTCATCATCATCATCATCATCATCATCCGTCTGCTTTTCTCCCCTCTTCTCCTCCCTCTCCTCCTCCTCCTCATCCTCCTCATCCTCCTCCTCATCATCCTCATCCATTCCTTCTACTTACTAATCATGTCTCCCTCCCTCGCCCCGAGGCCAGTTCTTAGGGCGGTCTGGGCGTTTCGCTCGAACCTTCCTCACCACTTATGACCCGGAAATTCACAAATTGACAACACTTTCACATATGGGGGGCGGGTGGCTTTCAAAGGGTGGCTCTCGCCTTAACACCGCTCACACTCCTTTTGAACTGTTTACAAGATTTGCACAGATTGAGAGAGGGCCGTTTGCAAAATGTGGCTCTCGCTGTAGCGCCGCGCACATTCTCACACATTCTCTTTAAAACATGTTTCTAGGATGATTCACGTATCTCCACACTGTTGTGACATCGATCCAGGACAGAAAATCACCCCAACGTCGTTTCTTTTTCACCGATTCTAAGTTTTGTTCATTGCTTCCACCGCTTATTCGTTTTGTCCATTTACTCGTTTTATTCATTCTTGTTACTCAAATATGTTCTGTGCTTCTTCAACTTTAATTATCATTCAAATAGTAACTGTACAATTGGTTGCCTTACTCAGTCCCAACTGTCGCGTGGCCGGGGGGTCCTCGCTTCCAGTCCGCCAAGCCGCCGCGCGAAACTGGCAGGCAGCTGCGGGCGCGCCTGCATGTAGCTGCGTGCTATTCCCAATGATGGTCGTCACCCGGGGTGGGGGCTTGGGGCCCTGGGTAAAGGTAGCGCTTGGGTGGGGCGCGGCGCGTCGGGGCGGGCTGAGTTGCGATCGCCATAGCTTGCGCGCGAGAACTACGGCGTGCGTGCGAACACACCAGTGGTATACGATTCGACCACGCAAGCAAAACCTGGGAGCACCGGCGGGATGCCTGCGGGCACCGCAGCGGCCTGCGAGCGACCACAATGCGCTCCATCACTGCGAAGACAATGACGACGACGACCGACAACGACAAGACGACGACGACAGGGAGAACGAGGAGGATGACGACGACGACGGCTACGACGACGACGAAGGGCAAGGGGACGACGAGAACGCGTACCACACCGTCTGCGTGCACCACAACGCCTGAGTGCTCCACAATGCCTCACCTCCGTCGTCGTCGTCGTCGTCGTCGTCGTCGTCGTCGTCTTGGGTCCAGGGGGCTCACTTGAACCAAAGACCGAATCTGAGAGGGGCGTTCGAAATCGTTTGGTTTTGAATTGGCACCTCTATCAATACGTTACGACAACAACGACGACAACCACGACAACGAGAACGAAGACAACGATGGCGGCGGCGGCACCGGCGGCAACGACGACGACGACGACGACAAACGACCAGGACGACGACAGCGGCGGCGACGGCCGCGGCGGCGATCTGCGAAAGGGCGCCAGCGGCGGCGGCGACCATCCCCCAGAGACAGGCGGCCCAACCGCCCAGCCGAAACCCGTCCGACATCGGTCACCGGACCCTTGCGGACGTCCTGGCCGACAAGTTTCCCGACTTGCGCTCAGCCGTGGCGACGGGGAGGGCACACGAAGGCCAGGAACCCGTCGATGTCTCAGCAGGCCCCGCGTTTTCCGATCAGCGCACGTG
This sequence comes from Prorocentrum cordatum, assembly GCA_963575745.1. NCBI lineage: Eukaryota > Dinophyceae > Prorocentrales > Prorocentraceae > Prorocentrum > Prorocentrum cordatum. The sequence continues at coordinate 385,681 of CAUYUJ010014271.1, read as the reverse complement.
GGGGCGGGGGGTTAATTCCGCCGCCCTCCGAATAGTCAGTGGGGCACCCCAGCACTAAGTAGTCCTGTTCCCACTTCTCGCAATCGCCATCATGATTATCAGCGCAATATCATCCCCGCGTCCGCCTGACCTATGCGCGCCGCATTGGCCTGCAAACGCCGCGGCACGCGTACGAGCACCGAAGCATGGTCACTCAGCACCGCGCTGCGCCGGTGAAAACGGCGCCGCGAACGCCGCATGTCGCTTGCGAGCGCCAATTCAAAAACCACGCCATACCAGTGAGCACGGCGCCACACCTGCGGGGTGGGGGCGACCCCCAGCATGTCGAGGGGATTCAGGCGGCCCTCCCGGGCACGGTCGCTACCGTTACTCTGGGAAGAGGCCCGGCCTGGTTAACGATGAGGAGATAAACCGCTAGCCTGACGAAGGACCCAACCGTATGCAGCTGCGAGTGCCGCGAGGGAGACGAGACGAAGAACATTCTCACAGGCAGCGCGTCGCAGGAAGAACGAGGCGCGGGGCAGTGCGGGCAGGGGTGTGGAGGAGGGAGGGGGGGGGGCGAGGAGCAGAGCGGGAGGGTGGGCTCTCAGATGTTTCGCGCCCTGGTGGCCGCGGCTCTGGGCAGAGCGCAACCGGGAGACCCCGCGACGCGCGCCGGCTGGCCCGCAGGGGTCCAGGCGGCGCGCGCGGGTCGTCCGCTGCGCGGAGTAAAAAATAGCGGACTGGCTGGCCGACATCGGGCCAGGTCCTGGCCCCGGGGCAGAGCGTCGCGGGGCAGAGCGTCGCCGGAAGGGGCAAACCCTTCCCCGAAGAGGGAGGAGAAGATCGCGCACACCCCAGGAGAGCCCAAACCCCTAAGTGCAAGCACGGATGGGCGCGGAGCTGCTCAGACAGAACAGGGCGACCTCAAGCAAACCCCTGCGCCGACCGCCTCAGAGGTACGGGAGAAGAAGATTGGAAGGAAGGGGGGCGACCCAAACCACTCACGCCTTTCAGGGCTGGCAGGATTTCACCAGAGCCCGACCGTGGCGGCGAGAAGGTCCCCAGGAAACTCGAACTTCGGATTCGCATTCAGGATGCCTCTCGCGGCTCGTCCTTCGCCCAGGCCTCCTCTCGTCGCGTTTTTCGCGACGTCGAAAATCCGCGCGGGGGCAAAACCATCAGGACACTGGACCTGTCGTAACGGCCCCTGGACCTCTCGCAAGGCTGCGTGAGGCCTCCTGGGTCGCGTGCGAACGCGCCCGCTGTGTCCGTCGGCGACCGCCCCGCTTCCACAGATGGGATCACGAAACGTGTGGGGGGTGTGCCGACATGAGTGTGGCGGACGCGCGTGACCCTCCCCACTGGGAAAGTCGGTGGTGGCGAGCACGCATGTGGCCACACCCACTGGGGCGTTCGGTGGAGCTCCCTAAGGAGCCACGAATCGTGCGAAGGGTGTCCCGAAATTGCCGGCTGGGACGCGGGCGGGCGGCGCCACTGACACCTTACGTGGAAATCCCGATGGGGCAACGAAGCGTGTGTGGGGGTGCCGACATATGCGGCTGGGACGCATGCGCGCGGCGCCACACAGGCCTTCGGTGGACGACCTCCCTAAGGGGCCGCGAAACGTGTGAGGGGTGCGCCAAAATGAACGGTTGGGACGCATGCGGGCGGCGCCACTGGGGCCTTCGGTGGGGCTCCCAATAGGGCCACGAACGCGTGAGGAGTGTGCCGAAATAAACGGCTGGGACGCATGCGGGGTTGGAATTAGTTTTGGCCTTCGGTGGAGCTCTCTATGGGGCCACGAAACATGTGAGAGTCGTGCCGATATGCACGGCTGGGACGCACGCGGGCAGCGCCACTGGGGCCTTCGGTGGAGCCGATGGGGCCACGAAACATGTGAGGGGCGTGCCGAAAATTAGCGGCTGAGACGCATGCGGGCGGTGCCACTGGAGCCTTCGGTGGAGCTTCGTACGGGGCAACGAAGCGTATGAATTGTGTGTGCCGAAATGTGCGGCTGGGACGCATACGGGCGGCGCCTCTGGGGCCTTCGGTGGACCTCCCTGGGGGGCCGCGGAACGTGTGAGGGGTGTGCTGACAGAAGTGCCTGGGACGCACGCGGGCTGCGCCACTGGGGACTTCGGTGAGACCCCCTTTGTAGGGCGACGAAACGTGTGAGAGGCGCGCCGAAATTAGCGACTCGGACGCATGCGGGCGGCGCCGTTAGAGCCTTCGGTGGAGCCCTCCTTTGGGGCCATGAAACATGTGAGGGGGGTGCCGGCATGGGCGGCTGGAACGCTCGCGGGCGCTGCCACTTTCTATGGGTCGTAAGGGGCGTGCTAAAATGGTGGACACGGATGGGAGGTGAAAGGAGGAGGAGGAGGAGGAGGAGGAGGAGCAGGACGGAGGAGAGGAAAAGAAAGGAGAGGAGATGCTGGGCGCTGTCCTTTCAAAACGACGACCTAACACCACAGGATGGTTGGGAAATCACCTAGGAAGCCGGGGCCCGAGCACAAGTGTCAACGCAGGGGGGGCAGGGAGCAAGGGAAGGAACTAAGCAGAGGCAAGGGGAAGAGGGTGGGCGAGCGAAGGGGGAGGCATTAGGAAAAGCGTGTCACGCCGCAGGGGCGCTTGGCACCGCTACAGGGGCGCAGCCGCCAGGGCGCTCGGCGCACTGGGCCGCGCGAGCTCCCCAGCCGCCGCGCCGGCTTCGGAAGGACAGGGGGGCGGGCCAGATGCGGGGGGCCACAGCCATTTTCGGGGCGGCCCGGGGCCCCCGAAGAAGTTTCGGAGCGGCCCCAGTCAATTTCAGAGGGGTGCAGGAACGGAAAATGTGAACAGCTCAAAAACCAAGTTTTGTATTCAAAAACCGGAAATGTGTGTTAATTGTTGTTAGCTACTCTTGAAAATTCGGAATCGTTATTTTCTTTGTGTCGGAAGCAACAAATGCTAAAGTATCTGAATTACTACCCCCCCCCCCAAAGCTGGCCCAGTACGGCTCCGACACCGGTCCAGGCCCCCCGGCCCCGCCGTAACCAGCCCAGGCCCTCCCTGACCCGAGGCCCGCATGGGCCCCCAGACCCACCCCAGCGAAGGGGGGCGCCCGCGAGGCGCCCCGGACTGGCCAAGACAGCTGGCCAGCAGGCGGAAACTCGGCGGACCCGCACGAGGCGCGCACAAAGCGCCTGCGACCAGTCGCCAACCTCGGCCCACGCGCCGAGGAGGGGGGCAGGGGGAGGGGGGAAGGTTTCTTAGGAGTGCCCCTGCATCTTAGAAGGCGCGGGCCTCGTCTGTAGAGGTAGGGCTGGCGCGCGTTCTAAGAAGCAGGCTTCTAGGAAGCCTTTCCCCCTCCCTCCCTACCCCCGTCTGCGCGCCGCCAACGACCAGGCATCCGGCGAAACCTCGGCGGACCCAGCCAATGCTTTACCATCAGAAGTAGTAGCTCCTATGAGTGGAAGCAGTGCAGCGGGAGATAGCTAAGTCCAGAACGGGGTCGCCCCTCCGGGACCTCCCAGGATGAGTCCTCTAGAAAGGGTCGCCCAGGGGGGCGCCAAATACAGGCCGTGCGCATGTGGGCTTAGCGAGCTCGAAGCCTTGGGGCGACATGCTTTATCGCCATGAAGTTGTTCAGAGCTCCGACAATATGCCTGCAGTGACTTTTCCTCGATTTGGGCCTCCGGGGCTTACTGCTGGGCCCAGGACCACCAAACATGGATCTATGCAGGGCGACACATTTGCCTTGGGGAACCCATGTGCTTCACGCCAGCAGCTTTTTGGCGTCTGTCTCGCATCGAGCAGCGCTGAGCCGTTCGAGGCGATCCCCGCACGGGGCAAAGATCGAGTCTCGCCAAGAGCTCGAGGGAGATAAAAGAGGGCGCCAAAGGCGACGAACAAGGACGGTGTACGGGTGCACGCACGGATCCAAAACTCAAACAGTGGTCGAGAAATGATGCACAGAAAGTGTAGGGGGAGAACGGATTTCCCCATGAGAAGAAAGAAGGCCGAGGGGAGGGCGGGAAGAATGGAGGAAGCAGACGGGTGTTTCCAAAGTCCCAGAGATCCTCAGGCGGCTCCCAGCCCAAGGCGTTCGTTGCCTGCGGCCCTGGCTGAGGCGGACATGCTCGTCTGCCTCCCTGGATTCCGACGACATATGTAGCGTGACCTCAGGGGTCTCGACCCCTTCCGGGGGACCGGTGCTTCATCCCGGGGAGTTGTTTGACCAGCTCTGAGGCACGGCGAGGGCCCCCCGAAGCCGACACTCGCCCAGAGGTCTCCCGTCGCGACGCCTCCACGGCGCGAAGAGGTCTGGGACCTCCACCCTTCGGACTCTCTCTCTCCGATGGAGGGCCGCCGACCCGAGCTTTTCCCAGGAGGTCTGCAGAGGTCCCGACCCCTTGCCCTCGGGGGCAGCGTCGTGGCCCGGCGGCACTGTTCGGGCTCCCCGGGCCCGACATCAACGGGCCAGGAGGCCCAAGGCGACGAAAGACGCAGCGCGGCGGAAGCGATCGCAGCGTCGGCGCTCCCCGGCCTCCCACTGGGGGCCGCTCTTGCACGCCATCGGAGCAGGCCGAGCATCTTCTCCGGGCGGAGGGCAAGGGGTGAAATCGAGAATGCCGTTTTGGTGGATTTCCGAGGGAATCTGCAAGAGGCGAATCACAAGACGGATGGATTTTCGAGGTGCGAGAGAAGATGTGGATTTCGCCCTGAGCCCTCCACCCTCAGAGAATGCTTAGGCAGAGCCCCCCCATCTCTGGCGGGTGCCCGCCCGAGGTGGTTGGCCTGGCAGGCCCCGCGCCACCGGCTCGGCTGCGGCGGCGGGGGCGGCTGCCACCGGCGGCCTCGCGGTGGCCGCGGGGGCCTGCAAGAGGGTGTCGGGCGGGAGGGGCAGAGGGCGGTGCGGAGGGGATGGAGGGTGCCTCTTCCCCCTGCTGTTCCTCCTCCTCCTCCTCCTCCTCCTCCTCCTCCTCCTCCTCCTCCTCCTCCTCCTCCTCCTCCTCCTCATCATCATCATCATCATCATCATCATCATCATCACCATCACCATCACCATCGTCATCATCAGCAGCATCATCATCATCATCAGCATCATCATCCTCATCATCATCATCATCAGATTCCTCCTCCTCCCCCGCTTCTCCAGGCCTCCCAGGTGAGGTCAGAGCAGATGGGGTCGGATGATCGTGCCGCATCGCCGATGCATCGGTGATGCAGCTCGATGTGGAGCCCGACTCCTCCACGCCGACGTCGCCGATGCATCGCCGACGTCGCCGATGCATCGGCGATGCGGTGCGATCCTCCGACCTATCTGTCAGGCCCCATATGGGAGTCCTCCAGCTCCTCGACGGGGCAGGGTGGTGGCGGCATCGCTCGAGCTTCTCGTCCCTTGGGCTGTTTGCTCCTCTCTTTTTTGTTCACCCGCCGTCTAGCTGGCTCAGACCCCTTCTGCTCGGCTCGACCGGTTCGCGGGGCGAGCTGTGCCAGGGCCTGCAAGGAAAAGGTCCCACGAACGCAGGCGGAAGGCCTGCGGAAGCTGGCGGATGCGAAGACCAGGGTGAACAGGGCCGATTTTGTGATCGTGCCGAGGATGTTGCCCCCATCTTGCTGTGGCGACCCAATACCTCTGCGGCACTTCCCGAGCCAGATCGATCTGTTATGGCCTTGGGGCCCGGAACCGAGCGAAGACTGGTGTGAGGAAAAAAGGAAAGCGTCCGGATCTCAGCGTTTGTGGGAAAAGTACCTCCTCCTCCTCCGCCTCCTCCTCCTCCTCCCTCCTCCTCCTCCTCCTCCGCCTCCTCCTCCTCCGCTCTTCTCCTCCTCCTCCTCCGCCTCCTCCTCCTCCGCTTCCTCCTCCTCCTCCGCCTCCTCCTCCTCCTCCTCCTCCTCCTCCTCCTCCTCCTCCTCCTCCTCCCCCTCCTCCTCCACCCCTCCCCCTTTTCCCTCCCCCTCCTCCTCCCGGGCTCCCTCCCCCCGTCGTGGTTTGTTACGACGCCTGGAAGACGGGGATCCTCCCAACATGCCGTAAAGATCAGCCCCACAGCCAGGCCCCCTACGGTAGGTTCGTGTCGTGTCGACCGGCGGCGACCCCAGCGTGGGCGTTCAAGGTTGAACGCCGCCGGCGACCCAGAATGGGTCGATGTTGAAGGATCGCACGTCTCGGAAAGGGCCGATCGTTCAAGGTTGAACGATCCCCGAGGTGACAGAAACCAACGCTGGGGTCGGCACGACACGAACCTGCCGTACGTCGTTAGCGGAAACTGCGGCGAGACTGATGGCTTGCCCGTTTTCGGCTCCCGGGGCTCTTGCCAGGCCCTGGGGGCCGTCAACAAGCGGCTTGGGATGAAAAGCCGGTCCCTGGGAAGTGGGCCAGACTTCAGGGGAGCTTCGGTTGACTCTTGCGCATTCGTATCGCGATGGCGTCTCCCGAGGCGCCGCCGATCCTCAACCCAGGAAAGGTGCGGTGCATGGCCGTTCTGCCATCAGGGTCGACATGCATTGAACACTGCCGCATTGGAGTGGGACCCAAAGGGAGTCCAAATAGGGTACGGTGCATGGGCGCCGTTCTCGCAGAGCAGCGTTGCGAAGAAAAAGCCACGACCTCTGAGGCCTGAGGGCCTCTTTTTGGTCGGCGTCTTGCCCCGTCCGCGTCCAGCCATGGCGGCGAGGGAGCGCTCCCCGAGGGCTCCCCGAGGGCAGGGAGAGGGGCGCGCCCAGAGGGCTCGGAGCGGAGGTCGTCCACAGCAGGCCCCGACGCCCTGGAGCATCAGATCTCTCCGAGCAGCGAGGGGTCCTGATGATTCGGGCCGGACGAAAGGGGGGGATTGGGAAAGGGGGGGTACGAAATTTGCTGCATGCAGCTGGTGTCGGCCTCACCGAGGGGCCCATTCCTCGATACATCGTCGCCTCCGGCGCCGGGGGGCGCCGGAAAAATCAGCTCCGTGAGCTGATTCTCAAACCCTCCCTTTGCTATCCCCCCCTTTCGCCCGACCCGAATGATGAACGAGGAAAAGCCAGTCGTTCCCGGGACTGCCAGGGCCCCTTAATTGTTCCGCACGGGCTGCAGAAGCGAGGGCCGCCAGAAGCTCCAGCAATCCCGCAACGCCTCTGGAGCCAATCGCATCGTAGCATCGCTCTCGTCTTACATTCGGGGCGCTGAAGAAGGCACCCCTGTCGTTTGGGAGGGGCTCCGTGTTTCTTACTTGTTTCGCAGCTTGCCTCAGGTTTTCCGTTGGTCTTCGATGAGAGGTCGAAGTTTGACCTATGGAACAAACAAAGGGGTCTCGTTCCTTGTTCAGGATTCCTTTGGTCAGCGCCCCGACTGTTGGGGAGGGGCTCCGTGCTCCTTAATTGTTTCGCAGCTTGCCTCAGGCTTCCCTTACATAGGTCTTCGATGGGACATCGAAGTTTACCTTATGGGATAATGGGATGAAGGGGCTTTTTTCCCTATTGAGTGTTCCTTGGGTCAACGCCCCGACGGCAGGGGCCCAATAGGCCACCCCGACCCGGGGCTTGCGGCTTTGCTGTCGGGCGCTCATTACCGCTCTACCGGCCGTGTGTCGCCGAGTTCAGCTCGACGTTCCCCCCCCGGAGCCGGTCTCCCCCGAACGTTCACCCTCCTCCTCCTCCGGAGGAGGAGGACCTGCGTGCGGAGAAGCGCGCGCTGCTGTCCCCCCAGGCTCTACATCGACGTGCGCAGCAGGACATGCTTTTCCAGCCTGGAGAAGATGGAGAAGGAGCTGCTGGAGAAGCAGACCCAGTACGTTGAGTTATCGAAGGGTATCGAGTACCGTACCGCAAGGAGGCGATCGAGGCGAAGAAGCTGTAGATCGCCGCGTTGGACACGGCCCTCACTGAGTCTGCCACAAGCGTCACGGGTGCCACCGCCGCCGCCACTGACGGCTTCGAGTTTGGCCGACCAGCCCGAGCTCGTTGCGTTCATTAAGTCCGAGGCGTAGGCCAAGCTCAAGTCCGCTTTCTCGGCCAAGTGTGCTGCTCGGACTGGCGCTGCTAGTAGCGATGATGGGGCTGCTGCCGTTGAGGCTCCCGCCGACGCAACCATGGCGGCCCCCACCGATGAGCAGAAGAAGCACCTTCCATGCCCGCGAGCTTGGCGGCATCGATGCCTCCAAGCAGGCCTTCGACGCCATGTGGTCCGAGGTCGCGGCCAAGCGTGCACGGCACCAGGTTTAGCCCTGGCGCTGCTGTCGTCCAGCGCCGTGCCTGGCCTGACGTGTGCGGGCTGCCTGGCCGTGGACGTGCGCCTCCGCTCGTGGCGCGGCCGACACAGGGTGCTGAGTTCAGCATCGAGACGTACAACGCCAGCGGCGGCAAGGCGTCTGTCAAGAAGCGGTTCGCCAGCACCGCGGCGAGCGTGACCTTCCTGCAGGAGTTCGGGCACATCAGTGATCATGCCGAGGCCCTGGGCTCTTGGTTAGCTGGCAGAGGGTGGCGCCTGATGGCACTCCCGAGCGTGCACACGGTGGGCACGGTGCCGTCTGCAGGCGTCGCGAGCGCCGTGCGCGACAGCCTGTGCGTCAGGCCCCCTGCCCTTGGTGAGCACGAGCTGATCCCGAGCAGGATTCAGCATGCTGTTATCGATCTGCCAGGCCTGCGGTCGGGCCTCCACTTGTTCAGTGTCTACCTTGTCATTGGCGAGGGAGCAGGTGGGCGCAATGGCAGGCTGGGCTGCTGCAGGAACTGGGCTCGGCTGCCGAGACGCTGGACGGTCCACTTATCATCGGCGGCGACTGGAACATGCCTCCAGGCGAGCTCGAGGCAAGCCAGCCTCCTGCCCATGTTGGGTGTTCGACTGTGAACACATTTGCGATTACATTCAGAGGAGGCACGGGCAACTCGGCCATCGATTATTTCCTCGCCAACTCGGCTGCCATGAGGATGTACGCCAGCATCAGCATCGACGCCAAGTGGTCCAAGAAAGGCCATCGCCCAGTTTAGATCCTGCTGAAGGGCGACGCCGAGCACGTCAAGACGCTGGTGTACACCGTCGCGCCGAGGATGGGCACCCAGGTCACGGTTGGCCCCCAGCTGCCTCCGCCGCCCTGCGACGGCGCGCGCCACGTGGCCGAGGCCGCGGTGGCGGCCTGCGCCGGCGAGAGGGTGGCTCTCGGCGATGGCTGAACCCTGCTGTCCGCTGCCTGGGGCCACGTTGCTGTGCGAGCTGCCGAGTCGATCGCGGCCACGGCTGGCCACCAAGATTGCAACGTTCAAGCTTTTGCACGGCCACTTCGGCCCATATGGACTGGCACCAGCTACGCGATCAAAGAGTTCAGCCCGACTTGCAGGCAGTTGTTGGGGGCTGGCAACGGCTGCAGGATTCCCTCCTCTGTCTCCTGACGCTCAAGCGGCCTCCAAACCTGTCGGCGCAGGAGCTGGCGCAGTGCGCAGAGGAGGCCCTCGCGTTCTCCACGGCGGTCTTCCACGGGCACGGCCTGTCGGCGCGCCTCGACCGCTCGGTCCAGCAGGCGCGGGCTCTCGTGCAGGGCGCGACGAGGGGGCCGACCGCGAGTTCTTGGACGACATCGAGCCTGACATCATGCTGGCTTCCAACGGCGCGCCCAAGGAGGACTACCAGAAGTGGAAAGACTCATGCGCGATGGCGGCGCCGAGGGGGTCGCGAGCCCATCGCCGCGCCACCAAGTTCCGCGTCGTTGTGCAGCCTACGGCAGTTGGCACTGTCCACGGGCCCCCCACGCATGTTCACGACGTTGTGCGGCGCGAGGCCGAGCTCTACAAGAAGTTGTGGGCAAGTTCACGACCTGTGCCAGTGTGGATCACTGACCGTGAAAAGGAGGTGCCTCCCCCGTCCCGCGCAGACCAGGTGGTCCTTGAAGGCCCCGACGGGGAAGCTTTGGACGTGGAAGTGGGAGGCGTTGCTTCCATTGTGCAGGGCCCTCGCCTCGATGCTGCGCCTGATGGATCTTGCACGCGGCCTGGTTTCGTAGAGCTGGAGCGCGCGTCCTGGTCCATCGCTGGTTTCTCTTCTGCCTCAGACGTGCCTTTGGCATTTCTGCGAGGACCAGTGGCTGGCTACCTTCCTCAGATGCCGAGCATCGCCGAGAGTGTCGCTCTCTGCTCGATTTGCCAGATCGCCGACCGCGAGATCTTGGCCGGCAGCGATCATACGGCCGTGGCGCGTCGATTCCAGCAACCCGTTTCAGAACAATTGCGCGTTTCCAATCAGGTTGTTGGCGTCCTCAAGCTTGGTCGTGGCCTCGAGGGCCACCAATGCATTTCTGCTCGTCATGTGAAGGCACACCGCTCGACTGAGCAGATCGATAGTCTCGAGCCTGTGGAACGTCATTGGGCTGAGGCAAACAGGTACTCCGACCATCATGCTAAGGTAACTGCCGGCCTCCACCCTTCTCCCTTGCCAGAGTTCTTGGCCACGCTCGCACTCGCGAGGGGTCGGGCTGCCGATTCCGTTGCTCTCGCAGGTGCTGTCCTTCCGTGCTTCTACGAGTACAACCTTCAGCGCTGGCGTCGGCCAGCCGTGCGGCGGCGTAACATAAGCTCTCTAGCTGGACGGGGTGGCACTCTTGGGGGTGGAGTGAGTTTGGCTGGCAGTGTGTTTTCTGCTTTAAGGTTGCGTCGTCAAGCCGTAACCTGCCAATGCATGGTTGTCTGGGGACCCCGTCGTTTTGGGAGCCCCTCACGGTCGATCCTCTGGGGCATCAGTTGGTCGCCGTTTCAGGCTTTCGTCTTGCTCCGTGCGTGCCGTGCGATGCAGCGCCGAGAGTGAGGAGGCTAGGCGTGGGTCCCTGCTGTGTCTGACTCGCGGGGGGTGGGGTCAGGAGAAAGCCAGTCAGTTGGCCAAAGTATGTGCTCTTCCCACCCGCACAGGTGTAATGATTTTGTCCAGATTTCAGCGAGGGCTGGCCCCCCATCCGCGAATTCGTGCGTTGATCGAGCGAGCTGTCCCCGCCCCCCGGGTCGGTCTCAGCGTCGCTTCCGCTCGGGATGTCCATTCGTCAGTAGCGCCAGTTGTGCCTTGGACAGCGCTGTCCCGTATGAAGCCAGACTGGCCCGTCTCCACCAGCGAGTTCGAGCGCGCGAGGAGGCCCGTGGGAGGCCTAAGTTTGGGAGAGGGTGCGCCTGTCGCGAAATTCCCCGTTGATGGTGCACCTCTCCCCCCAGTTTTGTTTCGGGCTGGTCCCTTCCTCCTCGGACTCCGGACTCCTCCCTCCCTCCTCCCTCCTCCCTCCCCCTCCTCCTCCCTCCTCCCTCCTCCCTCCTCCCTCCTCCCCCTCCCTCCTCCTCCTCCTCCTCCTCCTCCTCCTCCTCCTCCTAGCCCCTTCCCCATCGAGCTTCCTCTTTTTCAGGGGCGATCGCACACACTTCCACACCCCAGCGTTGCGCCTGTCCATGGCTGGGCCTATCTCTGATGCGTGCAGGTGACGTTCGTGGGGGGCAACATATTTTTCCCAGTGGCTTTCAGAAGTGCAGTTGTTTTCAGAAGTAGCATGTCTCTGAAGTTTGTCACGTACAACCCTTTGAGCCTGGTATCTGCAGGAAGAGTAGATGAGATTGCTTGTCGGCTTAACGTGGATGTGATCTTCCTCCAGGGCACGCGTGTTCGGGAATGGGTAGGCCGTACGTATCACGTGGAGCGTTTGAGTTCTCGCAGGATCGCACTACACTTCGGCTGGAGTCGGGCCCCTCACTCGAATTCTAGCGCGGGATGTTGCATCATATTGGGGAGGCGTCTACACCCTAACTACATCAAGCACGTGCACGCAGGTCCTTCGAACATCCCTGGACGTTATGGCGAAGTCCGCATCAAGGGTCCTGGTCTAGATCTTACGCTGATCACGGTGTACCCGCCGCCCTTGTATGAATCTGGGGGGAAGCGCCGAGCCCAAATAAAAGCAATGAAGAGCACACATGAGCATCTTAGAGCACGTGTTGAACGAGCCGCGACACGCAGTACAGTAGTCGTAGGCATGGATCTCAACTCTAGTCTTGGTCTGGGAAGTGATGGTTTGCGTCGAGATGAGGCTGGTGAACAGATCGGTCCTCATCATGTCGGTCGCCAGGGACTCGGGGGCACGATGGTTGGCGATCTCGTCCTCGATTTAGATATGGCGGCCCCGTGCACTTTCTACCCCCATGCTGGTCCGACATTCTATGGCAATAAGGGGGAGACCAGCACCATCGACATGTTTGTAGTTCCTCGTGGTCTTCTTCCCGGGGTAAAGAGGTGCCAGGTGGCCTGGAGGAGCGGGCGAGAGCTTCAGCTGATTCCGAGCGGGCGACCGCGCGACCATATGCCAGTACTTTTGGAAGTCCAGTATGCCATGCCTCACTTTTTTCGGGACCCGAATTTCTCCCGCTGGGACTTTCAAAAACTTGCAGCAGCTCTGCAGTCTGGTTTGCATCGGAAAGAGTTTCACGAAGAATTGGAGGCAAGTTTTGCGTCTGCGGAACCTACCTTCTCTGAGTACCAGCAGGACACGCACACAGATCGTGAGCATGATCACTGGATTAGCATAGTACAGGACACGGCGCGCAAGCACTTTGCACTCGCACCTATCCCTCAGCATGATGTGTATCGTGTTTTACGTCGTGAGCGCTTATCTCTCGTCCGTGAACGCCATCAGCATCGTTGGGAGTTCCATCATTATTGGACTACCTATGGCCATCTCCCCTGCTATTCGGAGGAACACTTGGAGTGCCGCAGGAGAATCCGTCACCTTGGTGGTCTGCTCCGTCGTCTCTTCCGCAGGACTCGCGCTCGACGGCGGGCTGCTGCGCTCGAGGACCTCCATGAGGCCCGCCGCCTGGGCCACCAGGCCGAGGTTCACCGATTAGCACGTGTCTTAGCTGGGAGGTCCACGGGGGTTAAGCACCGTAAATATAACCACATATCTGGATTTACCCCCGATTTCTCTGAGCTGAAGGAGGCTATCACGTGTAAAGGAGCTGATGGAGGAATGGGGGCGACTTATCTGGAGGACTATAAGACTAAGTTGGCCGAGTTTTTGGCGGTTCCCCCCATTGCTGGCAGTCTCACCCGAACTTATCACATGGAAGTGCTGGCGGAGACGTCGGTGACTAGGCTACTCTATCAGCTACGTCGGGCAAAGAAACGTCGTGCCACAGTCAGCTGGAGCGTCCCCGTCGAAGTCGCCCTCATGGTTCTCGACCCTGGTCATCTGTCTAAAACCCGTTTTCAAGGTTTTGGTTTAGGCTATGCAAGTGCTACACCTGATCCTGCGCCCGTACCTGGACAGTTTGTGCCACGAGCTGATGATGAATTCTTTCCAGCGGTGGGCCAGGCAGACGACGACCTTGATGCGCGCATTGCTGGTTCTCCCGCACCGAGTCTGTTCCGGAGTGAAACCCCTGGTGCCCATGGCGGTGCTAGGGCTGAAGATGGCCGTGAGAACCGTTTCCTGGTTTCAGCTGGGCTGTTACGCGCTCGTAGAGCATTTATAGATATTATTATTCATGCAATGCAAGTGGAGCAACTCCCTACGAAGGCCAACACTACTGAGGGTGTATTCTTAGACAAGAGCAATAACAAGGACAAGATGCAAAGCGTTAGAGTTATCCACCTGCTGGACACGTTTTGGAAATTCTGGTATGCCGTTATCTATAGCTGGGGGGAGGAAGCTAAGCATTACGACTCAAGTTTCCCTGGGTGGTGGCATGGGTTCTTAAGGCATCGGCGGAGGGAGGGGGCAATCCTTGTCCAACAGCGCGTCGGCTTCGCTCTTCGTCGTCTTGCCCTCCCTCACTTGAATGAGCTCCACGATCTTAGCAATGCGTTCATGTGCCCATCCTCCTCATCTTTAGCGGCTGTGGGTGATCGAGTTGTGAAGCCAGAGTTCCAGGTCTTTGCAGAACAGCGTATTCGGAATGGCGTCGTGAGTTTCAAGTTGCATCAGGAGCGTCTTTCTTACGAAGAACGGGGGTTTCCAGGGGTCTTGCGAGATGCCTAAACAATTCGTCGGGGTCTTCCATGAGACAATTGAGGAATTGCGTGCTGATCCTACGCATACTCCCATTCTTGCTCATTGCGAAGTTGGCAGTGAATCTAGCATTGACGTCTCCCTCTCGGGCTTTGCTGACGACATCTTCCGTAAGCGTCTTGTACCTCGTAATCTGAATGTTCAGGAAGTTATTCAGAATATCTCAGCCAGTGATGCAGCTATGAATCGCATTCTCCAGAAGTGGTGTTTCTCTCAGAATACGGACAAGAAAGACATTATACCACATCTTGGCTCCACCCTAACTAATCGACAATTGCAAGAACTTTGTCCTGCTAAACACGGCGCAGTTAAAGCACATGCACGGCATCTAGGCGCACGCTACACGATGAAAGGGAACAACGGTGTGGAGGTGGAGCTACGTATCCAGGGGATGAGAGGAGGGTGGAGTATGATGGGTCTCTTCTGGCATGAAAGGGGACTACGACGACTTAAGCGGGAACTCTATCTCAGCACTGTCGTGGAAAAGGGCCTTACGGGGCTCGAGGCGTTCGTTCTCACCTCGTCGGAGCACGCTCGTATCGACGTTATCATCGTCCGCTACCTTCGTGCTTCGTGTACTGATGAAAGGCTCAGCGACGAACTGGGAGGGATCCCACGCCGCATCGTTGAGCAACGACGAGGTCCTGCGTGAGTGGCGCATCCTGCCGAGCGCGGGCGAGCTCGCGGTTCGACGGGTTCGTTGGCTCCAGAGTATGGTTCAGCATAGGCACGCTCACGCTCAGACCGTCTCGGTCCTCTTAGGACACATCCTGAACGAGGAATCCACACTCGCACCATCTGGCACATTAAGCAGCACGGCCAATCCGTGGATACGTCAGTTTGCTCGTGACCTCGACTGTTATCGTGATATTAGTGGTACAGAGACGTTCTTTGAAGTATGGGGGGCTTCAGGCGATTCGTGGAAAGAGCTATTCCAGGAGAACTCAGATTCGGCTCATGAGTTTTTGAAGATAGACCCCAGCCTTTTACGCTCTGCAGTCTTTACGGATAGAAGGCATTGGGACCGACTATTTCGTCTTATTCAATTTCAGGTCCCACAGTCTGGTCAAGAACATGTATGTAAGCTCTTAGATTCTACCCATCAGAGTTGTGATCTTGGCTTTGCTACTTATCAGCAGCTTCTAGCACATCCAACGGCGCATCATGGTATCCGTTCTATCCTAAACTCTGGAGTGATATTAAATCAGTGCCCTAACTGCTGCTCTGTCTTTCGGGATCGGCAATCTACCCAACATCATCTCAAACGGGCTTACGCTAATGGACGTTGTCAACTTGGCAGGGCCCACATGTCTTGGGAGATTCGGACACCTTCTGAACTTAGATGCGGACTATGCGACGTAGCGGTTTTTGGCTCAGTGAGTGAACTGCACGAACACCTTCGACGCGTGCACTTACCCTTGCCGCTTCCGCGGCTTGTTGTTCCTCGTCCCGCCCATCCGAGGCGGGCAGTTCATGCCGGCGACGCTGACGGCAGCGGGCGCCGGGGGCGCTCCAGCAGCGCACGTCCGCGCGGTGCGGTCGCGCCAGGGCGAGGACGACGGCAAGCGCGCCGACGGGCTCAAGGAGGTGAAGACGTGGAAGTCGGGACAGAAGCAGGTGCACGGCATGATGATGCGCCAGATCCTCCGCAACTCCCAGCAGCAGCGCGAGGTCATGGCCACGCTCTTCGACGTGTACCTCGGCCCAGAGAACCATCCCATCATCTTGCGCATGGGGGAGCAAACCTCCACGTACAGCGAGCTGGTGAAAGGCAAGAAAGATCACGAGTACGGCCCGCCACTGATCTGGGCCTTCGGAGGAGCGTTGGAGTGGCTGAAGGAACAGCAACCCGATACTCCCACGCAGGGGGTGTCCCTGACCAAGGAGCTCCACGTCAAGCTCAAGAGCGCGTACGACGAGTACAGCAGTTGGACGGTGAAGAAGAAGTGCGAGCTGATCTTGTGCTGCAAGGTGGAGAAGGTGTTCCAGCGGGGCATGAAGAAGGTAACGTTTGCGCACAGGGACCCCCACTTCCGCCAGATGATGATGGAGGCCTTCGAGGGGTTGCAGGACTGGCAGCTGAAACAAGGACGAGCCCCTCCAACGTTCATGGAGCGCGAGCTTCAGCAGATGGTGGAGCAGCTGGAGACGGCTTGAGCGCTAGTACCGAGGCCATAGACCCACGCACGCAGTCCCTTGCTCGGCGTCATGGTGGGCCCCCTTCTGACAGGCCGCGAGGCATCGTCTTCTGGGACGGCACAGTTAGCAAAGCTCCTGATGATGGAAAACATGGCGATTTTGAAATTACTCGCGAAGCTGGTAATACTTCGTGGCTACCGCTACTTGCAGCTGGTGCGGATCGGGCGGTGTTTCGCGCTCGTCCAGCTGTTGGCCCTGCTGGCGTTGTTCGGCCAGGCCCCGTCTCTCTCCCATCCAGGCTCCGACTTGTAACAGATTTTTTGGTTTCTCGTCATATCTTCCCTGGTACTCAGCAGTTCCAGACGATGATGAACAGTGATCGGGTGTATGGGATGGCAACGCAATGGTATAATCAGCAGAGCAGCAGCAGCAGCGGAGCGCAGTGAGGGAGTAGTGAAGCAGCCGCATTCGTTTTCCACATTGAACTTTTTGTCGCCGACTGTGCTGGCAAGGGCCCATCTCGGTTGTTGCAAGGCGGGTTCTGGCCCTGTGGGCTCCGTCGTGTAGCGACTGCGTCGGCGTTTGCAAGCCCATGCTTCTCTTCCTCGGGCTTCGGTCTTGCCCTGGGATAAATCCAGGAGTGCCCCTCGCGGTCCCCTCACCCGTCGGAGATCGTGGGGACGTACCCTGGAGCCACCGTGGCTCCGTAGGGTGCCGTCCTGTCGCCTCGAGGCCCAGCCTCTAGGCACGTTCCTGGCTTGATCAGGCTCGCCGCTCCAGAGTCATTTGGCGTTCAATTCGTTGTTCTGCCCAGTGATGATTTTGATATAGCTGGATTGCATAGTGCATTCAGCTCTCTCCAGAGACATCGGTTGGAGCTCATGGTGATTGTCTTGTCTTGTCTTGTCTTGTCCTCCTCCTCCTCCTCCTCCTCCTCCTCCTCCTCCTCCTCCTCCTCCTCCTCCTCCTCCTCCTCCTCCTCCTCCTCCTCCTCCCCCTTCTCGTCCTCATTGTGGCATCGTTCTCGTCCTATTCTCGTGGCCGTCGCCGCCGTCCAGGGTCAGCAGGATGGCGCCCTAAGGGCACAGACGTGCTCGCGGCGTCGCGGTGTGTCGCTCGTCGCGGTCTCTCTCAAAGGTCTCTCGCCCCAGCTCCCTGGACGGCGGCTTGTCATCCGGAGCCGTTCTCTGGCAGTCCTGGGGTCCAGCAAGGGCACCCAGAGTCCGACATCCGACAGACTTCGAGCCTCGATCTGGCGAACCTCGAGCCTCGGCCCTTGATCTTCGAGCCTCAATCCTGGACCATGGACCCATCGAGCCGCGATCCTCGACCCGCCAACCTACAGCCTCGATGCTCACCCCAGAGCCCGAACGTCTGTTTTTTGGTCTGTTTGTTCGCGACGCGAGCGTGTCGACCAAAGTGCCACATCGGCCCCCAGGCCCTTCCTGGGGTCCATCCTGGCCGCCTTCTCGAGCTGCTCCCGGCCGTGAAGACGAGGGCCCCAGAAACGCCCGCGAACTTCGGTTCACGACCCATCTATCCTCGAGCGGGGTGGGTGGGTTTACCCATTGTTCATTTTTAAGTATTCGAAAGTTCTTTCATTTTCTGGGGGCCGAGATCCTTTCATGTTTAATTCTTCTATCCTGGGCCTCTTCCTGGTACGAAGTCAGGAACAATTGGGAACGAGCACCATTAGAAATGAACACGATTGGAAATGAACGACGTGTAGCTGCCCGTCTTGCTATGCCTTTTCGAGGCGCGAGGGGATCCAGGAAGTCCCCTGGTCCGCATTGCAGAAAAGGCTTGACGGTCTTCGCATCCTCGCCTTCGGCGAAAGTCGGCGGGAGTCGAATGCCGGCGGCTCCGCCGGCGGAGGTTAGCGGAAGTTCGAAGGAAGGCGGCGGAACTGAAATGGAGTTGCCAATATTTGTTGATCCAGGGTCCCAGGTTTCCGGAGCCAGCCAGGCGTCAGGGAGGGGACGGAGGAGGAGGAGGAGGAGGAGGAGGAGGAGGAGGAGGAGGAGGAGGAGGAGGAGGAGGAGGAGGAGGAGGAGGAGGAGGAGGAGGGGGGGCAACGTCAGGGGGGATTGGCCAGGCGGGGAGCATCGACCCCCAATCGCTTCTTCATCGCCAGTCGGGGCCTGGGTGCCCCAACCCGCAAAGGAACACGTGCCGTTTCGCTGTCGGGGGCCTGTCGCCGATCTGCCGTTGATGCCTCGCCGACTCCAAGTGAACGCTCCCCCCTGACAGGGCTCATTTCGATTCCTCCGATTCGATTCGATTCGATTTCGATGACCTCCGATTCCGATTCGATTCGACTTCGGGTTCCGATTTGGACTCTGATTCAGCAATGGAGGCCTACTAGCCTTCCGATTTCTGCCGTTTCGACGTCTCCCGACGGGGCTGCCGATTTCCGCCGATCCGGTTCATGTCGATCGCCGATCCGACTCGTCGATTCGATTAGGGGCTCTCCTGCCCTGAAGCCAGTTCCCCCCTGTCCCCTGAGACCCGACGTCGCGACAAGAGCACAACATCGTGGAACATCGGGAAAAAACACACAGACACAATTAATCTTCGATTCCCCAGAAAATATGGGAAAATATGGGAAGTGGGGGGGAAGACAGAAACACAGAAAATATAGGAAAATATAGGGAATATCTAATGTGTGTGTATTTCTCTTTGTGTGTCCTGGGGCCCCTTCAGGTCGTGACCCCTGCGCAGCGTGGGCCCCCGGAGGTCTGGCCCTCCTCCCCGGGGGCCAGTTTCTCACGCGAGCCGTCGCGGGACGGCGCTGCGGGGCCCGGCGAGGGCCACAGGGAGGCCCAGAGTGGCCGAAGACGTGCCGCCTCGGTCACTCCACGACGCGAGCGCAGGCATTCGACGACACGGGTGGCGGAGCAGGGCTCGTTTCGATTCCTCCGATTCGATTCGATTCGATTTCGATGGTTTCCGATTCCGATTCGATTCGATCTGGGATTCCGATTTGAGCTCCGATTTCTTATTGGAGGCATACTAGCCTGCCGATTTCTGCCGATCCGACTTTTCCCGACTCAGCTGCCGATTTCCGACGATCCGGTTCATGTCGATCGCCGATCCGACTTGTCGATCCGATCTTGGGCTCTCCTGCGGAGGGTGGAGATCTTCTTGTCTCTGAGCCAAATCGGCGAGCGCTGCGCTCGCCTTCGTCTCCGTCTCGGGGCCCTCGTGGGGGCTTCTGTTACCAGCCGTCAAGGCCATCATGCTTGTCCTGGCATCGCTCGGACGTGTGCATTTTTTCCTTCGGCGAGGACCATCGAGGAGCATCCTTGACCTTTTGGCGAAAAAAACACGCACGACACCGAAAAAAACACAGGGAATGGACGTCACGTCCGAGCGATGGCCAGTGAGCCCTGAGATAGTTTAGCCTGGGTAGCTCTTTACAGTAGTTTTCAGCCGAGCCCCCTAAATACATCAGATGTTAGCACCCCTCCTCTTGCCAGGAGTGGCAGAAGCAACTACTTGCAAGTAAGATGCGTCAGGGGCTGGCCCTTGCAAATGCACATTGTACAACATGCCATTGCTGCCCTACTTCCTCATCTCACTAAGCCTCGTCACCAGCTCCTCCGTATTACCATTCGTGTTGCCTTCCATATGTAAAATCATCTCTCCAATCGCATTGATCGTGAACATCCGAAGCACAGCTTAAGATCTACAGGCATCTTAATCCTATTGTAGTTGAGCGTCTCGAAGGATTCGGAGGTGTGCATGGCCTCCGTGGTGCACACAGCTCCTGATCCGTCGCACCAGTCTCGAATGCTTTGACCAAGTCCAGCACGAACCATGTTTGAACTAACAGCCGTGTTTAAGAACGCAAGGACTTCTTACGATCGTGGATGCTCTGTGCTAGCTGATGCAGGCGTGCCGCTGCTTTTTCTGGCTTTCTGTAGGTACCCACAGGGGGCCCCATTTGAGAACTGCTACAGCGGCGCGACCGCCTCGCATGATCAAGCAAGGATCGCGGGGCATCCATCTCATCTATCGGTGGCGCTGTGTGGCGGGGGCGCTAATCACAACGGTGCTGTTACATAGTAATATATATATATATATATATATATATATATATATATGTATACACACATATATATATATACATATATCACACTGGTGTAGTCGGAGTTGCGGTCCACGGCACCGCTATCAGTGTTTATTCACGACGACACTGACGATCGTCTCCCTGGCTTTCAGTGCCCTCGTCATGCCGCCGACGTTGTTTTTCGTGCAGGGAATCCTAGTGCACAACGGCACGCCGGAGTTGTTGGAATAATACCTGGATCGGATCGACGCAGCGCTGCGCGTCGGCATTACGGAGGACGTGGTCAAGAAGACGGGGCCGCTAGGCCCGAGGCTCTGTAATGTCTTGCAAGGCGAAGCTTACGCTGCTGCCAAAGCCGCTAACATCGGCAATCTGGATTTGGGCACGGACTGAGGGATAGAAGCAATCGTGGTGGCGCTGAAGGCGGCCATCCAAGGCATCGGTCCGAACCGCGTGGGCGAACTCTTCGACAGGTACGTCGACGGCTCGAGCCGACGCAGCGCGGAGGCAGTGGGTTCGTGGCTGACAAGGCGAAGCGAGATTCGACAGCAGCTACTGGTGGCCGACAGGGCAACGCAGTTGAGCGACAACATCGAGGCGTACTTCCTGTTGGTACTGAGCGGTTTGACCAAGGCTCAGCGATCCCAGTTGCTCGCGAGTTGCGGCGACGTCTACGACCCGAAGAAGCTGGCGGAGGCCATCAGAGTGCAGTTCGCCGATCTACACAAGGCTGAAGGACGTCCGCGACGCGGGCGCGATCGCCGAGAAGGGAAGCACGAAAAAGGTACGCCTATTCCACAGAGAGACAGGTTGAAGACGAAGCAGAGCCAGAGCCAGACGATAAATATGGAGACGACGGCGACTACGGCGAAGGCATGACGGATATCGAGGACAAGTTGAATGAGCGACAGGAGGGGGCCGAGGCGGGCGACGAGGACGCAGAACAACAGCTGGCGGCGCTTAGCGAGTGCCTCGTGGCGGAGCAGGCTGCGCATATCGCCCGAAGGGACTTGCGCGAGCTGAAAGACCAGGCCCGAGGGCACAGTCGCCATGGGAAACTGATGAACAACAAGGAGGAGACGGCGGAATATAGGAAGAAGCGAATCGAGGAATCTAAGAAGATGACCCGATGCCGAGTGCGCGGAGCTCTCGGTCTCTGGGCAGGAGATCCTGGCTGCGCCGAGTCGGATCGTTCGCTGCCACCGCGAGGACATCGAGGTCGATTCCAGCCACGCGGCGGCGAGGGCGGCGGCGGGAAAAACAAAGGGCGAGGCGGCGGAAGGACCCAGAAGAGCTTCTTCATCGTTAGGGGCGACGCGGACGACGACGCCGAGGAGGCGCGCTTCGTGGCCAGCGTAGAGCAGGACAAGGACAAGGACAAGAAGCGTTCCATGTCACCGGAGCACTACTGGATGGTCGACGAGACGCCCGGGCACAGCGCGCTTGGTCCGTGGCGGCGGCGGCGGCGCCAGCATCCCCGACGCCGAGCCCGACGAAAAACCGCGGGCGGCAAGGGCACGGGCAACGTCGAGGCGCCGTAGGAGAGCAGCGGGGGCCAGTCAGGCACGGAGGTCCTGGAGAGATACGGCATGCCCTGCGCTGTCGCGGATTGCGCGTGCGAGGGTTTCGGAGTGCGGGTTCGACGAGAGGGCCGCGCCTGGAGCTGTCGCAGCCGCGGCGGCGCCCAGTGGAGCGAGCGGCAGCGGTCGCAAGCAAGCAGAGCGTGGATTGCAAGTGGAGGGGGGACGACTACCCACATACGAGCTGGAGGAGTGTGAATTTCGGTCGAGGATGACCGCCAGGCGCCAGCGACCCCAAAGGTCAGTGAACCGGGGGCGCCGAATACGGGCGGCAAGTGTGACGTGCCAGAAAGTGAGATCAGGCCTTGGTTATCAAGCAGAAGTGGCCACCTGGCGACCCCTGACGGTGCCAGAGGTGCCCCGATCGCGGAATGGTACAAGGTTGCAGGAACCTGTGCGCCATCGTGCGGAAGTGCGACTGCGGCACGCGAGCGGCAGAGAGGTAGCTTCCGACGAGCAAGAAGTGCCATCACAGGCAGATCGAGAGGCGTTTCAGTTACACGTCGATCGAGGAGTCCGACGATCAGGATTCCGAGGAGTTCGCGGCCGTGGCTGGCGTCGCGGGCGACCAGAGCGAGTGCGACGACGACGAGACCGCTCGTTTGGGCACGATGTGCACGAGCGCCGTGCACGGCGACGAGCGATTGGAGCGGTGCCCGGCGAAGTTGATCGAGAAATACGGGTTGTGCATTGAGGCTCGCCCGCGCGCGGCGAAGCGCCGGTTTGGCGGCGGAGGGCGCAAAGCGGCGAAGTTCAGAGATGCACTACCGATCGGCATCGGTGGAGAGAATGGGGAGGTCAGCTCGAATCGGATCCCAGGGCCACCCGCGAAGATGCTGCTGTCGCTCAAGACGCAGAAGGCGCCGGGCATGATCATCGACCTAGTCGAGGGGGTGGCGGACTTCAGGGAGCTCGGCCGGAGGACGGGCGCGGGGCGCTGGGGCGCGAAGACCATTGACATCGCCAACGCGGGTTTTGACCAGCCGGAGCGGCTGGAGAAGGAGACCGCCGCGGCACGAAGTCCGGGCGCTGCGAGGCCGTGATGGACGTCGACAGGAAGGCATCAGTGGGCAATCTGCCCATTCACGAGTTGCTTCGACGGACCTCGGCGGCAGGCGAGGGTAAGAGCATCCGACAGGAACGAGCGGATATGTTCATTGACGAGGAGAGCGCCTGGGCCGCGGCACGCGGCGATCGGCGAGGACGATGGCCCAGGGGGCGCGTCGTCGGGGGCGCGCGGAGCTGTCTCGGGCCTGGCCAGGCCCGCGTCAAGGACCTGTTATGTGGGATGCTGGGAGCCACGCGGCACGCCGCCGCGGTCGCGGGCGTGCTCGTGCCCCAGCCGGGCGACATTCTGAACGGCTTCGACTACTTCGACCCGTCGAACCAGGAGCGGGTGCTCGAGCAGTTGGACCGTGGCGACCCGCGGTTGGCGATCGCCCCGTGGCCGCGTGGACCGCGGGGCGGCCGGCCCCGCTTCCAGATCGCGCGCGGAGGCTCACTCGCGGCACGCGCGGAGGAGAAGCGGGGAAGGGCGCGGCCCCTGTTGGAGCCAGGCGCGCGGGTCGCTGAGCACCGCTTGGAGCGCGGGGGGCTTGTTATGATGGAGAACCCGTAAGCGAGCGACGCCTGGGAGGGCCCCGCGCTGGAGGAAGTGCCGATGGACCCGGAGATGGATTTCGTCCGCGGAGATATGCGCCAGTGGAACCTCAGAGACACCGAGAGCGGACGGCCCCACCTGAAGCCCAGTGGGCTCGCGGTGAACAAGGGCGCGCCCGCGGAAAGGCTCACGCGGAGATGCGATGCGCGACGTCGACACGGAATGATCGTGGGTCACAGTGCAAACGGAGCCCGGAGTGAGCAAGCAGGACGGTACCCGCTGGAGCCGGCAGAGGACATCTCGCTGGGCGCACACGAGGAGCCATTCGAGAGGCACTGCGAGCAGCTCGCGTTTCCCGCGGAGGTCCAGGAGCTCGACGACGAGGCCCGGCGGAGGCCGATGCGCGGAGGCTCCGGCAGCGTCGACGCGGCGCGCGAGTGCGCCGACGAGTCTGGGAGCTACATCTTCGCGACTCACAACGCGTGGATGGACGCCTAGTTCGACCCGAGGAGTCTCCCCCATGAGACACAGGCACGACTGACAGAAGATCGCGAGACTGCGGGCACCGACGACAACGGAGAGAGCATCCATGAGCAGGACGACTGGAAGACCAACCTTGCTCCGCCCATGTCCCGCTGGCACGGGGAAACCATTTCGCGCTGAGGGCGAGCCGGCAACGGCATTCCTTCCAGGAGGGTCTGCCTCGCCAGACGTCGGCGCGATGAGATGCCAGCGCCGACGCCACCTCCACCACGCGACGAACTACGACGACATAAAGCGACGAGTCACGCAAGGCCTGGAAGGCAGTGGATACAGGCCTAGATTGAGCACTATTTCGCCTACGCACGACAGCAGGGCACCCGTCGAACGAGGCGCCCCAGAGGTTGCTGCGGCTCGGACGTGCCACGCCCAAGGCCGTCAAGGCCACTGGGCATTCACGGCGCAGCGTGCGCGCCAGTCTGGTGAGGCCAACTACGTCGGGACCTACCAAGCTGCTGGTGATGCCGCACGAGTTCAACTATGTCATCGAGATCGAAGTCCTCGAGGAGTACACGGCCAACGGCACTCGAGTCTCGTTCATCAGTGTGGTGTGCCACGGGACAGGGCGCCAGCAAGTAACACCGCCACGCTATGGTGGAGGGGCCCCACAGTCTTGGAGGCATTTGAGGCGAACATGTCCAGGTGGGTGTCGTGGGCGGGCACGCCCTACAGCAACGACATGGCCTGCGTCTTGGAGCAGCTGATCTCGCGCGGAGTGCACTGTGTGTTCACCGGCGTAGAGCAGCACCACCACCTCGGGCGATGCGAGCGAGCTGGCGGCGTTTGGGGGGAGCTCTGGAGACGCGCGCGCTACGACCAGCAGCTCGTCGCCGAGGGCGACGCGGAGATCGGCGCGACCGAGACGAACGAGGCGAATAATTCCAAGATGCGGAGAGGCGACTTCGCGCCAGTGCAGTGGGTACTCGGACGTGACGTGCGGATCCCGGGCAGTCCTGTTGATCCCATGGGAGCGATCCGCATGGGCGGGCACAAGGCCATTTTGACACTTGGGAACGTGATGGCCCAGTACCCTGAGGTCCTGAGGGACTGTTTTTTAGTCCGGGTGATATGTTACATCTTCGGGACTATTTTTTTAGTCCGGGTGAAATAGTGAAATTTGCTAGATTCCGTAAATTCTGCAAAAGTCGCACGTCGGCTGTATGTTGCCGACGTTTTCTGTTTATGCCTTCGCGCTGCTTGATGATCAATGGATTTCTTAGGTATTCGCTACGGTTCAGGCTTCTCGAGACGTATACAGCGGCTAGAAGGGGGAGGAGGAGGAGGAGGAGGAGGAGGAGGAGGAGGAGGAGGAGGAGGAGGAGGAGGAGGAGGAGGAGGAGGAGGGGGGATGAGGAGTAGGAGGAGGAGGAGGAGGAGGAGGAGGAGGAGGAGGAGGGGAGGAGGAGGAGGAGGAGGAGGAAAAGGAGGAGGAGGAGTGAAGGAGGGATGGAGGACAGGAGGTATAGGAAAAGGGAAGGGAGAGAGGGAAGAAAGTGGGGGAGAGGAGGAAAGGAGGGGCAGGAAGACGGGGGGAGGAGGATGAGGGGAGCGAAGGAGAAAAGAAGCGAGCAGAGAGAAGCGGGGAACCCTTGGGCGAGCCTTCGCGTACACCACGTCGAGGTCGCGGCGGCGGGGGCGGCGGCGGCGGCGCGCGGAGGGCGCTCGTTCGCTTGCTCCGCTCCCCGAGCGCTCCTCTCCTTATAGCCCGCCGCAGACGCCGATTCGTGCCGAGCCAAGGGCAAGGGGAGAAGAAAGGCTCGCAAAGCGGAGGAGCAGAGGAGGGCGAGAAGACCAGACCAGGGAGGGAGGAACGAGAAGGGGGAGAAGACGGCCCCAGGACCACTAAGGAGCTCGGGAGGAAGAGAATGAGGAGGGGACGACAGCAGACGGACAGGACCGACAATAATGGTGAGCAGGGCATCGCAGGACGCAAAGGCGACAAGGCGAGTGAGGAAGGAGACGCGGCTCGGCACGTTTGTTTTTTGGAGGTTGTAATCTAAAGGGTTTTTTGTGTCTGCTGGGAGTCGTAACCCCAAACGTGTGCGTGGGCTCTCCTGGACATGTTGTGTGGGTTTTGTATGTAATGTCGCATGGGGGGGAGGACGTGAGAGAAGGGAAAAAACGCGATGCGATGACGATGACGATGACGACGGCGATACCGAATCAGCCCACCATGACTTCCTAGGGGTCCTCTTCTTCGGCCATGCGGTCAGCACGGGGCCCCGCGGGTTCCGACATGTGCGAAACCCAGTCACTATCATGCGACATCCCGTGCTGCTGGAAAACATATTGGCGTTGTCGCAACGCCGTTCCTTAATGTAATAGTTCAGCCCCCCCCCCTCAGAGGG
Organism: Prorocentrum cordatum; assembly: GCA_963575745.1. NCBI lineage: Eukaryota > Dinophyceae > Prorocentrales > Prorocentraceae > Prorocentrum > Prorocentrum cordatum. Next base: position 359,435 of record CAUYUJ010014271.1, on the reverse strand, counting down.
CTTAGGAGGTGCTTCCATTGTGCCTGGCGGGTCCCATGTGGAGGAGGAGGAGGGGGGGGAGGAGGAGGAGGAGGAGGAGGAGGCACGTGTGTTTTGTTTTGTTTTGTCTTAGGGGGAATAGATGTGCAACTAGTTTCGCGAGGCCTCATCTGTCGCGAACCTCGTTTCACATCTTTACCTTAAGGAATTCGTGGCAACCAAACTTCGTCGCGTACGGGCTCCGCAACCATGCTTTTTAGATTGAACTTCCAGCAGGTATTGGCATGGTTGCGGAGCCCGTAGCCGACGAGGCTTGCGTCCGAGGAGGAGGAGGGCGGTGCAGAAGGATATGGCAGAGGTGGAGGACATGCGACGGGTAACAGACTGGAGCGAAGGAGTGGAGAAGAAACAGGATGACAAGGAGGAGCAGGGAGCAGGAGGTGGAGGAGGAGTAGGAAAGACCACCTTGTAGGCTGCGTCCCAGGCGATCCGTTTGCGACGAGCGACCCGCTCTTCGGCCTGATCAGCCGCCATGGCTCGGGTGCATTGTCGGGCCCTGGGGCCTGCTTCTCGATCCTCGAGCAGTGTAGCGTTTGTCGTTCGTTTGCGTTTGGGCTCCCGCCCCACCCTTCCACTCAACCCCATAATCGTCCTTTCCGCCTCTTCACCTGTTCTCGTCCCACGTCATTCCTCATCCTCTTCCTGTTCCTGTCGCCTCCCCCTCCTCGCCTGTCATCCCTCGCCATCCACCCTCATCCAACCCATCCTCAGCCTGCCTCCTCACCTTCCTCATCCTGTCCTCAACCTCCCTTCCCACCTCGTTTCTCATATTCTACCTGCCCCAGGGCCAAAATGGCCGTAGCTGGAGGCTTCCGCAAAGAGCAATCGGGCGATTGCCAGCGCTGAAGGACAAACGCGCGCGGAAGGGAACGTGCTAGAGTGGGCGCCCTCTCGTTGAGGATATTGCACCTACTCGAACGCCTCCCCTCCAGGCTCGTTTGTCCGCTAGCGTCGTTGCGAGTGGCGGCGACGCTCACCCAAAAAGAGCAGAGCCAGCGCGTGCTTCCACGCGATCTCAGCGCGCAGAGGAACAGAGTGAAAAATTCATTGTTCTGACTCGCTTGCCATCCCCAGTGCAAGCGCGTGTTTGCACACGCGCGGCGGAGCTGAGTATAATTTAGCACGGGCCCCAGGGATGTTATTTGCATCCGTTTCTCATTGACCGATGTTTATTGGGGATGGACTGCGATCTCACGCGCGTGGACAGCGGTCGCTCCACGCGCATCTGCTGACAGGAGGCTCTCAATCAGCTGAGAAAGCTTGATACTAAACTCGGACGGGTAAATCTCTCCCAAGGTGATGCTCTCGCCACGTGGACTTGTCGCGGCATCGGAGTCGTCATCAGCACGAGGGGTAGGGCCACGGTTGCGAGGACCGACCCTAGCTAGCGCCTCCTGCTTGGTTTTGTGCAATTGTGACAGCAATTCCTGCGGCATCGTACTCCAGATCACCGTGTGTTGTAGCCGCAGCCCGCCCCATCCGCCCATCCACAGAGATTGGCTCACGGCTCGCACCTGCCCGAGCACGGCTTGGACAACGTCTGTCTTGAGTAGCAAGCTGCGCGACGGCTGCTCGAAAGTGAAAAACACGCTCCTCAAGTTGGCAAAAAACAGCAAGTACGACCTGGGATCATCAGACATTTCGGGGGTGGAGGCTCAGAACGCGAGTCTGGCGTAGATCCCATCGACGGCTCACCGAAGCTCACCGCTTGGCGGTGAGATTCGGTGAGCTGTTCATCGGGCTACACACCAGACTCACGTAATCCTGGAATGCCAACTCCCATCCAAAACCGGTTCGATTGATGCATGGCTCTTGAGTCAAGCATGCGTTGATCTGGACCCGAGGCCTGGAAAACTAACATTGTGTTTAGATTTGTTCAAAACCCTCCCGACACAACTTGGGACATGTGCGCAGCCTCAGCCGCTGCGCGCGCACATGACGCAGAGCTCCGAAGTACACTGGAGGGTGAGATGTGAATGGACCCGCTGGGGGCCACCGTAGCCACGAGGTAGAGGCAGTACAGGAGCCCAACCTTCACTGGAAATTGCCAACAACAGTCCCCTGCCAACAGACACCACCCTCGACCAACAGGAAAATGACCCCATCAATCCCTTCGAGATCAATTCGAAGGGTTGCCAGCCCTGGAAAACCGAAACAACTCTAGGCTTGATTTTTCCTCACCCCGAGAACCGAGTAGCATATGTCTTCAAACATAGGTGCATCCCTGCGATCAAAAGTAAATGCTCTGAAGCGTGATCCCGATATCATGCTTGCAGTGTGCCCGATGCCAGAGCATATCTCGACGAATGCAGTGGTCCTCTCGATGTCAGCGATGCTCTCAATGAGAAACGCAATCGAACGCGAGAGCACAGCACGGCCGCTCCCCTGTGAAACGATGTCATCATCCAAGCCAGACTCTCGGAGAATCTGGGCTCTGCTCCGAGCCCACTCTGCCCCAGCCTCATGATGAGGTAGCCCGCCGAGTGCTGGCAACAGCAACTTGGTGATGATAATGATGCCAACTAGCTGCCACCTGCAATGAGCACCATGTTGTGCCCGACTGGCCAGAACGGACATATTCGAAGTAGCGACTGAAGGTGAAGCAGCCCAAATACTCGAACCTCAAATGTCATCCTGTGCGAGTACTTTGCGACGTCTCGGAGCGATGCGTTCAAGCTCTCGTCGATAAAACAGTTGTACATCTTTGGACTTCCGTGGATATCCACCCTGAGTGCGCTGAAGACTACATCCTCCTCCTCCTCCTCCTCCGCTGCCTCCCTCCTTCCCTCCCTCCCTCCCTCCCTCTCTCCATCCCTCCAGCCATCCCTCCTCTCTCCGTCCGTCATCCTCCCTCCACCTCCTTCCTCCGCATCCCCCCTGACAGCTCCTGGCTCGAGGTTTGGGCCCGTTTGCTCCACCCTGCCAACCTGAGAAACAAATGCCCAGAGAGGTGGTGTTTCGGGACGAAGGAAATCCCTGCTAACTTACAGCATCTTAAGTGGACAGCGTAAGACGATAACATCAGCTGGTGCGACGCACGAGGAACAACACACGTGTGCTCGCGCACGAGGTTAAGAAGAGTCTGTAGTGTCTCTCCACCGTGTATCATTTCGGGCCCAAAGACGCGAGCACCCCCATGTTGACGCAGAATGTGGATGGCAAATGGCAGCACGTGCCCGACTTCGGCCGCCTTCAGTGACATTGAGCTCCCAGGGTGCTTCGTCTTCTGACAGCCGAATTTTATCACGACAAAGGGAGGTGGGGGGGGATGGCCGCCAACACACCGAACCATCGAATACCTTGAGAATTTACCGGCCCCGATCTCCGAAAACATTGGATTTTGCGGCCCAGCATTGCCACTCCCCCCAGAACAGGAACTAAGACGCAAGTATAAAAAAATGGTTCCTGCAAGGTGTAGCCCTTGCGTTTGCCGAGCATCTTCGTCGTCAGGGCCCCCATTCGCTGTTGAGGTGGTATGCCTTGAGATTGCTGCCAAAACAGAAATTCACCTTGAAGCCTGCGACCCCCTGCCTCTACAACATCGTCAAGACCTCCTGGGACGCCCCATGGATTCGACAGTACCGTTCTCCATAAACTCGCACTCACGTACCGCATGACCGGCCCGAAGTAGAAAATATGGAGGCTATCGATCGCGATGCTTCGAACTGGGTTGCACGACAACTCATCCGAAAAAAGTGGGCAACGGTGTACCATCGGATCCATTATTTTCTTATCGTGTGAAAGGCGTGATCTCCACAGCGTAACTAGTACTGGCAGCTCTGTCGTCTCGAGTTGAAACGTGTCTACAAGATATTCTGACGGTTCAAGTCTGTCCCCTGTTTGGATCTCCACCCCATTGACAACTGCCGACTTCATCGCTAGTCTGCCCCGAATCCCCTTACCACCTTTTGGAAATGCTAGTACACGCAAGAGCTGTCTGCGGTGCTCTTGAGTATTCAGAAGCACGGTCACTTCACACCTTACGCACGCGTCATTATAATAGTTTTCGTTTCTCATAGGCCAAGTCACGTTCGTGTCAAACCCATCGTAACACGAGTGCAAGTCGGTACCGCATAGATCACACATCATGCATGGATTGAACACCGCACTCCAAGATTGCAAGCCCAATGATTTGCTATGTTCGGCCCAGTCCCCCTTGACCCATATGAGCGCTGCTGTATACCCAAAAACTTTAGGATCTTTAAAGACATGCCCATCTTCAAACGAACTACCATCGTGACGAAACTCAGGACGACATCCCCGTTGCATAGCGAGGAATTGCCACTTTGCATTTAGGAGGTGGGGGAATATGGTACACCAGCCGCGGCAGCCGCACTGACAGGAATCAGACGATCTAGTGACCGAGAGGAGGTGGCGTTTGCCCGAGCACAAGTTCACAATCCACATGCCAAGCGTGGAGTCATTACGCCCAGCGGCAGAAGACATGTACGAAACGCCGTCGAGGTAGAAGGCGAGAGGCACGGGCAACTGCTTACCACTAGATATCGCACTGGCGACTGCGGGGTGGTTCTGATAGCACGGCAAATCCAAGATACATTCTTTTCGATCATCAGGGTCGGCATTCAGCATATCCAGGGTAGTTTGGTCGTTCTGAAGTTCGTCTTCTAAAGATTCAAATACAGCACACACTGGCGTTTGTCTGATGGTCCTTCGGGGGCGCCTATTGAGATTCACTGGCGTATCGATGTTGAACATGAAGGGGGCATGAGGAAGAACTTGTGATAGGTGTTTTTGGTACTTACCACTTTGCTGGTCTGGCTGTACAGCGTATTGTTGGAAGTCGGCCCCAGGGGTCCCAGCATTGTGAGCCCAATGACACATCAAACAAAATTCTTTTGCCGACAATTTACAAGTTGCATACATGCGTATCATCAAAGACAGAAGCTCAGCGCCTGCATCCCTGGCGCTCTGGGTGCCGATGGATATGCCTTGGCCTCGGCCTCGGCCGCGCCCAACCCTGAAGCAATGCCGTGCCCGCTTCATGTATTACGATGCCAAAAAAATATGGCGCCTACAATTAGCAACGCTTGGGCCGACACTCCTTTCGGTGTTGCGACGGGCCGCCGACGACAGATCGACATCACCAGTCTGTTTGATGTTAAATATGTTTGGCGTGTCTGTGCCTGCCCGACCCCCCTCTAGCGTGACCTACCGAACAATTGCTGTTTTTTTTGCAACGTCCCCCCGAACTTTAAACGACGTGACTCGGTGCACAACGATCTATTGTGTTTGGCCAATAGTGTAGCGCCAATCCTAGATTCACTTCTAGGAACCCCGAACTGAACTAGCCGCTCGTGGCACTCTTGCGCCGTGAACAAACGTACAAATTATAAGCGCCACGCAGAATCAGCCTGCAACGCGTGTGATCGAGTTGCCAGACATCTGTTCGAGCAATCTCGTGCCCCTCCCCTTCCCTAAAGTTCAACTCTGCTTCCCTCCTCGGGCCTTCAACCTGCGTGACTCTGGGCGTCACATGACAGCCAGCCCCTGGCAGATGTCCAGCTAAGAAAAGAAGCGTGACAGCGCGAGATGCACAAGTTGCCGCGCGAAAACAACGGCCGTGCGGAAGCTCGACAAGGATGATTCGCACTACGGCTGATGTAATCAGACCTCGGGCACGCCTCTACCTTGGAAAACCTGAAGATTTCAAGCGAATGTCCAGAAAACGCAAGAAACAAATTGAAATCTCGAGAAATTTTCAAAGATCCCCGAAAATCCCGAGGCTCACCGGATCTCACCGCTCAGCGGTGAGCCCTCTGAGTGGGGTTGGGGGGGGGCTCACCGGCTCACCGGTTGCAGGAAACCATGTGTTTTTACAGGTTTTGTGGTTGGCTCACCGGGTCACCGAACCTCACCGGTAGGCGGTGAGGGGGGGGGGGCTCACCGGTAGCGGTGAGCCTTCGGACGGTCCAGATTTCAGCGAGATTTCGTTGATTCTGTGTGCGCGCAGCCCGAATTTCAAAAAAGTCTGATTTCCACCTCCGCTTCGGCTCAATCGACTCTGCCCGACCCTTCCCCTCCCCTAGCACCCTCACCCTGCATTGGATTTCCCTACTCTCTCCTCTTTTCCTCCCTTCCCTCTCCTCCACCACCTCCTCTCCTCCCTCTTCCCTCTCCCTCCTCCCTCCCCCATTGTCAAAGAGAAGATGGCTCGAGCACTAGCGCAGACTCTCGTCGGCGCCTCTTGAAAACGAAGTAGCCAGCGCTGGCCACTTCATTAGTGCTTGCTGCACTTCACAGCAAAGATCTCCTGCACCGTTCCCGAGAGAGTCATCAGGCCCTGAACCATTACGTCCAATGTCTGGAGCTTCTGGAGCGCCGCCGAGAAGTCGAGGTCGCCGAGGCTCTTGCGCACCTTGCCGAGGTCCTCGGTGATGAGCCGATTCACGTTGCTCTCCTGGGCCAGGAACTCGTTCATCTTGTCGTAGTCAGCGAGGAGATTCTGGGCGTCGCTGTCGGTCGAGCCCCACTTCCACTTCGGGTCCTTGTTGATGCTCCTCTCGATCGTGATACACTGGCTCAAGCACTGCTGGTACTTGCTGATCGTCTTCTTGGCGGCAACCATGAGCTCCTTGATCGAGTCCGCCGCTCTGGGTTCTGGTGGAGCCTGAGCATGTTGACCTTTAGTTGCTCTCTTTGGCTTCTTGGTTGCAGGCTCTGGCTCAGGTGCGCCGCTACCCGTCTCCTTGCTACTTGCGTGCCGCTTCGTGCTCGTGCGTGCTTCCTCCTCGATGGGGACGGTCTTCGACTTGTCCACTCCAGCTCCCGCGACTGCAGCATTGCCCTTGTCCTCCACGGGTGCCGACGCAGCGAGCGCTGGACCCTCAGCCTGCGTGCCCATGCGCCCTTCCAGGCGGCGCCTCTTCGTGACCGCAGACTCCACATCGTCCGATGCCCACTCTTGCTACTTGATCCACGCCTGCTCGAATGCCTCACTGTAGCCCTCGCAGCCCCAATGTCCTTCTCTTGATGATTGAATCGTCTTGGGTGAAGTGGTACTCGCGGTCGCTGCTGGCCATCAGCAGCGTTATCATGAGCAGGCTTCAAGGAGTTTCAGCGTTGCAGTACAATCCAATGTCGGCGAGTTCGTATGACCGTCTGCAGGACATAGCCCAGACCACGACGGGCTTCGACTTTGCGTTGCTTCACTTACTCTTTGAGGGGTTTACTCGTCGCCTCTCAGTGCTTTGCAGGACAGATGGTGCCTCGGCGGGGCCCCAAGGTTCTCCCATCAGGGGTCCCCGCATGTGGCCAGTGGAATCCCCCTGCAGAGCGACCGACTACCGATGTCGACAGACAGCGGACGCAGATCCTCTTGCAGTACAAGGCCGCTCTTCTTTTTTGCACTGTGTAGAGAGGTCACAAGCACATGGGTCGCAAGCGTGTCTTATCTTATATTATCCTCCTCCTCCTCCTCCTTCTCCTCCTCCTCCTCCTCCTTCTCTTCCTCCTCCTCCTCATCCTCCTCCTCCTCGTCCTCCTCCTCCTCCCCCATTCTCCTGTAGCGGTGGCCTGCAACCATCCCAGAACTCCACCTCCTTCCAGATGCGCAACTCTACCAATTGGGATGTATTGGCCCTGCTTCCACGACGTCTTGGTGTACGTCTCCCTCTTGATCTTGCCCTCGCGGTAGTTGCCGTACTTCTCGCGGGCCCACTTGGCACGGAACGCCGCGGCCTCATCAGTGTCCCCCTCCTTCGCCTTGTAGTCAGCGCCGAGGCCGTCAGGATCCTTCTCGCACGCCCGCCTGAAACGACTGGCCATCGGGTTCCCCTTGGCCCCATTCGCGTTGAAGTTGAAACCTGAAGCCCGAGTCCGCTGCCACAGTTGGTGTTCTGCTTGGGCCTTCGGGTTCCACTGGCTGGTGTCAAGCTCGTCGAGCGCCTTGTCCATGGCTGCATCCACTGCCTCCTCCTGGCCTGGCATGTCGACCTTCGCGTCGCTGCCGAACTTCACGGCGCAGTGCTTGGCATCCATGCTCTCGACGGTGAAGCCTCTCTCCTCGACAAGGCTGCCGAGCTCGTCGGAATGGAGGCACTCCATCAGCATGGCGTGGGTCGCCAGCTCGTCGACCTTGCCCGAGAGTGTCAGCTGGTCCTCTCGAGATCCAAATGCCAATGAACGCATTCGTGCACCCCCCTGAGCTCCCTACACATTACAAAAGGGGGGATCATGCATTCTCACTCATACCGAAGCCTACCGACAGCGGCGAGACGTTGGAGACTGATGGTTGCGAGCTCCGTTCTGACGGCAGCCTCGCCACATCACCACGCCTCACCGCTGGCAGTGAGCTTAATTGTCAGCGTCGGTGGGATAGTTGATCCTACCTGGCGGTCCTCGACCTTGTTCATCCGAGCTTGCAGCGCCAAGAAGTGATCCTTCCTGGTCTTGGGCGGCGTCTCGAACGGCAACGTCTCCAAATCTGCCGGGGGGATCTCCTTTCTGGGGGTCGCCCAAAAACTGCTGGCTCACCGCCTCACCGAACCTCACCGCTGGACCTCACCGAACCTCACCGCTGGGCGGTGAGGTTCGGTGAGGCGGCAATTTCCTCCTCATATCCTCCTTCCTTCGCCTTTCCCTGACATCAGAGTGTTGCATTATTTCCCATCGATCCTTCTGGGGCGCTGGTGGCGGGGTCACGGGCTGCCGCTCCCGCTTGGAGCCGCCCGCGCTCACCTGCTCCTGGGCCTCCAGCTGGCGCTCCCTCTGCTCGGCGACCGCCTTCTGCAGCAGCTCCTCGACCTGGCTCGCCGTCGGCGGCCCCTGAGCGTCCTGGCACTGGCCTGACGCACTCGAACCTGCCGAGCTAGCTGGCTCTGGCTGCGGCAAGCGTGAGACCTTGCTCCCCTGCGGGTCCGTGGACGCGGCTGCCTCTGGGTCGCGGTCTGCTGGCACCTCGATCCCCTTCTTCCTCGCATCCTCCTCCGAGAGCTTGATAGCCATATTCATGTCCTGACGGAGCTTCTCCTCCTGCTCAACCTTCTCGGCCTCGCTCTTGGCAGACTCGTCCATCGCCCGCAGCAGCTCCTCGTCATCGGTCGGTAAGTTCTGCTCGACACCGTTGCTCTCGGGGCTGGAGTCCTGCACTTCGACGACCTCGACCTGCTGCAGAGGCGAAGGTGGCTGCGGGGGGGCTTGGTGGGCAACGTTCGCCGAGCCCTCAATCTGCATGGGCGGCTGAGACTGCTGGTCTCGCTGCCCCTGGGCCATCTGCTCCTTCATCTGGCGGAGCGCCTCCTCTTGCTTGCGGATGATCTCCATGAGTGTGTCTTGCGACAACGGCTGAGCTGAGACCTGCAAGCAGTTCCCACCGTTCAGGTTCGGCAGGGCCGCGGGAATGGTGGCCGCGGCGGTGTCCACAGACGCTGACTGCGAGCCGCTCCCATCGAGCTCGATGGGACGATGTGAATGCTGCGTCGCCTGCGTGAGCGCGTCCACCTCCGTGGATCCAGCGTGATCGCCTGCAGCGGCGTCGGATGCGGACATCGCTCCACTGCGAATGCTTCAGGACGCACTGGCGAAGACCCCTCTCGCGAGTCCGAACAGATGGCGCGCTCGAGCCAGAATTCTACACGGAGAACCGATATCTGGAGGTCTGGTTTGGCTCTGTGGGGAGGGGGCAGGGGCGAGCATATATGTTGTTTCCCCTTGCGAAGCACCGCTAACATTCACGACATCGTGTTGCGACGAGGAGGTTTAAACCGACATCAAACATACTATCACTGATACTTGCATTCGTTGGCTGCTCGAGTTTCCATGGCTCGGTGACTAACACCACGGGTCGTTTGATTCGAACATTCGCCATGACAGGGTGTGTTTCAGCTCGTTGCTTCTGACTCCACAGGCGTTCGCGAAAAAAGGCACTGCTTGGCGCAATAGCCCGCCGCCTCTGTCGCGCAGCTCGGACAGCCGAATAGGCGAGGCCAGATCGGCCGCTCGATCTCACCGAGCGTGAGACAGATGCGCCATGCATGTCTGAAACAATATTGCTTCCTCCTCCTCCTGCTCCTCCTCCTTCTCCTGCTCCTGCTCCTCCTCCTGCGCCTGTCCCCTCATCTCCTCCCCCCCTACCCTGCGCCCCTCCATGGGGCCGCCCACCAATTAATGAGGTAAGAGGGCCGCCACGTGACCGCCACGAGAAAGCATCAAAACAGCGAGCGCAGGGGCTCGGCCGTGTGCGCGCGGCCAGGACGGCAGCGCTGACGGGTCACATTGGCCTGACCAGCCACGTGCATTCGGCTGAATATTTCACCCGAACGCGGACTCTGGGATGGGATCACACTCGGGGATATGCGTCGGTGACGGCGCATCCTGCACGAGCTCCCTCGGAGCCCTCGGCGGCGGAGTCGACGGTACAGACTTCGCAGCTTTCGGGATCGCAGACTGAGCCTTCGGGATCGCTGCAGACTGAGCCTTCGGGATCGCTGCAGACTGAGCCTTCGGGATCGCTGCAGACTCAGCCTTCGGGCTCTCTGCGGGCACACTCGGGGCGTTGGGCGCTGGCGTCGGTGGCGTCACAGCGGCAGGCCTTCGCAGGACGGTGTGCTCATCACCTGCGTCGCCGCCGTCTTCAGTTTCACCGTCGTGTTCGCCATCATCTCCAGAACCGGAACCCTGGGAGTCCTCCTCATCATCCTGATCTTCCTGAGGGTCGTTCGCAGGGACCTCAGCGTCGGCATCGCCTGCACCACCAGCGGGCTTTGCTGCTGCTGGACGCTTCAGGGTCGCCATCGCCTTCGTGTTCTCCTTGACCCATTTCCGTTTGCTGTCCTCGATGCCATCTTTGTCGATGGAGCCCGCCGCGAACAACTTGGCCTGCGAGACGAAGAAGTCCTTGTACTTCTGAATCTCCTCGGGCCCCTTCACGACGAGCTGAGAACGCTGCGAGGACCCCTCCCAGATCACAATCCACTGCTTGGCCTGCTTGTGGTTGTTCACGACGGTCACCTTGACCTTCGCGTCGCCTTTGGAGCCCTCCCACAAGAGCGTAGCTGCGGCTGGAACTGCAGCATCGGCAAGGCTCGCATCGTCAGCCTCGAGGCCCGCAACCTTCGAGAAGTGCGAAAAACCTCATCCTCATTCCTTCCTCCAGCATCCTTCCGATCCTCCCTCCCCTCGTCTCCCTCCCCTCTTCTCCTTCCCCACACCCCTCGCCAGTCCTGCATCTACACTGTGTCATTCGACATTCAGTTTACTGTTGGGTTCGGTTATTGGCCCATGGATGCATGCGTTGGCCCCCGACCTTCCACAGGAAACCGTCTGGCCATGTTGCCACGGGACCGTCGGCAGTTTTCTTGATGGTGGCGTATTCTGGTTGGGCGTTCGTGCCGTCGGAATCCTTGATTCTCCAGGCAGCCTTGCGCCGACGCGTAACACTTTCAGCACGGTGCCCATTTGGTCTGCTTTGCCCCACGGTCTTGGGCGGTCCTGGATCCAGGGGAGGGGGGGGGCAGGGCAGACGGGATGGGCAGCGTGCTGACAGTTTTGAGCGTCGGCGCCTGGAGCTCTTTCTCAAAGCCGAGTTTCCAACCCTCCTTGACGTCGACGTGCGCGAGCCGACTCGATGAACCAGCCGAGGATGCCGCCGCCGCTGGCCGAGCTCTCTTCGGGCACGGTTCCTCCTGGGGGTCGGGCTCATCCGTTCCTCCTCCCCATCCCCACCCGCCATTCGTCGACCTCTTCGCCCTGTCTTCCTCGTCCTGGCCTTGACCAAGGACGGGGCAGACGAGGACAAAGAGGTCGGCGTTATGACGGGAAGGGACATGAGGCCGTCCAGTTTGCCCCATGTCCTCGCCATCCTCATCACCGAACGCGTCCGCCGCCCACTTCGGAGGCGGATCCCTGGTGAGGTCAGGTCCTCCATTCCTCCTTCCTCCCTTCCTCCCTCCTCCTCCTCCCTTCTTCCTTCCTCCCTCATCCTATCCTCCTCCTCCCTCATCCTTTCCCCCTCCCGCCCTCCTCCTCCTCCTCTTCCTCCTCCTCCTCCTCCTCCTCCCTTCCTCTTCCTTCCTCATCACGTTTCATGCCACACGGCCTCGACAACGCCTTGGAGCAATGCCGAATCATCGCTCGAATCATCCAGGACTGTTCGTGCGCCCAGTCGACCTTGGCGTCCGCGAGCTTCCACGCGTCTTCGCGCATGGTCGCGACGCGGAGCATCACTTCCTTTGGGGCGCGATCCAAAGATGGTCAAACCCAAAGGCCCCTCCTGTTCCTCCTCTTCCTCCTCCTCTCTTATCCTTATCCTCCTCTCCTCCTCCTCCTCCTCCTCCTCCTCCTCCCTCCTCCTCCTCCTCCTCCTCCTCCTCCTCCTCTTCATCCTCCTCCTCCTTCTCCTCCGCCTCCTCCTCCTCCTCCGCCTTCTGGTCAGAGATAAAGGGTTTGGAACGGGGGGTCCTCGGCCATGCTCTGCGAGACCCCGCCAGCCTTGAGCGTCTTCATGGTCTCCGAAAGCATGGCCTGCCATTTCACGAGCTTCTCCTTGTCCATGTCCTCCTGCAAGTTGGTTGTGTACTCCAACCTGGGCTGATCCTCCTCCTTTTCTCCCTCCTCCTTCTTCCCCTCTTCCTCCTCCTCCTCCTCCTCCTCCTCCTCCTCCTCCTCCTCCTCCTCCTCCTCCTCCCCCTCCCACCTGCTTTCCCTCCTCCCTCCTCTCTCCTCCTCCACCTCCTCCCTCTCCTCGTCCTCCTCCTCCTCATTCTCCTCCTCATCCTCCTCCTCCTTTCCTCCTCCTCCTCCTCCCTCCTCTCTCCTCCTCCTCCTCCTCCTCCTCCTCCTCTCCTCCTCCTCCTCCTCCTCCTCCTCCTCCTCCCCCTCCCATCTCTCCTCCTCCACCTCCTCCCTCTCCTCGTCCTCCTCCTCCTCATTCTCCTCCTCATCCTCCTCTTCCCCCTCTTCCTCCTCCTCCTCCTCCTCCTCCTCCTCCTCCTCTCCCTCCTTCTCTCGCCGTCCTTTGGATAATCCCCTGGGCAACCCATCCACCGTCATATGCCGATTCCATATGGAGAGCAGCGCGTCGGCATTGGCGTCGGACGGGGGCCGCTTCGCGGCCGTGGCGCCTTTCTTGGGCATCCTCCGTGCCACGCCACAAGAACTCGAAACCAAAACGGCTATCAACGAGATAATGAACAAGGATGCGCATCCTGGCGCGATCGTATCCGCGTTTCTTTTGAGACTGTTGCATCTGTTTAAAACGAATGCGCGGCGCCAGGGCGAGAGCTGCGCAGAACCGGAGGAGGAGGGTGGGGAGGAGGAGGGGGAGGAGGAGGAGGAGGAGGGTGATCATGATGATGTTGAGTGCCATTGATGATGTTTTGTGATATCGAAACGAGAAAACGCATCCAGGTATAAGTCGACGCGCTTGGCGGGCGCTCAAGTTCTAGAACTAGCCTAAAACAACATGTTTGGTATATTTCACATGTCGGGGACTAGAAAAATAGTCCGGTTGTTATGTTGAGGGTCGGGACTAAAAAATAGTCCGGTTGGACCTCAGGGTAGGTGGCGCTGAGAGATGCGGCGCGCAAGACGCTTATCGAAGTGGACAGCGGCGACCGCATTGGGCGAGCGATGTTGGCCCGCAGTCGGCCGGTGAGAGGACCGTGGCAACCAGAAAGCCTCGTGCACTTTTACCGCAAGCAGCGCCCACTAAAGAGTCAGCGCCCAGCGGTTGGCCGCTGGCACGGCGCGCGCAGGGCGATTGGCCACGACGTTCCAGGCGGCGACGCTGGGCGGCCTCAGGGCCACAGCATCTGGTTGAATTACCAGGGGCAGCAGATCCTCGCGGCGACGGAGCAGCTTTGCTGGGCGACGCCGGAAGAGATCCTCGCCTGGAATCTCCCAGGGGACGTGGCGAATGAGGTCGGCGCAGAGCATCGCACATGGGTCACCTACGCGGTTTTACGTTGGAGGCCGACGTTCCCCGTGGAGACCAAGGAGAGGGAGGAGCAGACGGACGCCGAAGATAAGTCGGAGAAGTCGGATGCACCGATCGCGGCGGCACCAGTGGATATTGATGACAGGAACGAGAGCGAGGACAAGCAACCGAGCGGACAGGAGGATCCAGGCGCCGACGCGACCGACGACAGGGGGCGGGAGCTCGACCGGTGAGGGCAAGATGCGTCCTCTATTGCTGGGCGAGGTCGGTGGTCAGAAGAGGCAGATTTCCTTCGATGCGGACGCGCGCTGGCTGGCGCGGCGTCGACGCTTACATGCGCGGCGCCAGGAAGAACTGGAGGCCAAGACGGCGCCCGTCTCGGAGGGCCCGAATTACGAGGCGCGCGACCAGCCGCGGATCCGTGTCTTGACCGAGCGCAGCGAACATATCGAGATGGCGCGCGCGGCGAAGGCTGAAGGCATGCCCTTTAGCAAGACTCTGGAGAAGCAGCTCGGGACACGCAAGTGCAAGCCTGGACGGCGCGAGCTCGAGGAGCGAGAGATCCCGAAGAATTTGAAGGAAGCGCTCGATGAGGCCAAGAAGCAGAAATTGAGATCCTCAGCGCGAAGCAGGCCTGGGGATTGCCGCGGCATGCGCAGGCGGTGCCGACGCGATTCGTACTCACAGACAAGAGCGAGGCGATGCGCACGGACGAGAACAACCTCCCCGTCAAGTTGAAGGCGAGACTTTTAGTGCTGGGTAATCTGGAGAAGGACTCCAACTACCGGCGAGGCGCGCCAACTGGGGGCCTCCTGGCCCAGCGCAGGGCACTGGACTGGGCAGCATCAGGTGGAGGAGGTCGCGATGGGCCAGCTCGCGCGGCACGGAAGATGGGCGCCAAGAGCGCCTACTTGCAGGGGGGCGTCACCGATCGCGAGCTATACCTTAGGCCACCGTCTGGTGGCATACCCGGCACTTCTCTTCCTGAAGGATCGCTGCTGCGTGCGAATGCCCCGATCAATCGCGGGGGCGACGCCGCGCGCGGGTGGTGGAAGAAGGCGTGCAAGAGTCTTCTCACCAGCAATTGGAAGATGAGTACCTTGGGCCAGGCGCTGTTCTACCCGTGGCATGAAGGAGAGCTGGTCGGCATGTGCACGATGTGCGTCGACGACATTTTGATGGCGGGCTACGGCGAGCACTGCGAGGATAGCCTCGAGACTCTCAAGAGCCTCGTGGAATTTGAAAAGGACGCGGTGCTGAAGCGCCAGCACGTTGGCAAGACGATCGAGCAGAGCAGCGACAGAACCGTGGAGATTGAGCAGAAGTAGCGCGCCAAGAACATCACCCATATCCAGATCGCACCGAACAGGAAGCGACAACGGGATGCAGCATGTACGCCAGCCGAGATTTCCATGCTACATGGGCGCTACGGAAGTCGATCATAGTTGCAGAGACAGACAAGACTGGATCTATCTTTCGCGTCGCCGGCCGTGAGCGACTTGTTCCCGCGCAACGAGGCAGTGAAGCAGGCGCGCGGGCTTGCGGATTGGAAAGTCATATGTCGCCGAGGGTATGTGGACTGGCAGAGTGCACGCGCGTTCGCGAGCAAGGACTCGGCGCGCGCGAATGTCCAGGACGTCGCGCTGCAGCACGGCGAGGACGACAGGCCTCGAGGCGGAGCCCTTCCGCGGCCAGTAAGGGCGAGCGGTTGGTCTGACGACCCCACTGGACGAGAACGTCAACGCGGAGACGTACGTCATGGAGCGGAAGAGACAGGTCGAGAAGCGCGTTTGCCGGAGCACCCTGGCTGCGGAGACGCATGCGCTGGCCAAGAGCACCGAGATGGCGGATTGGCTCAGGGCGGCGTTGCTCGAGTCGAGATCCCGAGTTCCACGTTGCCGAGTGGGAGAGTCGGACGAAGGAGATCCACGCGCGCACTGTGGATGCGCGATGCCAAGAGCGTGGTGGACCACCTGAGCAAGGACGTGGTCACGCCCCAAGACAAGCGCCCGGGCGCTGAGCTCGCGGCGCCGAAGCAGCTACTGGCGAAGGGTGGAGATGAGCTACGTTGGGCGGGCGCCAGCGTGATGCTGGCAGACCCTTTGACCACGGGAGATGCGCTGGACGACGAGGTCCTCGGGCGGGCGGTGTACAGCAACAAGTACAACATCAGCGCCAGCGCGGAGATGAAGGAGTTCAAGGACCGTCAGGCGGCGATGAGGCGGGACTCGAAGATGAGGCGCAAGGCAGACTCAGCCAGCCGGAGTCGAGACAAAGCAGCATGCGAGCTCAGGCGGAGAGCAGGAGGCCACGTCAGTGAGACGTTGACTCAGATTTAAGTTCTTGCGCTGTTTCTTTACATTTCTTCACGCCAGCTGGGAGTTGAGTTTCGCATGCGGCAGAACCCATGCAAGGCACTCTCACGCTCGTGGATGCCCTGTGCTAGCGTGATGCAAGCGTGCCGCGACTGATTCTGGATCTTTGTATACCCACAGGGGGGCCCCTTTGAGTACTGCTACAGCGCGACCGCCTCGCATGATCAGACAAGAATCGCGGGGTATCCATCTCATCCATCAGTGGCGCTGCGTGGCGGGGACGCTTGTCACAACGGTGTTGCTGCAGAAGGGTATAGTTCACACAATGACAAAATCGCGCCACTCATGATGGCATGACACTCATCGAGTTCGTGCGCCCGAAACTAGCCATGACCAGCTGCCCCTTACCAACCTTCCGCCACGTCGGCCCATAGTCTCCACGAGCCCCGTTGAACTACAAAGTAAGAGTAGCTCCAATCAGGCACCTGCTATTACCGTCGACTAGCATGGATGCGCCTTCTTGGTTCTGGTTCGTCCCGATATCCGCGGCCTCGGCAGCGCGGCCACACAATCCGCATCCGAGGGGGTGCCGCGCCTTGTCCAGCTACTTGGTGCCAAGATCTGGTCGATTCGATGTCGCCCCTATCTTCGTGATTGTAATCCACTTATTGTCCACGACCTCCTGAATGACCAAAAACCTGATCTGCGCATGCTTCGTCAGCTTACCGTGTCCGAGTCGGCTGTTGTTGGTTCCCGTTGACTTGTCATTTTGGATCGCCACCGTCACGTAGGCGCCGGAGTCTCAAATAATCGTTAAAACAAAAAAAAACACAGCGCCTCCGAAGCTCTACTGGTCAATGCATATCCTTCCGCGTCCGCTCTTGGCGTTGCCATCGCCCCTTGCGTGCGGTTGTAAATCGCAGGCATAACTCCAGCATGCTAGATATGAACATATGTGGTACTCTTGCGATCGACCCGATCTGATGCCCACTCTCAGCCCACCTCGCCTTCCAGCTCGCTCTCGAGCTGCAGGTCGGGCTCCACAAACTACTCCCAGTCCATGGTGTGGACCACGTATCTTACAGCACGCTTGAGTCGCACAAGATCTCCAGTACTGGGATTCGACATTCCACGAGGAACCTCTTTGTTCGCATACTGTAAACCTGGTCGCTGGTGCCCAGCAGCCAGGGCCGAGATGTAGCTGGGGCCTCTGGAGCTGCTGCCCCCTGACCATAAGCGTGACACGTCCGAGCTCGATATACGTCGGCTTCGGTAGGAGCACGCTTGACCCGCAGACGGTTGGGTTGTTTTCGGGGTTTCTGGAGCTACTTACTTGGGCCCCAGCTGATTCTCTTACTGGAACGTTCAGTGGGGCTGCAGGAGGCTCTTGAGGTCCTCCCCCGGCTGGTACCAGTACGTCTAGCTGTGGAGCTAGAGCTAGGGGTGGTGTTCCTCTTTGTTCGCTCTCATCCTTTCCTATGCCCCTCGCTGTCGGCATGCTGCTGTGTGATTGCTTGGTCTACCTCGTCGTCGCGCTGGTTTAAGCTTCCCCCCGCATGCCATTCATCCCTCCGTAGTCGAGCCTCGAGAGGTTCCCTCATTGATGTCTCCAGCTTCGCCTAGATGCCAGCATAGTTGAACCGTGTCCCTGAGACACTTCTGCTCCCACTTCGGGTCGTGTGCGTCTCTCCTCACAGCCCTGGTCTTGAGGACGCCCGTCTGGGTGCCAACCAAGTGTTCCATACTCACAGTCAATCTCTCCGACACAAGACTCTGGCCAACAGGAACCAAGAGCATGCGCATGCTATCCTCTAGCTCGAGTGGGAACACACTCGCCAAACTGTAGCATCTCCCTGTTGTACACGGACATGTGTATCTCCTCGAACGGGGTCGTTCCGTTCGGCCGTCTGCTACAGTTGTTGTTAACGACCGCGCAATGAAGGACCATCCAGGGTAATATTGCCGATTGAGTACAAATATTCGTCTCGAAAACCTTCTCGGATGCTATTTTGTAAGTCTTGACCGCTCCTTGTTGCATGTGTATTGTTTGCTCTGCTGCTCCGGTTGGTGCATGTGGTGCTAGTGGTAAATTGTTTATGGGAATGCGCTTGGTTATATTGCTGCGCGAGGTTCCTTTAGGCTCGCGTTTGGTCGCAACCTTCTGGATTACTGATTCAAGCAGGGCTACCAAAGACGGCTGTCCATCTGTTTGAATTGTGAGCCTCGGATGCCCTAGCTCGTCGAGGAACGAAACTACCACTGCCACGGAGTACTGATCAACTCCGGTTTTCTTGAACATGACGGTACGTTCGCATCCTGAGTTGCAAGCGTATCCAAGAAGGCAAGGTGTTGCTTCTGATCTTTGCTTGTCTTCCGCTGCAGATGAAGCGCCATCCAAGCACACAAGTGGATCTGCATCCTCGCTGTGATTCGCCTGTCCCCCTGTGGGGTGGAAGGGACCTTCTTCCCATGACGCAGAAACAGCACCGCGGCTGAAACGGCAGGTGGGCCGCGTTGTGCGCCGCCACTATGTGCAGCAAGGGTGGCCTAGGCCTTGGCATCGCTCGGACGTGTGCATTTTTCCTTCGGCGAGGACCATCGAGGACCATCCTTGATCATTTGGCGAAAAAACCACGCACGTAACAAAAAAAACATGCAATGGACGTCCGAGCGATGGCGAGAGGCCGATTCGGCTGTGAAACTATTTCGGGCGTCCCCCGTGCAGCTGGATCCTCTTGCATTTCTGGATCGGCAGGCACCCGCAGAGGCGCGGCTCGAACCTGAGGTTTGGGAGTCGTCCTGCACGTCCGCTCCTTCTCAGCCGACGTCGACCGGCACACCTCCAGAGCTCTCTGTCCAAACGGACCGGTTGTCGACACTCTCAATGGCAATGGCCGAGGGTGGAATCAGTTCGTCAACTCCATCGGCAGTCCAGCTCCGTTTCCCTGAGCATATCGTGTATCCCTCATCCATGTTTTGTCAGCCACAGAAAGAGTTGGACGCCTCACATTGCAAACGGAAGATTGGGCTCCGACTGGATGCACAGTACCGTTAATTCGTCAAATTTCTTATTGTTCAATTTGGCGCATTTTTCTGATGTCCAGTTTCTTGTCGCTCACCGAGTAGATACAGGTCCACGGTACATGCAGGCGTGATGGGCACGTGTGTGATTTTGTTTACCCAGGGGAGCATACATTTTTGTGAGCTCCACTATCCAACAAAGGTTCTTGAAGCAGCCCCACCGATGCGATATGGCGTTCGATGGACATCACATGATTCAAATCTCGTTGATGGCTCAAACCATCCTTGTCGAGGCTTGACTGAGCGGTCCCGTCGACGTCGTACTCGAGGCTCCTCTCGTCGACTGTTGATCTGATCCATCACACTTTTGGTTTTGACCCACCTCCTACACTACCGACTTGATCTAGCAGTCTTTGATTCGATGTCCGTATGTCCTACAGTGGTTGCAGTTGCCGTCGAGCTTCTGTCCTTTGTTCTTTCCGTTGCCGCCGTCTTTGCTTTTCTTCTTTGCACCTTTGGATTGTCCGCCCTTGGGTTGACCGCCTTTGGGATGACCACCCTTTGCTGCGGACCCTTGCGATCGATGATGTTACCAACGTCCATGGGCGACAACTGATGGCATCCAGGGTTCCCAAGGCTCATGCTGGCAAAGGACTTTCATATCGCATACTGCTCGATCGTGTCCTTCAACTGCATTGCATTATTGAAACTCGTGATCTTGACCTGTTACTTGATGCCTTCTGGTGTCATCTTCTTGAGAATCGCTTGGTGCAATGTGTCGCTGAACACCTCCCCACAGCGGCCCTCGTACTGCTTGATCTTCTCCAGAAGCTTCGTCATATCGTTCATCATGCTCTCGGGCTTGCCCGAGGACTGAGTGTTGAGACGAGCCTGAAGCACCGCCACCTGTGTAGTTCACTCCGTCGGTTCCTCCCTCTTGCACAGGAAACGCCAAGCTTCCAAGGCATTGTTCTCCTCTGCCGTCATGATGAGAGTGAGGGCCCTTACCTGCAGGACATTGGCTAGAATATACATAAATGTGGTGGCTGCCGGTTGCTCCTCGACAGTAAGGCTGCTGAGCCTGAGAACTGCTTGCAATGTTTTTGGCAAGTTCTGTATCCACTGCCGCCAGGCATGTTGTGAGTTGCCGCCGTACGCTCGTGGTCGTCCGATGAGCTGTTCTACCCGCACGACCAGCAGCTGCCGTCAAGAACAACGAGAAACAATCCCGTGACATATATGACTCAGCTCTGCGTTACCATGCAAGGCTTGATATACTTATGAGTGGAGTGTGAAGATCCTTTTTCCCTTCAGCCAAAGCGGCGGCACAGCACTCGCCTCCTTCTCTGTCTCTGGGCCCTCGTGGGGCCATTCAACTACCGCCAGCCCATCAGGGCTATCAGCTCAGGGCTATCAGCTTATGAGCCCTTAGAGACCTTTTGGTCGAAGTGGCTACTTACAGTAGTGCTCAGCCTAGCCCAGTAATTACATGTGAGATCAGCACCGGGATTGAACAAATGACATCGTGTCTGGGTGTCCTCGGCTAGATGTAAGAGTGACCTCTCTCCGGAGTGACCTTCGGTGCGGGCCCCATGGGGTCCCCCGATCGCCGAACGCGAGGCGGCAGTGGCGTCTTGCGCGCCTGCGTCTGGCCCCCCCGGCGGCCCCCAAAAAGCCGCGCACCAAAGGTCACTCTTTTACCAGGGGCCACTCCTCCTCCTCCTCCTCCTCCTCCTTTTCCTCCTCCTCCTCCTCCTGCCTCCTATTCCCCCTCCTCCTCCTCCTCCTCCTCCTCGAGCCGCGCGCAGTCGACGTCGGCGGCGCGAAGCTGGCCGACAACCCCGGAGGTGGCTGCGGCGCTGCTCGCCCTGGGCGGGGGCAGCGCGCCCCGCGCGCCCGCGGCGCCCGCGGCCTGCCGCCTCGCCGGCGGCCGAGAGGCCGGCGGCGGCGGCGTCGGGGAGCCCCGGCTCGTGCTCCGACGGAGCCAGGTGTCCTGCCCTCTCGCTGCTTCTGTCTCCCTCCCCCCCTCCATCCATCCCTCCCCCTGCTTCTCGCCCCTCCTCCCTCTCTCCTCCCTCTCTTCCCTCCTCCCCTCCGTCCTCCCCTCCCTCTCCCTCCCCCCCCAGGCCATCCCCTCTCCTCCCTCCCTCCTTCCCTCTTGCCTCCCTCCCCCTCCGTAGCTGAGGTTGGCCCAGCTCAGCTTTACGTTGACATTCGTTCCCTTTCTAAGTTGCCATGAAAGACAAGGGCGGTAGCATGACTGCACACACGCACACACATACACACGCACACACGATTTGTCCTCCTCTAGCAAGGTTATTGCACTATCGCGAGTGCAAGAACGGGTCACGCTCGAGCATACCAAATTCCATCAGGTGTTGCATGTGGTCCACACGCACACACACACACACACCACACATCCATCGAGCAAGAATGATGGTCCCCTCTCTCCATCCCTCCTCCCCCCTCGCTCCTCCATCTCTCCCTCCTCCCGCCTCCCTCTGACCCCTCACCCCTCACGGCCCCCGGAAGCTCCAATTTGGACTGGCACCCTTCGATAAGACCTCCACGGCAGCCGGAAAGGGTCAGTCCGCGAGCGAGCCTGTCGCCTTCGGCGAACGTCTTCCCTTCTTCCCTTGCCGCCTCAACTCTTGCGGCGCCCTTCCTCGACGCTCTCATCACTTGTGCACGCCCACTTGCCGCCTTTCGCCAGGAAAGAAGGGGGTCCTGATCGCAATGGGTCCCAGACCCTGGGACCCTGCCCAGGACCAGCCCCTCTCCCTGACAACTTCTGTTGACGACCCCAGGGCCCCAGAAAGGGCCCGAGAGCTGCGAGTCCGGGGCCCTCGCTTCCTCCCGGGCCCGCTCCCTTCGTGCCCGAACCCCGCCGACGGGCAACGCCCCGCGGCGACGGGTCGGAGGGGGGCAGCGAGCTCTGCCTGCCGCCCGCGCCGGCCCGGCTCAGCGTGCGGGGGGGGGGGGGAGAGGCTGGCCACCAGATGCCGTGCTTCCCCGCCTGCCTCGGCGGAGGGCCCGTCGAGACCACGGCGGCTCTCCCCGACCCGACGCCCGCACGGCACGGAGGCGTCCGCAGCGCCGGGCCGGGCGCAGTCGCCTCGCCCTGTCGGCGAGGGCTCGTGCTGCGCACTCGCTCGTGGGCGCGCTGGCTCTCGATGTCGAAGCACGTCGGCGCTGCTGCTGCTGCTGCTGCTGCTGCTGCTGCTGCTGCTGCTGCTGTGCCGTACTCCCCCCACCGAGCATCCCCGCTCCATCATCACATGGACGGCCCCCCTCGTGATGCAGTGATGCAGTCCGTTGTGCTGTGGCTTCAGTGGCCCCGAACTCCTCTTGTGGGGCGGCGCACCTTCCCCCGGGCAGCAACGGCCCATGATTCACGTTGTCCGCTTGGCTCCAGCGCAGCTGATTTTGTTTTTGTGCATGGCTCAGGCGTTCATCGCGCTGCGAAGAAGACTCGACGGGAGGCTTTTGGTGGCAATGTTCGGCCTCCAGGGGCCCTCACTGGGCCTGGGGGCCGTAAGAAAGCTCTCCGGGATGAACTGAACTGTCTGGGGGAAGTGGCCCACACCTCGGAGCTACGTCGGGTCGAATAATGACGTTGGAGACCTGGTGTCCTGAAGCAAATAGGACGGCAGATGTTATTGGTTTTTGGGGCTGCCCCTGTAGGGCAACGCACCACACAGAATGCAGCCCAGGGCGCAATCCGTAATAGAAACGTACCACCAAAAACATATCGGCGGAGGTCCAGGCGGATCTCAGTCTGAGGCTGAACCTGGGTCTGGGAAAGCTCTGCGTCCGAACGTCGGCCTGGATGGCGCCCTTCACACAAGCTTGATGGCCCCGAAGGCCTGGAAAACACCCCCGTAGGTCAACTGAATAGAAATGCACTTCTCCAAAGGAGTAGAGCTCAGATGAAATTACGTGCTTCCGTTCGCGATTTGTTTGGCAGTTTCGCTTTGGAGAATCTGTGAAAACTGGACGCACGCCTCACCCAGATCACGAAGCCACGGTCTGGCGAAAGACACAATCATTCGCAGATGTGAGTACCGCAATTGTGGATAGGGCCACGAACCGTGTGATGGCGTGTGCCAGAATTGGTGGCGGGGACGCATGGGATCGTCGCCATTGGAGGCGAAGGTGGAGCTCCCTATGGGGTCACGAACCGTGCCAGGCGTGTGCCGCAATGGGCGGCGGGGAAGCATGGGAACGTCGCCATTGGGGCCTGAGGTGCACCTCCCTATGATGTCACAAGCAGTGTGGGGAGCGTGCTGGAGGACGCATGGGAACGTCGCCACTGGGTGTTCGGTGGAGCGCCTTATGGGGCCACTAACCCTATGAGGGGCGTGCCAAAATGGGCGGCGGGGGCGCATCGGAACGTCGTCGCTGGGGCCTTAGGTGGAGCTCCCTGTGGGGCCACGAACCGTGTGAGGGGGTTGCCAAAATCGGTGGCGGGGACGCATCGGAAGTCGCCATTGGAATGTTCGGTGGAGCTCATTGTGGGGCCACGGACCGTGTGAGGGGTGTGCCGAAATGGGCGGTGGGGAAGCATGGGAACGTCGCCCCTGGGGCTTTAGGTGGAGCTCCCTATGGGGCCACGAACCGTGTGAGGCGTGTGCCAAAATCGCATGGGAACGTCGCCACTGGGACCTGGGGTGCAGCTCCCTATGGTGCCACAAGCAGTGTGTGGGGCGTGCTGGAAATGAGTGGAAAGGACGCACGGGAACGCCGCCACTGGGGCTTCCGGTGGAGCTCCCTATGAAGCCACTTGCCGTGTGAGGGTTGTGCCAAATTGGGCGGCGGGGACGCATGGAAACGTCACCCCTGGGGCCTTAGGTGGTGTTCCCGTGGGGGTGTGGGGGGGGGGAAGGAGGGCAAAATGGGTGGCGGCGACGTATGGGAACGTCGTCGGTGGAGCCTTAAGTGGAACTCCCTATGGGGCCACGAACCGTGTGAGGGGTGCCGAAATAGGTGGCGGGGACGCATCGGAACGTCGCCACTGGAGTGTTCGGTGGAGCTCCCTATGGGGCTACGAGCCGTGTGTGCCAAAATGGGTGGCGGGGACGCATGTGAACGTCGCCACGGAGACCTTCGATGGAGCTCCCTATGGGGCCACGGGGTGTACCAGAATGGGTGGCGGGGACGCACGGGAACGTCGCCACTGGAGCCGTAGATGGAGCTCCTTGTGGGGCCACGAACCGTGTGAGGGGTGTGCCAAAATGTGGCGGGGACGCATGGGAACGTCGCCGCTGGAGCGTTCGGTGGAGCTACGTATGGGGCCACGGAACGTGTGATGGGTGTGCCAGAAGGGGCGGCGGGGACGCATGGGAGCGCCGCCATTCGGGCCTTTGGTTGGAGTCCCTATGGGGCCACGGACCGTGTGAGGGGCGTGCCAAAACTGGTGGCGGGGACGCATGGGATCGTTTCCCGATGGGGCTGCGAACAGTGTGAGGGGCGTGCCGGAATTTATGGCGGGGACGCATGGGAACGTCGCCATTGGAGTCTTCGGTGAACCTCCCTATGGGGCCACGGGTCGGGTGAGGGGTGTGCCAAAAAGGGTGGCGGGGACGCATGCGAACGTCGCCACGGAGACCTTCGATGGAGCTCCCTATGGGGCCACGACCCGTGTGCGGGGTGTGCTGAAATTGGTGGCGGGGGCGCAGTGGAACGTCGCCACTTGAACTTTAGGTGGAGCTTCCTATGGGGCCACGAACCGTGCCACGGTTGTGCCAAAATGGGTGGCGGGGACGCATGGGAACGTCGCCAGTGGAACGTCAGGTGGAACTCCCCACGGGGCCACAAACCGTGTGAAGGGTGCGCCAACATGTGTGGTGATGGCGGCAATGGGGGTGATGATGGCGATGGGAAAAAGGGAGGAGGAGGAGGAGGAAGAGGAGGAGGAGGAGGAGGAGGAGGAGGAGGAGGAGGAGGAAGGAGGAGGAGGAGGAGGAGGAGGAGGAGGAGGAGGAAGACGAGGAGGGCGAGGGGGAAGAGGAGGAAGAGGAGGAAGCGGAGGAGGAGCAGCAGAGCAGGTCGCAGCACATGCCAAGCAGTACCTCAGGGACACCACGGCGGAACTCAAGAAAGCGATCATGCAAGATAAGACAAAGAAGTTCGAGGAAACAACGGGCAACCGCAGCAAGGCGATCGGGGGCCCAGATACACAGGCGGAGTGGGCATTGGCTAAAGAAGATGCTGCGACGCGGAGGGAGAGTACCAAACAAATTCCGCAACGGCGACGTACTACCACACCGGGCTGACCTACAGGGAGAGGTGATTGACAGCGCGGATAGGTTA
Organism: Prorocentrum cordatum; assembly: GCA_963575745.1. NCBI lineage: Eukaryota > Dinophyceae > Prorocentrales > Prorocentraceae > Prorocentrum > Prorocentrum cordatum. Next base: position 333,854 of record CAUYUJ010014271.1, on the reverse strand, counting down.
GCGCAGGTATAGATCGAACGCTGCGCCAAGTTGGAAAACGAGGCAATGTGTGACAGGGCAGAGGTCGCTCGAATACACAACGACTACGACGCATCCAAGATCGATGGACATACGGAACATCCCGGCCCGCCTGGGCGCGCAGCTCAGTTTCGCCCACGCGGAACGACGCCAAGCACCAGGAGACGACGCCAGATCCTACGACGTATTAGCCGCGGCGCGTGCAGCCGACGTCTCAGCTGTCCACCTTCTGTACACCAAGGTCGCGCTGCAGCTGCAAGAGCCCCTTGGATTCAAACATGCGCGCCTGGCAGAAATACCAGAAGGAAAAGGGGACAGCAGTGCAAGACAGTTATCGTTCGATAGCCCTACGCAATACCATCGCCAAGACCCACTACGCGTACATGAGAGGGCGCCTGACAGAGATCGCAGCGGCATTATTTCTGGATTCGCAGGTCGGGGGACGCACGGGGCGCGGCGCGAGCATGGCGACACATCAGGTCCGAGCACTGCAACACGTCGGAAAATGGACGAGACAGACCGTGTCCTTCCTTTTCGTGGATTTGAAAGCCGCCTTCTGCAGAGTGGTTCGGCAGTTGCTGGTCAGCGTACCTCAACGTGTGGATGCGATCGAAGATCTTGCGAATGACGATGCAGTGCCAGCCGTCCTCCAGCCGATTCTGGAGGAAGTACTTCGGCCACCTGGGCTGCTGCAAGGCTTCTGTGGAAGCACGCGCCTTTGCGAGATCGTCGCGGAGGCGCAGCGAATGGCGTGGTTTGAGATGAGCGGAGGAAACGGAGCAGCCATTGCGAAACGAGGAGCGCGACTTTGGGCTCCACCTGCTGATGCACGATTCAATATGACATCCGCGCTCTTCCGCTGAAGACGATCCGCAATGAGGTGCAGCGGGCCAACCCAGGGATAGAACTCGGCCAGCACCTCAACCCAAACTCGGAGGAGGTATTTGCCAGCCGCGGGAGCGCCCAGACCATGTAAGAGATCGCATGCGCGGACGACATGACTTTCGCCGTCACACCGACAGGCCTGACGCAGACGATCGAGAAAATAGAAAGGCTTACTGACACCGTATACCACGCATTCACGGTGCACTCCATGACCATGGACTCCGGGCGAAACAAACAAGACAGCGGTTATGGCGCGCCTTCGCGGAGCGAAGACGAAGAAGATAGCATCGTACCTCTACAGCGACTTCGCGAAGACAGCCTCGACGGAGTACAACGCGAGCGTGGGCTTGATGCTGACGGACAAGCATATGGGCGAAATACTGGCGAGAGATGCTTCATGGGCCTCGGGGGCGTAGACCAGAGTTTACGCCAGAGTTTAAGCCCGCAGGGAGGCCCTAACCCCGACGCGCAGAAAGGTCATCAAAACGGGCATCTCCACCGCGCGGGATGCAATCCACGTGTGCGCCATGTCCAACTCCCGACTGGGCTATCAATCAGAGGCGCGGAACGCGCCGGCCACGCACGAGCACGCGAAGCTAGAGCAGCGCGCGCGAGGGGTTACAGGGCCGCAGCCAGGGCGCAATCTACTAAGAAGGAGGAGCGCATCACCGACGCGCATGTATACCATGAAGCGGATCGAGCAGACCTCCGAGCAACGACGGCAACTAGGAGGCTAAGGTATTTCAACTCCATCGCCAAGCAGGCGCCTCGCTCGCTCCGATACCTGCTGAAGTTAGATTTTGAAAACCAGGGCGGATGGCGAGCAGGGCTCCGCCGTGACCTGAAGTGGCTGAACGAGTTCAAGGGCAACTACAAGACCCCAGCAGGAAAAGATACCTCCAAGAGTGGACCCACATGTGCTCCAGATCTCCGCACCTGCTCTCGACGATCGTCGAGAACGCCTGCGCAAACTACAGGCTGGCCTCGAAGGACAGGCGCGCCTGCGACGGGTGGAAACGCGAGACGGAGGAAAAGGGCCACGCCGAGCAGAGCAGCACGCAGAGCAGAGACGGCGACGCACAACGCGACAGCGTCACCATGCACTTGCATTGCGACTGCGGCGCGGAATTCACTTCGGAGGCGACTCTCAAACGGCGCAGAACACGAGTGCACCTTCCTGCCACCGACGTGCAGTTCTGCGCCAAAGAACCCGCGCGCGAAGCACGCAGCACCGATTTCCGCGCGCGGGAGAGAGTGCCCAGTCACCTCAGGCACAGGAGGACGGGCTGTCTCAACTACTACATGCAACACATAGACCCACTAAGTATCGCGCAGGTCGGGGAGCTGCGGGCCCAGGACAGCAAGCAGAGTGCCAGGGGTGCCGCGAAGATGAGGCCGCGCGACCAGCTCGAGAGAACGCGAACCAGCAGCGGACAACGGACAGCCGCGCGCCGACGGGCCACCGGCCCCCTCAGCGACGACCGCCAACATGAAACGACGAACGGCGACATCAGCACAGACAGATGCGCACGACGGGGCCCGCGCCGAGCAACGACGACAGCGACCACAAGAACGGCAATGACAACGACCAAGAGGGAGCACGGCACTCTGGACGACAGATGGCGATGGGAC
>CAUYUJ010014271.1:258819-326319 GCA_963575745.1 Prorocentrum cordatum | reverse complement strand
GGCGTTTTGTTGTCCAAGGTCTGGCCGTAAGGGTGACGTTTTGCCGGAGCGACCTTTGGTGCGGGCACATTGCGGCCCCGAGACGGCTGAACGCGATGCGATAGCAGCGGCCTGCGCGCTCAGGTTTGGCCCGCCCCGACCCCCGAAAATCCCGGTCTAAAGGTCACTCTCGCCCAGGGTCGCTCTTGCATGTCACCGATAAGCCCAGATCTCTGACGATTTGTTTGCTCAACCAGCGGTGTTCATAGATGTTGGCACCTGGGGCCCGTTTTCCTGGGCCCAAGGACCATCCGAAATGGATACGGGGCTGAAAAACTGGCACCGAGGGAGGGGTCGGGACTTCTGGGCCGGGCACCGCGAGGCTTACGTACCTCGTTTCGTGCCTCCTAGGAGGCCGTCGTGGCCACGGCTGGATGTCCGATATCAGGGGAGGAACACCGAAGGAGGAAGCACGATGACCATGAGCGAGATGTCGCGGGATCCTGTCGACGCCTGTTTTCGTCAGGGTCCACGCCAGCAGTCGCTGATTCGCGAGGACTGTCGGCGAATTGGCAGTGCCCAAGATGGAGGATGGCCAAGATCCACGCCGACGTTTCGCGTTCAGTCTTGGTCATCGTCACCCGCTTCCTGCCAGAGAAGGCACAGACACCGCCACCCCTTCCCTCGTTTTGCCTTTTGGGGGGCCCTCTGGGAGGCCCTCGGCGCCACGGCTGGATTCGCCTTGAAGTCGTGGCCAGACCGCAGCCCATGGAGAGCTCCGTGGAGCCGCGGCATCGGTGTTTGCCCATCTTCCCACGGGCGCTCGTGGCGTGCCGACGATGGGTGGAGGAGGGGGGGGACGAGGATCGGGTCGGCCGGAAGAGGGGGTAGGGAAAGGGGGAGGTACGACATGTGCTGCGTGCAGCTCGTCTCGGCCCCGCCGCCGGGCACCTTCCTAGGATGCGTGGATTGAGATGGACAAGGAGAAGGGCAGAGGCAGATGACAAGGAAGAGGAGGAGGAGGAGGAGGAGGAGGAGGAGGAGCTCGACGTGATAGAATATGGCCATGTGGTTGGGTGAGGTGCACAGCCGCACGTCCCGCGGTTTGGTTGGTGTCAGCTTTACCGTTGAAATGTGGCTCGAGTGCTACTTGCACTCTGAGAACAGAAAGCCTCAACTTGGTTTTCATGGTAGCGGAGCCAGTGGGGGCCCAGAGCACGAATAGCAGCGGCGGCCGCTGCAGAGACCCCAATTGACCCCCGGCAACAGTGACCCCGGACACCATCTACCGTTGTTTGAGGTACGTGAAGCTTGGTGCAACCAAGACACAAAACGGCTTGCTGAACTACGCAAAGCAGGTTACGAGAACGGGGCTTTCAGGCATTTCGAGCGCAGTGTCACACTTGCTACCAGGACGGTGGAAGATGTTGCGGCGTTCGCGATGTTGCAGGTGAATTGTACGACATGTGCTTTACTGATCTCGGTCATTAACCGCAATGTGCATTGTGAGGAACAGTTCAGCAACTTGGCAGAACACGTCGGGACAGAACTCCAACGTCATCCGGACGCCTCGGGACATGTTACCAGTATGGCCGAAGTTATACAGCCCGCTGGAAACACGACGGCCAGATGAAGTATAAGCAAGCCCGTTAGCGAATGCAAGGCCGTTCAGCAGTTCAACACGTCCTCGGGAGATTGGACCAAATTCAGGGAATGGAGCAGAAAGTTGTTGAATGCGCATGTTCTGGTGAAGCATTGCATCGGGAAGCCTTCAAGCATGTAAACAAGAAGCTCGAAACCATGGATGGGGCGTTCCCAGAAGACGAAAAGGGTGTCCGGATACAAAGCATGAGCGGCAAATTAACACGAAGTGCGTACACCAAGGCGCCGCACACCAAGAAGCAAAAGCGAGACGCAAGAGGGGGGCATGAGCTAGATGATGACGACTACGCCAAACTTGACGAGGGCACGGAGCCTTTCCGAAAGCTCAAGGGTCTACATGATGTCGATGGCCGAATAGCATACCATACGTAGTATCACCTAGTGGCAGCCGGCCGTTACCGGAGCCACGCTCTCACATGAGATGAACCTGGCCATGAACCCATGAACCTTGATATCCCAAGAATGTGAACGATGTTGCGACCTAGCTCGAATAGTGGAGTGCGTTGGTGGAGTACCTATGGAAGCATGGGCCCGCATATGCATCACCATTACCATCCAGGGTTGCCTCGTTGAGGGTTATCAGGACTCACGCCTTCGATTGGTTCGATAATTGGCAGCATGATGGATTCCAAACCCCGGTGCCGTTGAACATGTACGCATATCAAATGTTTTCGTTCAGTGGGAGCACCCGGCGAGGAAGAAAAAGCCAGACGGCGACACGATGGGCGCCGACGCAGTGGACAAAGGCCAGGCGCAATGGGAAGCCAAAGGAGAGGGTACAGTTTATTACGACGAGGTTGGTTGCCTTTGCTTGCGGAAAACGTGGCCGACTACGGCAATACGAACGAAGAACAGGCGCGGAGAATACGTGCGCATGGCCAAGGGCTGAATCACCAAGAGAGCCGTTGACGGGAAAAGGAGGCGGACAAGGATAATACAAAGGATGCGAGGGTTACCAAGGGGTGCAGGCGGAAGGATGCACAGGGGTCTACCAAGGAACCAGTGGCCCCTTGGAGGGCTATTGGGGGGAAGACAAAGGGGACCCCCCAAGAGGCTACCAAGGGGGCCACGCCCCAGGCTGGAAAGCTCGCAGATGAGAGAAGAGTTGCGCCGTTCAGTGGGAGGAGATGTCACAGATGTGGAGAAAAGGGTTGCACTGCAGCCCGGCGCCCCATTAAAGCCAATGTGGTTTCTCCAGGTGACGGGGGGCAGGAAGCCCAGGAGAGCCCACGCAGATGTTAGGGCAACCCCTACCAGGGCCAGGGCGCTACAGCGTCGAGCTGGGCGCGACGCAAGTGGAGGCGCTGACGGAGCCAAAACGCCGGAGTCACCCACAGGGGCCATCGGAATGGAGGACGCAGTACCAGGTGACGAAGAGGAGGAAACGGGAAGCTAGGGACAAGGCGAAGCATGCCTTGCACGAGCGCGGCGCCACTTGCAATCGCGTCGCCACTTGGAACAGGCGATGTTCGGGGCGCGTCAGGCTGGAGAGAAGATGGATGCAAAAAGTACGCCGAGATATTGTTAGTGGAGATGGGAGGCCCCACAGAGAAGTCAATGAGGCACCTGCGGGGCATCAGGGTAGCGGCGCTGAGGATCGCTGACGCGGCGGACTCAGGGGCCCAAGAAATTGTTGGACCACCAAGCATGGGAACCCATTTCTTCGCATCCAATCACGGCAAACACTACAGCGCAGCCGATTGGCCAGTTATCAGGCACCACGGGGCGGGGGCAGCGCGTCGATGCGGGGGCGAGCGAAAAAACGGGCCCGCGGTGGACATGCCCATGCACGTGGTTGCTAACAGAAATATATTTCTAAGTACTGGGCAGAAGACAGACACGAAACGCGCATCGCATCTACCAGTCTACCATGCCGGCCACAGAAAAAAGGGTTGCGAGTCAGGGGGAGGCGCGGAAGGTAGTGGAACATAGCGGCGGCGACGAAAGACGCGAGGGTTTCCGGGGCAGGGAATTCGCATATCGGACATGTTCTACCGAGTCCGGATGAGCCCGCGAGCTCCGACCAAAGTCTTGCTGCCATGAGTTTGGGCGGCGACCGGGAGGGCGAGGGCGGGGGTGGCAAGTTAAGTGCCGCGGAGGGCGCGCTCGCAGGGGCCGAGGCTGAAACGCCCGAGAGAGTCAGTCGCGTGGGAGGCCCGGCAGAGAGGCATCCGAGTCGCGCGACAGAGCTCACCCACCATGCCAGAGTCGGCGCCCCCGCCGCGCGGGGAGGATGGCAAGGGGGGGCCGCGCGGGCGCGAGGGGCGCCCGCGATCTCGATCGATGCCCATGCGGTTCAGCGGCAAAATGGCGAGGGCGAAGAGCAAGGGCAAATAACAACCACAAGTAGCTATTCGCTGCCAGGGTGCCAAGTTAACCTGGGGCTGCGCTTTACATGAGGAGTGAACCTTCATTCGATGAAGGCAGTCTGGGATGTGACTTCGAGTGGCCACGAGAGAGTAATCCTCGGATATGGCGGCGGGCCATCCATTACAGCGCTCGAGGGCGCCGTCGGACTGACATAAGTTTGGGAGTGGGCGTGAGCCTTGTCGGAGATTTTCAAGCGCGCGGCGGCGTCGACGCGGTGGCGCGGGCCGCGCGCAGACGGATCGGCACGTTTCAGAGCGCCTTGGGCGACAAGTACGCGCTCGCTCGCATGTTCGCCAGCGGCTTGCGCGTTTTCCTCCCTCGACAAGTTCGCTATTGACGCCGCGTGAGAGACGGCCCATTAGAGGCGCCGATGGGCGCGCGCCCAAATATGCGCCGCCCGCGCCGGGGGGTGGCGCGCCGCGCATCTAAAGACCCCCCTAAGAAGGGGGCAGCGACCTCAGCGCAAGACGGGGGTCATCGACGCTCGGGGCGCGGCCATCGCACCCCGCGCTTTGAGGCGCGCGGGGAATTCAGGGGGTGCGCGGGGGGGCGGCGGAATCTAGCCAGCGCTGCCAGCGTGGAATGGTCGCCCGGGCAACTCGGCCCCAGCGGACTTGGAGCGGGCGTCGCCAGGGCAATATTTCCCACGGCAGTGCCCGACCGAGATTCGACCGTTGAAAGCGCGCCGGGGCGCCATGGCTGCGCAGCCGCGTCCGGGGGAGATGCCGCGCTTGAGCGGCGCGGCCCAGAATGTCGAGGAAGAGCTGCCGGGTGTAGCGGACGAGACGGTTCGAGCATTCGGGACATATTAGCAGCGGCCCAAGCGAGGGCGGGGCCCGACGGCGCCGGGCAGGACAAGAAGAGGGAGGACCCATAGAGAGACATTTGGGCATGTAAGGACGAGTTTGCCATTCGACATCATCGCGAACCCACGGCCAAAAGTCCGCGTCTAGAGACATCTGGGCTCGCGCGCAAAAACGAATGAGCAATGAGGGACGGGCCCATACGTTAAAGTAGGAAGCTGGCGAGACTGATGATATCAATGGCCATTGGGATACAAGGCGAGGTGAAGTTGCGTGGGCCTTGGACGGGATGGACTGAGTTCCGCGCGGACTCTGGAGGCGATGACAACGAATGGCGAGCAGACGTGACTCCGCCAGAGTCAACTGCAGTTAAAAAGACGGGCACGGGGCCCTGGAAACGAGGAGGGGCTTCGGGTGCAAGAGAGGAAGAAGATGAGGAAGGGGAGATGCAGCGAGGAAGTCCAGAAGTCAGATGAGGCGAGTAGCCCGTCGACGAGAAATCGCAGGTGCATGCGCCCGAGCAGGGATGGGGGGATAGGGCAACATGAACCCCGATGGGGCACGCACCAGGTTAAACGCGTTGGGTTTTGGCGCGGTCGCGGCCGCGGGGCTGCGCGGCGCGGGTCGGCCTGCCGCACGGGCGCGCGCCACTGTGGCTTCTTCGCCAGTCCGAGTTTCTGGCATCGCGAAAACAGTATGGGACCCATACTGGGCATGGCCATGGACATAATGCCTTGAACCGCGTACGGGGACCCATGGGACTTCAGGTGTGAGGCGTTGCGTGCGAAAACAACGAAAATAACCCAGAGCAGAGCAACCTTGCAGTTTGTTGCGAGCCCAGCGCGCGCGGCCTTCAACGGTGCCACAGGCGTTCAATGTTAAAGACTCGAGCCGGAAAGGGCGATGGCAACGCGTGCTGGCGGAGTTCAACGCCTCCGGCACGCGCTGGAATCATTTCAGCATGGTTATTTCGCTTCCCTGCACACCCTGTGGGGAACTCAAGTTGGACAGCGTCGCCCGCGCTGGTGATGCTACAGCACAACGCCGAGCAGGCATATAAGGGTGATTTGGTTTTTTGACTTCAAGCAGGTTGTAAAGAGAGAGAGAGAGAGAGAGAGAGAGAGAGAGAGATAGAGAGAGAGAGAGAGAAGAGAGAGAGAGAGAGAGAGAGAGAAAAAAAAATAGCTAAAGAGAGAAAGAGAGAAAGATAGAGAGAGAGAGAAACAAGAAACAATGATCCATAAAGGAACCCGCGCGGCCCAAGACGAACAGCCCCCGCTGTCGGAAGAGCCCCCAGCCTGAGACGTCGGGGCCAACGTCGGTACATTGAGTTAACTGTCGAGCTGCGCTTGAAGGTCTGGTAATCCAGATGACTGCTGATGATATGTTAGGGCGCCCCTTTCAGAGCCCATGCTCCAGGGATTCACCGGAGAGATCTGGGCGAAAGTATGGAAATCAACGAGAGCGGTGATTAATTGAGTGAGTGGGGAAATGGGCCTGCGTTAGCTTGGACTAGAAGGGGCCGCTGCGTCTTTCGCATCGAGCCCCCATGAAGTTTGGAGCCAACATGGAGCTCATGCGCGCGCGGGATCACCCCCGATATCGGCGCTGGCCAGATGCTCGAGGACACGGGGGATAACGAGATAAGTAAATGGGAAACGAGCGGAGGAGAGAGTTCAGACGGGGTTCGCGCAATACCGTCGCCCGATCCACCTGCCGGCTTGCCCAAGACATTCAGCCACTTCAGTGGGTTTGTGGAACATGCCTGCGCCAGGTCTGGCCAGGTGTCCCAAGAACGCGCGGGGGGCGTGGATCTGCTAATGAAGCGCAGCCAGTTAACCGGGAGGACATTCGTAGTTCATCGCGAAAATTGCAAGCAACGCGTGGGCCTGGAACGATGCATCAGGGAGTGAGCTCGACTCAGAAGAGACATTAAATGCTCGGGCGGGGGGGGAGGGGCGGGGGCGGAGATGGGGCTATTCAGGAAGCGTCTGTTTTACGAATAGGTGCAGGAAGATGCGTGCTGAGCGGTTGTCGCTACAGCACCAATGAGTACGAGGTGGACAGACTTCAACGAGGGAGATGCGGCCAATCCCGAGAACCGACCCATGTTGGCGGCGCAGCAAGTTACGCACACCTCCAAGGACGAACAGATTTGCAGCCGCGCCCCCACTGGAAGCCCAACAACTATTTTTCTCCATGGCCGTCACCGAGGGGATAGGATTTAACCGCAGGCAGCGGGGCAAGGGGGCCTGGCTGGGACTTCCTGATGTTCGGCGGGCAGCGAGTTTGCCAAGGCTGCGAAGAATATCGCCAACAGGTTGCCCGAAGAAGACCGTGAACCAGGTGTGGGGGAATGTTCGTAATCAATGCGTGGCACCCGGGACGCTGCCAGCAATTGGGAAGATGGCTACATGGACTTTACCTGCGGCGTTGGTTTTGGAAATCGGAAAATGCATCACCATGCGCGTGTAAGCATAAAACAAGGCGATTCGTGTTAACAGATCGCGGAGATGATTTCACTTTATTGGGCAACGAAGTCGACATTGACTGTTTGGACTGAACAAGTAAATGTGCACTCGAGGTTTCTGAAGCGCACTCGGGCCAGGACTCGAAGATTTGAAACCAACGTGGGTTCTCAACCGAGTCGCATGATTGAAGCGGGAACGGGCCATGTCATGAGGCAGACCAGAGACGCGCAGAGATTTGTAGAAGGGCTGGGCCTGGAGCGGCGCAGTGCGAGATGTGAGATGCCAGGGGGAAAAAGCAAGCGCACGAGGGGGAAGATGGGGAGGCGCTTCCCAGCCACGAAGCTAAGAAAGACCAAGTCCAGGTGGTCCGAGTCATTTCTCTGGCGCAGGACCGTTCAGATGCGCAGCTTTTAGACCAGGAGCTTGCGCGCTCGATGTTAGCTCCAACCCGAGGGGCGCTGACGGGCCTGACCAGACTGGGCAAGTTCCTCAGGAACCACAACGGGGCCGGGTATCAGCATTGGCGCCAAGAGCGTCCTGACGAGTTCACCGTGTGGACTGACACCGACGATGCCAGCTGTAAGAAAAACACGTAAATCAACAAGTGGAGGAACAGAAATCTGGGAATCACATGTGATACAGTCGCGGGTTTCGACTCAGTTGGTCGTGGCAGTATTTTTCGGAGAAGCGGAATATTACGGAACGGTGAAGGGTGGGCCAGTGGCGTTGGTACGAAAAGTAGTCCTCCTAGATTTCGGCCTAGATTGCGGTATTGCGCTAGAGAGGGATGCCCGCGCGGCCATTGCTATTGCGAACAGGCGAGGATCAGGAACAGTCTGACGCGTCGAGGTTTGCCGAATTCGGTTACAAGAGAGGGTGCGGCGAGGAGACATCCATGTGATCAAAGCAGGAACCCAGGATCATGTTGCAGGCGTTCCAGCAACATCTGTCAGCAGGGACGATATGTCCAGGCACGGGCGAGGTACCAGTCAACAGCTTCTTAACGGGAGGCATGAGCCTGCGCCTGCTGCGAAATGCTTGCTTAGATCCACCTCCTGGGTTGTATCGCGTGTCGTTTTGGCTGAGATTTCAAGTCAGGATCAGTTGAGATCCAGGTGCTCGTTTAGACACAATGCAGACGATGTAAACCATTATGCGTCACCTGGCGCTTTGCAACACTTAATCATATGGTATCGAGTGCTAGGAAACCCCTGCACGCTTACGCCCAAGGCATCACCCCCCTTCCTCGCATCAGCTGCATCTTTATCACGTTAGTTTCACCACTCGGTTGGCTAGGATGGAGTCCTGGCTTTAGAGTATTTGTCTTCAACATGTCCGTTGCCCTGTTCGCTTTATATGGGTTCTTTCCCGTCGCATTCGTCGGTCGCCCTGGCCGGGGGGGGGGGCAGAACATGGCCATGCGATTGGACGAGAAACACACCCACACGTCTTGCTGTCAGGTGTTCGCGTCACCGATGGAATTTGGCTCAATTGCGATTTGCCTTGCAGGGGAAACTCCCATTGGATTTTTATTACGACGACCGTATCCTCCTCTTCCTGCTCCTCTTCCTCTTTCGCCTCCCCCTCCTCTTCCTCCTCCTCCTCTTCCTCCACCTCCGCCGACCCGAACCTCCAAAGTCGTCGTCTTTTCACGACGTGGACTCCCAGGGGTGAGGACCCCTTAGCCAGGGGCCGGCTTCTCGTTTTGGGCATTCGTAGTGTCTGACGGTCCCAGGGACCAGGTAGGCCGAAAATTGTTCAAATGTTCCCATCACGACGCGAGGAAGTCTGGCGAGAGGGAGGATTCACAAAAATGCAACATCGCGGGAAACCTCGAGTGGAACCATTAACCCAGCCTTTCAGCGGTACATTTCGGGCATCTGAGGGCAATACCTCCTCGCATCGCGAGAATGTCACGACGGAAGGTTTTTGGGCAAGCTTCGACTTCATTAGGCCCCTGTCGGGCCCTCAAACCGCTAGAAAAAACCATGGTGGAGTTTTGGCCATGTGGAAAAATTGGGATTGCTGGGGACTGTCATCTTTTCCATCGTTTTAGACTCGGGCGCTGTATGTGTTCCACTCCTTGTGTTTTCGCGCAGTTTCGGGCACCTGGGCCCTCAAGGAACGATCCGGCTCGAGATGTGCCACAGGTGGATGGTGTCGAGGGTTGCAGTCTTTTTTTCGAAACGTCGGATTGGAGAAGAGAAGCGGTCTCGAGGTCCCTTGGCGGGCCTTCCCTGGGCCGTCAACGGAATGAAGGGCGGGTCACTGGGAGCGTCGTGGGTCACATGGGAATCCCCGGAGGATCGACTGGTACGCTCAAACTCACGCCAATGGAGAGTATCATGTAACTGGGTAAGCGGATCAGTCCAAAATGTCAGTGATGAGGCTTTGGTGTATCTGAGCTGGCAGCTGGCCTCTATATCGTTTATGAAAATGTGCGCGGCGCTGAGGTGGTAACCACAATTTGAAAACGACCCCCCTCCAGCCTTCAAGATGTTACAGACTTGAAGCCGAATGCGATTGGCGATAAGGCGAGAGCCACATTTTGAAAATGAGCTGCCCTAAATCCTTGAAACTGCTGCAACGTGTTAAGACGAATGTGCGCGGCGCTGAGGCGAGAGCCGCATTTCAAAAACGACCCGCCCTCCATTTTGAAACTCTTGTAATACTTGAACGCGCATGTGCGCGGTGCTATGCAAAAGCCACATGTTGAGCGACCCCCTCACCCTATGAAGCTGTTACATATCTTGAGCTTCGGGATCATAAGCGGTGAGGATGTCTCAGGCGAAGCGCTACGCGCATGTGCGCGGTGCTATGCAAAAGCCACATGTTGAGCGACCCCCTCACCCTATGAAGCTGTTACATATCTTGAGCTTCGGGATCATAAGCGGTGAGGATGTTTCAGGCGAAGCGCTCGGCCCACCCTGCCAATATGTCTGGTGACGCGTCAGGAGGATTTATGTATAAGGAAAAGGGACGGAGGAGGAGAGAGGAGGAGAGGAGGAGGAGGAGAGGAGGAGGAGGAGGAGGAGGAGGGAGGAGGAGGAGGAGGAGGAGGAGGAGGAGGAGGAGGAGGAGGAGGAGGAGGGGGAGGAGGAGGAGGAGGAAGGAGGAGGAGGAGGAGGAGGAGGAGGAGGAGGAGGAGGAGGAGGGAGGAGAGAGGAAGAGGGGGAATGGAGAAGACTCCTCCTCCTTCTCCTCCTCCTCGTCCCCCTCCTCCTCCTCCTCCTCCTCCTCCTCCGTGTCCTCTTCATCCTCCTTCTCATCCCAGACACTCGACGATATAAGTGTTTCAGTGTGCCGCCCCAGCCCGAGAGGTCCCGACCCCTTTTCCGGTTTGGTATTCACCCCAGGTTCATTTTTGATCCCTTTGGGGCCCGACAGCGGGGTCCCTGAGGGCCCAAATCGAGGGACACCGCCCAGATGGAAAGATCAAATCGTCTGAGATTCTGGCTCCTCCTCCCTCTCCTCCCCCTGCTCCTCGGGCTGAAGATTTGCCCGTCTCTCCCGTGATAGAGTGGTGACGAAATCCGAGGTTTCCAGCATCCATGGCGCCGTGGTCGACATGCCGCTCGTGTGGGCAGTGTGAATACAACGACAGACTCGAGCAGAGAGACCGCAAGTGTGCCCGCTGTGGACGCAAGGTGAAGCTCTACGTGCTGAGGCCCAAGAGCCCCAGTGCGCCGCCGAAGGGTATCATCAAGAACGTGAGCTTTGCCAAGGATAGTAAGGATAGTGATGCAGGCAGTAACCAGTCCACGCCCCGCAGCTCCAAGGCGAGCAAAGGGACGCGTGGACAGGCAGTTGAATCATCAGCCCGCACCCTCCTAGAGCAGGCGATCGCTGCCGCGCAGGACCCCAAGTTGAAGGAGGCTCTGATGCAGCAGGTCGTCCAGCTCAAGCGTGAGGAGGCACAGCACATGCAGCCCAAGGATGCGCTTCCGTCTCTTCAGAGGGCGGACAGCGCTTGGAGGGATGCCAACAATCGCCATACCCAATCAGTGCAGTCAGTCCTTCGCATTCGTCGGCAATTGGAGGCAGCTGAGCTCAAGGAGCGTCGTCTCGCCGAGGAGCTGGCGGAGGCCACCATCGTGAAGCAGCAGGCCGCACGTGCACTGGCAACGGCTGAGGGAGTTGTACCCAAGCCATCAGAGGGGAAGGCCGACGACAAGTGTGGCAAGCCCTTCGAGCTAGTGTACGACCACACGCTGTTCGACAATCTAGACGAGTTGGAATGCGAGGACTCCGAGATGGAGACCTTGAGGAAGATTCATAGCGAGCTGCAGTCGGCCAAGACCACCCTCGATGGCAAGGCTGATGAGGTCACCACGATGCTCAAGAACGCCCAGGACATGCGCCAGGCCATCAAGGACCGCTTCATGAAGAAGAGGCGCACGGCCGAGGGCCAGGCCGCACCCCCCGCAGCGCCGCAGCCAGGCGAGGCCGCGCCCGCAGCCAGTGGTGGCAGCGGCAGCGGCGGCAGCCAGGCAGCGGCAGCGGCAGCGCCGCAGGCGCCTGAGGGTGCGGCCGCAGGTGCGGCTCCAGCAGCAGATGTCCATGCAGAGCGAGTTCGTGCTGAGGCAGCCAAGCTCTCAGCCGCCAAGTTCCAGTCCCAGCAGCATCTGTCGGAGGACCCGATCCCTGCGTCATCTTGACTAGGGGTGGCATCGAATTGCACGAGCGATGACAAGTATACGCAGCTTCTGTTTGGCAACGTTACCGCCATGGGGGAGAAGGTGTGGAACTTCGTCCGTAGGGCTCGCGAGAATGACACCCATCAGATTTTTTGTTTTGTGGAGACGCACGTTTCCCGCACTGCCTTGCGTGAGTGGACAAAGAAGTCCCGTCAGTCTTGTCTCAGATTAGTTGCCAACCCAGCTCGGGCTACAGGCAAGTCCACGACTGCACGAGGGTTCGAGAGAGCCACTGAGGGAGGCGAGTGGATTTTGGCCCCTGGACACTACCAGGTGCACTCACTTGCCCCCCAGCTGAATTTGCCAGAGTATCAGTTTGACGGCCAGTCGGCCACCGACGGCTTCACGGCAGTAGTTGTGCACATGTCAGGCTACTCGATCGTGATCATTACATTCTACGGTTTCACTTCGGTCGGCATGACCGACGACAACATCGCACGCTTCTCGAAGCTAGGAGCTTTCCTGTCATCATTCCAGTTGCCCTGGATAGTTGTGGGGGATTTCAACGTGTCTTCGACATCTCTTGCCGCATCGGGGTTTTTAGCACGAGTCGGAGGCGAGGTCGTGAAGGCTCCCATCGATTACACGTGCGACGCTGGAAAAAGTGGCAGTCACATTGATTATGTTGTGCGTAGCTTTGCAGCCGCCGCGTATATTGTAGATGTGCAGGCGGCCCTGTCTGTCCCATGGAAGACCCACTGTGGTTTGCAGCTGAGTCTCCGATCGCCTGCCAGACAGCTACTCACACGCCGACTCGAGCTGCCTGCTCGCCTCCCTCAGGTGCCTAGGCCAGTCCGTCTTCCCACGCCTGGATCGAAGTCGCAGCGTGCCAAAGTTGAGCACACAGTTGCCACTCAGCTTGCAGTCGAGAAGCGTCGAGATCGGTATCTAGAACTTTTTGGCGACCTCTGGAAGGCTGCCGACGATGACAACTTCGGATCTGGCACTTCCAGCACGGCAGCCCCAGCTTCGGACCCAGACAGTGACGATTTGAATCAGCTCAGGGAGGGCCCCCTTGACCATCTCTTGGATGGTTACGAAGAGGAGGGCCCTTGGGCCAATGAATCTTGTTTCCACCACCGCCCTAATACTTCGGAGCCCGCTGCCCAGGGCGCAACCAGCAGCGAGACTAAGGTGGAGCCTACTTCGTCAGAGCAAGGCAACGTGTCATCGAGTTCTACGGGGGCTGCCGTGACTACGTTCCCCACTGGACACGCTGGCGTGGACAGTGGAGTGCGTGTTGAGACAGCGCCCAGCGGGGTGGAGCCCAACACTCGGCCTTTTGTCTGGAATCCTGAAGCTCATGTTTTCAAGTTACCTCAGCACGCTCCGTGCATTGAGTGGGGTCTGGTCCCTCCAGTGGATGCTTGTACACCGTCAGTTCCCAACGAGTCGACCACCCATCCCAGCGAGTTTCAAGAGCCGCCCCCCCGAGGTTTGGAGAACACCGAGGTCAGCTTCTTTATCCCAGCCGAGACCTGGATCGAAGCCAGGACGGCGGTCGGGTTTATCCCTGAACATCAGTGCCCTCCCCCCATTGCTTTTGCCTCGTCCGTAGCCGCTAGGCTTGAACCCTCGTCCGTCGGCCCAGTCTCGGCCCTATATGCCTCATGGGTGACGACGTTGGAAAGGACGGTGTACGAGCATCATGGAGTGGATGGCCCACCTTCGCTATCACGTGGCAGAGGGTATTCTTTCAAAGTCGTTGAACAACGTGTACCTAATAAAGGTAGGTTAGTGCCGTATCGGGATGTGGTGGCTTCATGGTGGGAGCGGGTCCACACGGTTCTGCACAGATTAAACAATCATCGTACACGGGGAAACGGCTATGCCCAACAGTCTCAATGGCAAATCGTTGGTCGTAATTTGTTGGATGAGTCACCTGATCAGGCCCACAGGGGCCTACGCGAAGGAATCGGCCCGTCTTGGGAGGTTTGGAAAAGTGTGCTGTCTCAGGGAGCTCCAGAACACCAGTATAAGCTCGCAGATTTTGTCCACTCGGCTAGGAAGATAGCTGCTCGCTGTCGCTGCCGTGCCATGCGAGCCTCGATTGCTGAGTTCCGAGATTGGATGGTGCAGCCAGCTGCATCAGGCGTCTTGCACCGTGCGATGCGGCAAGAACCTTTGCCCTTAGACGAGGTCACAGTCGGCCAGCAAGTTGTATTTCACCCACGGGATATTGTCGATGCCAAAGCGAAGGTTTTTAGAGACCTCTGGGCCCCTGGACCTCTGGAGGAAACCAAGGTTCTCGAAGCTTTCGAGCGAGCCCGAGTCGAGGCTCGTCAGGATCCCCTGGAGCCAATCTCAGTTTTGGATATTCGCCAGGCAGCCCATGCGATGCGCCCTCGTGCAGGCATGGGTGTCGATGTCTTGTCGCCGACGGACGTCGAGCGACTACCAGATGTTGCCCTGGACGAGTTAACTCGCATGTATGGAGTGATTGAGGAGACCCTCACATGGCCATCACAGTTGGGATTAACCATTGGGCGCGCGATCCCCAAAAAAAGCCTCAGGGGACAGGGTCATAGGGCTGCTCGCGATGGTTGCTAGAATTTGGAGTCTCACACGCGAACCCCTGGTCAAGACTTGGGCCAATGAGTCCGAGCCCATGTGGGACGCTGCGATTTCAGGAAATGCTGCTTTACGAGAGGCTTTTATGAGAGTCTGCGAGGAAGAGGTTTCAGGCACCCTTGGGATTCCCACGGGCCACGGGCTTCTGGACATCCAGGGTTTCTACGACGCCATGGAATGGTTTCTACTTATACCTGCAGCAATACGTTTGGGATTTCCGTCTGTAGTCTTGGTGCTAGAGCTTGTACAATGCCTCATGCCTCGTGCTGTAGGTCAATGTGGAGCTTTCGCCGAACCCATACTCCCAACGAGAAGCATTGTGCAGGGTTTACGAGGAGGAACCAGGTTTGCGAGGCGCCTTGCATATTTTATCTTATCAAAGATTACTACCGCGCATCCAGGTATGGGTTCGAGGATCTGGATAGATGATCTATCTCAGCGGGTCCATGCATCACGAGCACAGTTGCGCCAAAGATTACTATCAGGTCTTTTGGACACCTGTCGAGCCCTCCAGCGCGAGTCTTTGACCGTTTCACCAAAGAGCATCATCTTGTGCTCTAACATTGCCGATGCGAAGTATATCTCCATGAAACTCCGAGTTGCACGTTTTGTTGTTCATCCCCAATCTCAGGCTGGATATCTCGGGGTGGATTTGGGAGGAGGTATACGACATGCTCGCCAACAACGGTCGAAAAGAGTGGTGAAAGGCAAACATATGCATCGGAAAGTAGTCGGTTTTGCACGTGCAGCTCGGCGGTACGTCGTTACCAGCAAGCTGACAAGAGTCGGCACACTTTCTGCCCAGCTCTACGGGCACCAGTTGCACGGAGTCTTTGGCACCGCCATGCTGGGAGCTCGACGGCAGCTCGGAGCGGCTTGCGGCACTGGCAAGAAGGGCCGATGTTTGACAACGCTGTTGGATATCAGATGCCCTGGAGGGGACCCAGCACGTATTTTGCCGCGAGCCTGCCTCGACCTCTGGCTTCGCCAGTGGCTATCGCTGCCGACAATCAGGCCAGGCATATCTCGGGCTTGGCCCAAGTTATTGGAACGTTTGCGAAGCACCCCTGAGAATCAGAGATCTCGGTGTGTTCGGGGTCCCACTGGTGCCGTTATTTTGTATTTACTCCAAGCAGGTTGGGACCCCGCGGAGCCCTCGCATTGGAACGCTCCAGGGGATTGTGATGATTTAGCTGCTTGGCGTTTCCCATCTTCAGAGTTGGCTGGAAACCTGATCGAGGATAACCCTGATCCCCTCTTGGACGATTTCGACCAGACCATCCAGAATCAGCTTTGGAGGAACGCTTCCCAGCACTATTGTGGAGAAGGTATGCAGTGGGGGATCGATAATTATTCATTACGTCGTCTGTTGAAGCAGCTGCTTTTCGCTCCACATGGGAACCGTTTAAGTGAGTTGCTAGTATCAGTGGCCACAGGCGGAGCCTGGCCACGAGTACGCCGACATGAGCAGCTGAAGGGAAACCAAGATGTTTTATGCCCCAGGTGTTCCGAGGAGCCCGAGACCCCTTTCCACAGGTTCTGGGGATGTGCTGAGAACAGGGGCTGTAAGGCATATACAGATTCTGATTCGCTCACGCCGGCAGCGTACGCAGGTGCAGAGTCTGAAGCATGCTTTTGGCTACGAGGCCTCATCCCAGCAGCGTGGACTGCAGTGCCGCAGCCTCCGTCTCAGGAGAACTGGCACATCCGAGGCAGCTCGTCGAACGATCTTGAGGGATGTCTTGGTGAAGGGTCCTTTCACGAACCCATCATTGTGTTTGGCGATGCAAGTGGAGGGAGAAACGCTGCTGACCAACGTTTTATTCGTGTCGGGCTCGGAATTGTTGCATTTGATTCGTTCGAACCCTGCCGCATTCGTTCGTCGGTCAGTGGGCCCTTGGTCGGGAAATCTCAGTCGGTGCCCCGAGGCGAACTCAGAGCACTTTTGTTGGCAGTGGAGTGCACGCGAGGCTTCGTTTGTTATGTGACTGACAACGATGCTGTTGCCCAAGGCTTTTATTCTGGTTTGTACAAGAGGCCCTCTGGGCCCAACGCTGACCTTTGGTTGACCCTGGGGAAAAAGTTGCAAACCCGTCCAACTCAGTTGAGTGTTCTTTTCTTCAACTCACATCTGACTGCAGATGATATTGTTGCGCGCGAGGTTCCATCCTGGCTCGCCCAGGGCAATCTTGCAGCCGACGAGGCCGCCAGTGCGGCGGCCCACTGTGCCCGCGTCCCCGACGAGGCGAGGACGAGGGCCTACCAGGCCGAGGCAACGGCCGCCCTGGTGCGGCACCGCCTCGTGCGCGCCACGGCGGACGCGCTGGAGGCCGAGGAGCGGGGTGGGAACGGCGCCGTGAGGAGTAAGGACCCACCTCCTCCTCCCCCCCCCGCCCCTTCCCTCGTTTCTTCCTTTTGCTCCGCCCATTCTCTCAGTGATGATCGTAAGAGTTGTTTGCGATGCTGTGGCTCAGCATCCCTGGCCACCCAGAAAGAGTGGTGGCAGTCCGTTTGTTTCCAGCCCGTCACGCTCGACAGTAAATATGCTGCTGTTCCTCGGGGGGGGCGGCTCCACATTGCTGGGGGTTGGATCGATTCGACTCATGCGATGCGATTACAGCTTGCACACAAAGTCTGGTTCTGTCGTGGCTGTGGTCGATACGGCAGCCAACAGAATCGTGCTCTTAGCAAGCCGTGTGACTTTCAGATCCCTGCTCACCGACGAGAGTACCTCGATCGAATAGAGCAGGGGAAGTGGCCAAAGCTTCTTAGCAAAGCTGAGCAGCGAAGCCGACTTTAGTTTGTAAACTCGACTACGTCGAATAGCTCGATACTCGATACCCTCCTCCTCCTCCCTCTCTCCTCCTCCTCTCCTCTCCCCTCCTCCCTCCTCCACCTCCTCCTCCTCTTCCTCCTTCCTTTCTCCTCCCTCCTCCTCCTCCTCCTCTCCTCCTCCACCTTCTCCCATCCTGCAGCTCCTCCTCCTCCCTCCTCCTCCTCCCCATCCTCTCCTCCTCCTCCTCCTCCTCCTCCTCCTCCTCCTCCTTGTCCTCCTCCCCCTCCCCTGGGAGGGCCCGCCGTGGACGCGCGGGCCCCGCGGGCGGCTGGGCGGTCACCCCCCGCGTGCGGCCGCAGGCCCTCCAGCGGCTTCTCTCGCCTGCAGCAGCTCCCAGACCTCCATCTCGGCCTCCTCCTCCTCCTCCTCCTCCTCCTCTCCTCCTCCTCCTCCTCTCTTCTTCTCCTCCTCCTCCTCCCCTTCCTCCTCCTCCTCCTCCTCCTTCTCCTCCTCCTCCCCCTCCTTTTCTTGCTCTCCTCCTCCTTTTCTTCCTCCTCCTCCTCCTCCTCCTCCTCCTCCTCCTCGTCCTCCTTCCTCCCTGTCGATGAAGGCAAAGCCCCCTGCGTCGCTGATCCTCAGAAACCGTTTCTGCAGATCCTGGCGATAATGGACGCGACCAGGGCGAGGGGGTCGAGGGGACCGGTCACGTTGCGATTCGCGCCGGCGCCATGTGGGAATGCCGAGGGACAGTTCATTGCTGGATATTGCTGGCACGGATCGTGACTCGACCAGGGGAGAGGGAGGGGTGCGGGGGGCCAGTCACGGGCGCTGTCGCGAATAACCAAAAATGGGTTCCAAGGATGGTCAGCCGTTCTACCTTATCAAGGAGGTTTTTGAACGTTGGGGTCGCCTTGGGGGTCGCTGGAGTTTCTTGGGGGGCCGTTTCCCTGCCCCTCCCTTACCCCCAGACCGCCTCGCGTCGTGACGAGAATCACGACGCGAGGCTGCTTGTAGTTTTCGGCCTCTGGGGGGCCGTTTCGAGGCTCTGGGCCGCCAAACGTCGACGGGACAAAACTTTCAGCATCAATTGGAGGTTTGAGTTCTCGGGCAACCAGCGGGCTGATGTTTTCCATTCCGGCGTGTTTCCTCATCTTCGGTCTCTCTGGGTCGTTTCCCGGGCCCCGGGGTCATCAAACAGGAATCCAAGTCGAAAAGCGGTCCCCGCTGGACAGGGTTGGGACTCGTGGATCCGCGGATGAGCGCAATCACATCGTCGGATGCTTGGATTTCTCTTCAATGGTTCCAGTGCAGTCACAGGAGGCGTTTCAGGATCGTTCCTCCTCCTCCTCCCTCCTCCTCCATGTTCCTTCCCCGCTCCTTCCCCTTCTTCTTCCCCCTTCTCTTGCAGCACCGCAGCCTGGCGCTCTCGATGAACCCGAGCAACAGCAGGCTGATTTGCACGCGGCACGCCCTGACTCGTGTTCATAATGAGCCCGCCGCCGCCGTCCTCCTCACCCACCTTCTCCCTCATGCCGCTTGTGTCGTCGTCGTCTTCGTCGTCGGTCGTGTCGCTGCGGGCGCCCCGTCGGTTGTCTGTTCGTGTCGCCGTCGTCGCCGTCTTTGTCCATCGTCACCGTCGGCGTCGGCGCTGGTGGCTGCCTGTCCTTTCCTTTCTGCCCGGACCTTGTGCCCCCTCGCAGGGGCGCGCGAGTTCACCCCAGAATCCTAGAGTCCTGCTCCATCCTTTGGAGGGTTTTGGGAGGCTGGCTGACTGCATTGAAGATGGCGGGACCTGCTCGGCCTGATCGTTTCATCGGCCCGACTGGGCGTGTCGCCTGCCCGTTTGTCAGCGCGCGCAGCCGGGCTGTGCCGCCGAATCGTTTCGACCGAGGGCCCCCGATCGGCGCCAGGATCCTGCAGCCAGCCAGGTGCGTCCAAAGGTCGGACCGAGCAGTTCAGATCCAGGCGATGCAGAACAATCGCCACGGCCGGTTTTTAAACCTTTTCGGCTTTGGAGGCCGTTTTCCGGTCCCGGGACCGCCATCGAACAATTCAGGATGAGGACCCCGCCCTGAGGAGGGGGCCGAGATCCAAGGAGGACCATGCCACGAACAAGCTGCGACGCTGGAGGAGCTCGCTGCAGATTGCCTGCCCGTGCTGGGGCCCCGGCGCTGCGCCGAGAAGGGGCAGACGACACGTCGATCTTCGGCTGCTTGCGCTCCCTCCCGCTCCTCCCCTCCCCGTCTCTTCCACGAGCGACGCCGGAATCGCGGAGGGGAGGAGCTGCAGCAGCGCGGGAAGGGGCGGTGCGAGACCCGCGCCTCTCCCTCCTTCTCGCCCCCATCCAGCGACGACGACGACCGCGACTACAGTCAACCCGCAGAGTAAGGGTGCGCGATAAGGATGCAAGGGCCTTGGACGCCCACTTCGAAGCTTCCCGAGCGGGGCGCGGCCAACGAACGTGTCCAAGGATGGACCCAGGAAGCAAGGATGCAGGGGCACCCTTGGGAGGGATGCCCATCCTTACTCTGCGGGTCGACTCTACGACGGCGGCCCCATCCTCTCTCTTCCCCCCGCCTCCCCGTCTGCTCTCCCTCTGCTTCCGCCCCCCCCTGCACCCTCCTGCCCCAACGACGGGGACGACCCCTCCTCCTCGCCCCCCTCCGACGACGATGACGACGACGACGACGACGACGACGACGACGACGACGACGACGACGACGACGACGACGACGACGACCCGACCCCCTCTCTTGCCCCCGCCTCCCCCTCTGCTCGTCCTCTACTTCCTCCCCCTTCTGCACCCCTTTGCGCCAACGAGGCCGACGACGACGACGACGACGCCGACGCCGACGCCGACGCCGACGCCGACGCCGACGCCGACGACGACGACGACGACGACGACGACGACGATGGCGAACGACGACGACTCCGACGCCGACGCCGACGCCGCCGCCGCCGACGACGACGACGACCCAGCCCCCATCTGCTTCACAACGTTGACCCCTGGAGGTCTGGAGCTCCTGATCGGGCACCAGCTCTCCACCCCGTGCTGTGTTCTGGCGGCCCCAGTGGGCCCGCAAGGCCCCCCAGGGGCCAAAGGCGGCGACTTTTGAGCACGACGCCAGGGGGTCGACCAAACTCCGCTCAAGATTCATCCCCAGAGGAGGAGGGAAATGAGGAGGAGGAGGCGAAGGAAGAGGAGGAGGAGGAGGAGGAGGAGGAGGAGGAGCAGGAGGAGAGGAGGACAAGGAGGAGGATGGAGGAGGAGGAGGAGGAGGAGGAGGAGGAGGAGGAGGAGGAAGACGAGTAGGAGGATGGATGAGGAGGAGGAGGAGGAGAAGGAGGAGAAGGAGGAGGAGGAGAAGGCGGAGGAGGAGGAGAAAGAGGATAAAGAGGAGGAGGGAGAGGGAGGAGGAGAAGGACGAGCATCAGGAGGACCCAGATCCCTCCTGGGGTCCATCCGGGCCTGTTTCTCGGGCTGCGCCTGGCCGTGCCCACGAGAACCTCCTTGAGCATCAAGGAGATCTCCCGATCCTCGAGGAACTCGATCCCCCGATCCTCGACCCCTCGATCCCAGAGGGGGGGGGCCTGGGGGGCGGCGCCCAGCTGGCAGCGCGCTCTGGCGGCGCTGCCGCTTGCGCTGGCGCGATCCAGGTCCTCCCTCCCCTCCTCCTCCTCTCCTCATCCTCCTCTCTCCTCCTCTCCTCCTCCTCCTCACCTCCTCCTCCTCCTCCTCCTCCTCTTTCTTTCTCCTCCTCCTCATCATCCTCCTCCTCTCCCTCCTGATCCTCTCCTTCTGTCCATGTGTTGTCCTCCTCACCCTTCTCTTCCCCTGCTTCTCTGCTTCCCGTCATCCTCCACGCTGTTCGCCCCCCCCCCCCCGTCGACCGAGTGGCTCCTCGATCGCTCGTCGATCGTCCGGTTTCGGGGTCGAGTCCGCCCGCCCCCCCCCCCAATGCGACTCTGATGATTTGTTGTCCCGCCCTCCTCGCCGCTTGGCGCACTCTCTCTCTCTCTTTCTCTCTTTCTCTCTCCCTCTTCCTCCCTCCCTCTCTCTCCGTCTCCATCCGCCCCTACCTCTTTCTCCCTCTCTCTCTCTCTCCCTCCCTCTCTCCTCTCTTTTCGTCTCCACCCGCCCCCACCTCTCGGGCTGGGCGAGTGCAGCGCCCCCAGGACCCCAGGAGTTCGCCCGGAGGTCGCCTCGGGCCCGGTTCTCCGGCGCGCCTTCTCTAGCGCGACAGCCTGGCTCTCGTTTTGTGGCTCGGAGACCCCGACGGCGCGCGCCAAGCGGTGACCTCCCGCGCGCCGTGTTGGGGCGGGTTGCAGTTCGCCCGCCAGGCGAAGTGCCTCGACTTCCTCCCGGGCCCCGAGCGGGGCGAAAAGGGCTGCACGCCGCCAGCGCCAAAGATCTCCGCAGAGCCCGCGAGGGGGGCGGCACGTGAGGTGGCATGTTCGCGAAGACGATCGGATACACAAGGTGCCCCTCCTCTACGGTGAGCTTCCTGGCTCTGCCGGGCGCAGCCCGTCGAACTGGACGCAGCTGGAGAGCGCGGCGCTGCAATCTATCTAGGTCGGGCCCAGCCGATGGGCGCCTGCAGCGGCGCTGCACGGTCTGCCTACGCCGGGCTTCCCAGCGCGGCTGCAAGAATTTTCTGGCATGCCCACGGCAGCGCTGGCAGCCAAGTGCATGGCGTGCCGGTGGGCGCCGGCGGCGGAGGGAGGCTTGCGCGTGGCCGCCCGGGGCAACGGGACTGCGAGCGACGCGCCTGCGCAGCACGGCGTCACTGGCGCGCCTGGGTCGCTGGAGCAGGCGGTTCGGTTGATCATCCTGCAGCTGGGCGCAGCCCAGAGCTACTTCCAGCAGCGCGCACTGGGCCCCCACCGAGTGGCCCTGGCAGCGGGCACGTCCGACCCGCACGCCTGAAGATGGTGTGGTTGCGCACATGCGCGCGCGAGATCGAGCCCGATCGCATTGCGGCCCTGGCGCGGTTCCTGCGGCACCGGCTGTCGCGCTGATCCTGCGGCGGCCTGTCCTGAGCAGAAATGGTTGGCCGCGCCTTGAGCGCGTACCCCGCCGTGGCACGCCGAGTGCCCTCGCGAGCGCTCGCCGCATGCTTGCGGACGCTCTGGAAGAGCTGGGTCACCACCAGGCGGTTTCAGCAGCGCGCCTCGGGTGCACGGACGGGGAGAACTCCGTAGAGCATTGCGCCGACTGCCCCTGCGCCGCCGCTGCGGCGGCCGACCTGCCGTGGGTGCCGCGGCCAGCCGCGCGAGAGGCGCGTCTCGCCAGGTTCCTGCTCCTGGCGTCGCCCCGCAGCGAGCTGACGACTCTCGAGCTACAGCGCAGGGCCCTCGTCACGGCCACCGTTTACCTGACCCACTGCCGGTGCCGGCACGCCCCGGGTTGCGGCACCAGTTTTTATGTGAACGCGTTACGACTGATTCTCCGTCAATCCATTTAAGGCCAGTTCTGGTTTGCATCATGTTGCTCGTTTCTGTCTCCGTTCCCCCTCCCCCTGCTCTTCCCCTTGTTCCAGGCGGGCCAGCGCCGAGTCTACCTGTTTGTCAGAGTATCGAGGGGCGGAACGGCGTCTGCGACCAGCGCGACGGCAAGGGCAAACGGAAGGGCATGTACAAACCCAGCGGCCAGGGCAACTTCTGCGAGCGCTTCCTCTTCGACCTGGCCTGGTGGCGCTACGACGTCAACCGCCTCTGTTGGGCAAGGGGCATCCACGTGGATTGGGGAATGGTCTGGCAGCGCCAGCGCTACAGGGACTCCATTGCCCAAGGTTGTGATAGCGACGGCCAAGGCAAGGGGAAATGTGGTGCCAGGCAGGGGAAGGGCAAGCGTCACGCCGATCCTATCTGGCCAGAGAGTGGCCCGGTCTGGCTGCGCGGTCTCTAACGGTGCGGGGCCCCGCAAATTTGGTGTCCACCTTCCTCGGCGCATCCCCCTATGCCAAGTCAACCTTGACAGCGTGATACGCTCACCCCGCGACAGCAATGACATCCGACCGCATAGGCGTCCCCATCCGTACTTTGTTTAGCCTCTGTGCCGCAACGCCAGCTCGGTGCCTTCAGGCACGGGCACCTGGTACCTGGTGGGCCTCCCCTCCCCCCTCCTCGTCAGGCTGCGCGCTGTCTGCCCGGGCGGTACGCCGCCCTGTTGTCGCAAGTCGTCGCGCCGCTCAGTGCGTTCGCCTCTCCGTTCCTCCCCCCCCCGGCTTGGCGGCCCCCGGCGCCTCCCCTCCCCTGGCGCGCCTCCGCCGCCCCGCGCGGCGCGCCACCCGCCCCTCGCCCTGGCGCCTCCGGTCCTGGCACCGCGCCGCCTCGGCGCACGGGCGCGCCTCCAGGCACGTGCGCAGGCCCTTTTGGCATCCGTTTCTGCCGCCTCCCGCTGCAGTCACGTCTTGGTCGCTGCATCGGCGAGTGCCCCCCAGGCCCAGCCGGGCCGCCGCTCGCGCCGCCTCGCGGACGGCCGCGGCCCCGCCCGTCGGGTGCCACCCGCGGGCGGGGCGCTCCTGCGCCACGGCGGCGCACCTCGCGCCGCCATGGCGCCGCCGCGCTGCTTCGCCCCCGGCTTGCAGCTCAACGGCCTCCTGGTGCCGCCCTGGCGCTACGCCCAGCCCCTGACGCGGCTGCTGCGCGAGTGCGGTGGGCACCGCTCGGTTGAGGCACCTGGTGGGTGCAGCATTTTGCTGATGTCAGACCTCGGGCTCCAGTACTGGTCCTACTTGCTCTTCACCGCTACTGCGCCCTGGCAGCGACCGCGGGTGCGCCCCGGCCCCAGCCCCGGCTGCTGCCGCGGACCCCGCTGCCCTGGCTGGCCGCTCCGGCCCGCTCACGCGGAATTGTTCCGCGTCTGGGCGCATACCGCATACCTCCTCTCCTCCTCGCTCTCTTGTACGCCAGACAATTTGCCGACCGGCGACCCCGATTAGCCCAACGCTGGAGCGGATCGCCTCCGCCTCGCCGCCGACCGGAAAAAAACATGGCTGGAGGCCCCGGTCGCCGCAGGACGCCCGGCAAGCGCAACGCACCACTTCCCCCTGGGGGACTCGCGCCTTCGGGGGGCAAAGGACCGCTCTCTCTCTCTCTCTCTCTCTCTCTCTCTCTCCCCTCCCCTCCCCTCCCCTCCCCTCCTCTCTCCGCTCCGCGGCCCATCTCTCCTTCCATGCTGCCCTCGCCTGCCTCCCTCTCCCCACCCCCCCCCGTCGTTGTCGTCGCTGCTGTCGTCGGTTCGCTTCGTCGTCGCTGTCGTCGGCGCCTCGTCGTCGTCGTCGTCGTCGTCGTCGTTGTCGTCGTCGTCGTCGTCGTCGTCGTCGTCGTCTTCGTCGGGGTGGCGGTCCCTTGCTCTCCCTCGGGCCTGCGCCCCCCTGCGAGTGCGGCGTCTGAGGCTGTGGCCTCTGCTGTCGTTTTGGTGTGGATTGGGGTATCTGTTCTCCCCCCTCTCGCCCTCTTCCCGCTTCCCTCCCTCCTTCCTCCTCTCCCCTCTCTCTCGCCCCCCTTCCCCCTTCCCTCCCCCCCCTTCTTAACAGTGGCACAAAGCTTGCTCACTCGTCGTGCGCGTCCTTCACATCATGCATACAGGTCGCACTGCTTTTAATCGTGCCCCGCCCGCTCACGGGCCAACCGTTTGGTTTGACCGGGCCTCTGCTGGGGTATCTGTTCACATCTGTCGCATTTGCCGATTGGTGGGCGTTGTCTCGAAATTTCCAAGCATTGTGCGAAGGCGGTTGTCTGGAATCCGCTGCCTGTTCCTTCTTCTCTCCCTCCTCCCTGCCTCCCTGTCTTTTCGCCTCTCCCCCTCGGTGGGTTGGGTCGCGATGCGTTCGCTCGGGTTTCGAGCGTAGTGCTGTTAATCGGCGCTTCCGCTGGACGCATGGAAGGGAGAGTGCACGTGGGCCGCCCGGGTTCGCTGGCCGATTTCGCATTGAGGAGCCGCCCCGAATCCGCGCTGTACGGTGTGTCTTCTTTCCCCCTCCTCGTCCTCCTCCCCTCCTTCCCCGCTCTCGCCACACGGCAGTTACGTAGGTTTTAGCGCGTTCTGCGCGCATTCGACACGCACGATAAAACACATCCGTGGTTTTGTTATCAGTATTTTCTGCGATGCCGCGTACTGGAGGATTTGTTATGTTGCGCAAATTCCTTGGTGTTGTTCCCTTGTATGCCCGCTGTGTGATAGCGTAGGTTGTTCCATCTTTAGGCGTCATGCGCACATGGTGCGCCATTGCCTACTGCAAGTCAGTTCGTATGGCCTCCTTCGCCTGTCCGAGTCTGGGGCCACCGCACATTCTCGATTCACCCAGGTCCACGCTGGAATTCCGATTTCTGGACCGCGGGCTGCCTCCATCTCCTCGCTCCCTCCGCCTTCTCCCCCGTTCGCCGCTTCTCCTCTTGTGTTTCTTATTCCTTCCTCCGCCCCACCCCGTCCGCGCCAGCGTCTTCGTTTCACCAGGGGGTAGGGGCGATGACGGTCCCGCGGCAGGACAGCCTGCCGACTCCACAGCCGCATCTCTAACATTGGCATCGCATCGTTGGGGTCTTGATGCAAGAGAGAACAATAGGTGCCAGTACAGTGCTGCTTGGCGGTTCGGGGAAGGGGGAACCCTTCTTTTCCTCTGCCTCCTCCTCCTCCTCCTCCTCTTTCTCCTCCTCTTTCTCCTCCTCCTCTTTCTCCTCCTCCTCCTTCTCTTCCTCCTTCTCCTCTTTCTCCTCCTTCTCCTCTTTCTCCTCCTCCTCCTCTTTCTCCTCTTTCTCCTCTTTCTCCTCTTTCTCCTCCTCCTCCTCCTCCTCCTCCTCCTCCTCCTCCTCCTCCTCCTGGTGCAGGTCCCCGTCGCCCTGCTGCGCCCTGGCCGCGCCATCGCGGCCGCGCGCCGCGCCAGCGTGCAGGCGTGCGTCCTCCGCGGGGCCGGCGCCGCGGACCCCGCAGGCCTTCGGCGTCGTAGCCGTCGTCGTCGCCGTCGTCGTCGCCGTCGTCGTCGCCGTCGTCGTCGCGGAGTTTTTCCACTTCCAGAAAGTGGGCACGGTTCTCCAAACAGGTTTGCCCTTAGCACTTCCAGAAGGTAGGCATGGTTCTCCGAGCAGGCTTGCCCGATAGGAGTCCCAATTCAAACCCCACCGGTTGGTCCGTTGCCGCCCCCCCCGCCATGATTCTTATGCCCCCCCCCCTAATTCTTATGGCCCCTGACGCAGCTGCTGGGCCGCACGGTCCAGTACGGTACAGCACAGCGGACTGGAGTGTGCGGGTGTGGAAAGCAGGATCGCCCACATCGTCATCGTCATCGCCGTCATCACCATCACCACCCACTATCTATTTGGAGTAAGCGCTGGCTGACACTGATCTATGGAAACGTTTTTAGGTTTTTTCGCCTCGGCGCCGAAAAAGACGTTCCCGCTTGACTGGGGGCCTCGCTCCAAATGTGGGCTCTTGAACGCCCAGCTTCGACGACATCGACGCCCGCTGGATGCTTCCCCGCGAATTCTTTTAGAGAGCCCTGGGCAGAGAGGCCCCCGAACTCGGGAACGGCGCAATCACCCAAGGTCTCGTCTTGACGGGGGCCCAACCACGACGACAACGTGTCTCGCTCGATATCGCCACGCAACTTATTTGAAACGCCCTGGCCAGAGAGGACATCGAATTCAGGAGCGGCGCTGTAGCTTTAGATTCCCTTGCAGTCCGCTCAGGCTGGTGAAGTCCCAACTGCAACGTCAAAGGCTTCCGCTGAATTTTCCTTGCAATATATTCAGACACGCCCTGCATTTTTTGGATTTCAACACCGCGAACCAGCATACATGTAGCACCCGCATAATCCTGAATCCTTCCGAAACACCCATGGGAATCCGTGGAACCTTTGCAAAGTTTGAAAACGAATGTGCGCGGCGCTGCGGCGAAAGCAGCATTTTGAAGACAGCCCGCCCGCAATCCGTGAAACTCTTTCATGTTTTGAGACGAATGCGCGCGGCGCTAATGCGAGAGCCACATTTTGAAAACCACCCGCCCTCAATCCGACAAGCTTTTGCACATGTTGACAACGAATGTGCGCGGCGCTAACACGAGAGACGCAGTTTGGAAAGGAACCGCCCCCAATCCGCAAAACTTCTGAAAGCTTTGAAAACGAATGTGCGCGGCGCTAATGCAACAGCCACAGTTTGAAAACCTCACGCCTTCAATCAGTGGAACTTTCTTGAATTTTGAAAACGAACGTCCGCGGCGCTAAGGCGAGAGCCACATGTTGGAAACCACCCGGCCGCAATCCGTGAAACTCTTTCAAGGTTTGAAGACGATTGCGCGCGGCGCCGAGGCGCGAGCCACATTTTGAAAACCACCCGCCCTCAATCCGTGAAGCTCTTGCAATTTTTGAAAACGAATGGTCGCGACGCTGAGGCGAGAGCCACATGTTCAAAACCACCCGCCCTCCCTCTGAAGCTATTGCCACTTTAAGTTTTAAGGGTCATAAATGATGAAGACGTCTCAGTCGAAACGCCCGGCCCGCCCCAAAAAATTGCGTCGGGGTGCGACAGGGAGGAGTTATCTGTAAGGAGAAGGATTGGAGGAGGAGGAGAAGGAGGAGGAGGAGGAGGAGGAGGAGGAAAAGGATAATACTAATTCGGATGCCAATTCTATCTAAGGCGGGGGTCCTGCTCCAGGCAGGCCGCACAGTCAATATTCAGCCTTTGTCGGGGAAAGACGTGCCAGACTTTGGTGGCAGTCCCCGTAGAAGGCGTGACAGCACCTCTCGCCCTGCTTTCGAGGCTTCACCGCACACTCCTTTCAGGATGCGGGGAGGCGCGACAGAGCAGTGTCCTCCACAAACAGTGGAAAACGGGACACCCATCAGGACCGACAGTCGGTGGGAGGGGTGACAGCGGTCGGCCAGGGGGTGGTCCAGGGCACCCCCACACAAACCGACGGCCTCAGGGCACCGGGGACAGGGCCGGGACCAGGATCACCCCTCTCCACCCGCGGCCCCAGCAGCTGGACACGCTGCTGAATGATGCATCTGGGCGTGCACGACATGGGCCAAAAATCAGCGAGCTGTCTTCTGAGACTGTAGCCTCACCCACATCGCCTACACTTAATGCAAGCTCTCAGAACATCAGGGTCGTGCCCTGACGCAATCTGCACATACGCTCGGAGAGGGAGGGGACCATCCCGCGAGTTCGCTGCGGCTCACGGAGACCACCCCTTTCTCGGTCCGAGGAAAACAAAATCTCGCGCTGGATGGTCAACATGCATTTCAAAACTTGCACAGCAAGGCCATCAGCACGCAAAACCTGGGAAACAGAGGCTTCGCTCAACTGGGCCTTCTCCGCAGCCCACTCGACGAAGCGATCAACAGCTTTGTTGAGATACACTTCAACATCAGACAAAAACATGCAGGAGGGCGACGACAGCGACGATGCCGTTGGCGTGTTGGTGCGTGTTGGCGTGTAGGTGCGTGTGTGTAAATGTGCGTTTGTGTGCATGTGTGTGGGTTGAATGCGCACACGGTAGTTTCATACGGCGTTAACGCGCCAGCGACGCCAGCGAATACGTTCAAGGTTGAGTTCTGCGACGCGGAAGCACCGAGGGACACGATAACGCCGTTGGACCCGTCGGAATTCAAATTTAAACAATCGGGGCCGCGATCGATTCGAGGTTGTGAACGATGGACGCACTGCCAAAAACGTATTGCGCGCGCCGACGCCGCACGAACCTACCGTATGTGTATATATGTGGTGCATGTGAATGTATGTGTGCTTATGTGCATGCATGTGTGCATGTGCGGCGAATTCGCGTAAGTCTGAATGCGAGTGTGTCTGAGCGCGAGTGGCTCTGAGTGTGAGAAAGTTTGAGTATGAGGGAATCTGAAAATGAATGCGTCTGGCTACGGGTGAGCGAGTCTGAACATGAATTATGTTGAGCGAGGAAAAAAGAAAAGGAGGTATGTGGCAGGAGAAAAACGGAGTCGGAGGCGCCTGAGTGATAGCCACTTCCCCGCTCCAGGATATGGGGGCAAACTTCTCGAGCCTCGCTTCAGGAGCCTCGACCCCCTAATCGCGACCCGTCTTTGCTCTGCCTCAGACTACAGCGCAGCGGTGCTCTTGTAATGACATTATCCATAGTGGGCGAGGACAACGGCGGCGCCCCAGACGACAGGAGGCATGTGGTCGATCACGTAGGTTTGTCCTGAGCTGCAGCTAACGACGATCATTATCAGCAGCATCATGGTCATCGTCATCATCATCATCATCATCATCATCATCATCATCATCATCATCGTCATCATCATCGTCATCATCATCATCACCATCATCGTCATCACCATCACCATCATCATCACTATCACCATCATCATCATCATCACCATCATCATCATCATCATCATCATCATCATCATCGTTGTCGTCGTCGGCATCGTCGTCGCCACCATCGTCGTGGTCTCTCGGGTCGGCTGGTCGGTCGCCAGGCAAAATGTCGGCGCCTACGCTCGGTAAGATGCCGAGAAAGTGCAAGCTACTCTTCGCCTTCCGTACCGTCAGCGACCCCTTGTAAAAGACGTGACCCCAGCTCGGCCGCATGAGATTTTCGACCGCTATTGTGAGCTGATCGCGGCAGTGTAGCACCGAACAGCCCGAAAGCCAGACCGATCGATCGGTCCTCATGCCCCTACCTCCCACCCCTCCCTCCGTCGCCACCAGGGAGGCCTGCGGGAGGGCAGATCCTGGCAGCAACACCGGCGCGGCTCACCCAGCTGATCCGCCGCAGGCCCGCTCATGCTCGCTCGCTACGGGACGGTTGACGGACGGTTCTCCTCTTCCCGTCTCGTGCTCTTGGCCGCCCTTCTTTCGGGGGAACGTAAGACTCGAGAAACCGGAACTCGGGTTTGCCGACGTTGTTTGACGAGCGCGTCCTGGATTTTGACGGTCCTGTTTTCGTGGGATGTTTGCAGCGGGAGCTCGCGTCAAATTTCAGATTGGGCCTCGTCATTTTTTGTATGGCCCCGTCAGGCCAACCCGAGTCCCCCGTACCCGAGTCTTACGTCTGCCCGATTCTTCTCTTCTGGGTCAGTGTGCTCCCTCCCTCCCTCAGGACCCGATGCTGGCCCGTCTCGCCCCCATACAGTCGGGGCCCTGAAGAAGGATCCCTTTTCGTGGGGGAGGGGCTCCGTGTTCCTTGATTGTTCGACAGTTTGCCTTCTGTTTTCCTGAGGTTTTCCATGGGAAATCGAAGTTCAACTTATGGAAAAAAGGGGCCCCGTTCCTTATTGCGAAGGCCTTACGGCCGGTGCCGCCGACCCTGAATGGCGACGACGACGATGACGACGACGACGAGCGCTCTTGGGGGCCTCTTGGGGGTAGTTTGTGGGCCTCTTGGGAAGCTCTTAGGGGCCGCTTGGAAGCCTCGTGGGGGCCTCTTGGGGCTTCCCGGGAAATCGAAGCTCACCTTATGGAAAAAAGAGGGGCCTCGTTCCTTACTTAGGGTTCCTTGGGTCAACGCCCCCACTGAATACAGGCCGCGCGCCGCGCCGCCGGGGCGCCCTGGACCCTGCCGCCCAGCTCCCCCGGCGCGCCCGCCCGCCCGCGGCCGCGGCGGCCGCTGCGGCGGGCGCGCGAGGACCGGCCAGCGCTCCCGCGCGCGAGCGGCGACCGACGGTCGGCGGCCGACGGTCGACGATCGACGGCCGACGACCGACGGCCGACGGCCGACGACGGACGCTCGACTTGGCATCGCTCGGACGTGTGCCTTTTTCCCTCGGCGAGGGCCATCGAGAGGCATCCTGGATCATTTGGCGACAGAGCCAGGCACGAAGCCGACAAAAAACGCAGGGAACGGACGTCCGAGCGATGCCAGGTTGACGACGAAGGGGAGGAGGAGCAGTGGAGGAGGACGGATCTGGGGGAGGACGGAAAAGGAGGAGAACGAGAAAGAAGGTGGCGACGGCCGACGGCCAGCGACCGGCAGGGGAGGAAAAGGTACAGGTGACCCGGCTCGTCCCGGAGAGCCACGGCTGCGGGCGCTGTGCGCATGGGGGATGGGATGGGCGACGAAGGGAGGGAATTCGCAAGGGTGCGCCTTTTTGTGCACCTCGTGAGTATGTGGCCCAAGAGAAGACACGAGAGGTGCATGTTTCAGCGCCCCCCCGCCTATCGCCTGCTCAGTGCGCGGCGCCCAACGGATGGAGCCTCCCTGAGATTCCAGTCAGAACGCGCCCAAAGCGCGCCCAAGGAGAGGCCCAGGGAGTAGCAGTATCTGTATTTTTTTTCTGTTCCCCAGGATCGAAGTCCGACGATTGACGGCCAACGGCCGACGACCGACGACCGGTGACTGGCGATCGACGACGAGGGGAAGGAAAGGCCAAAGCCGAGGAGGAAGAGCACGGGTGAGGAGAAGGACGGACGCGGAGGAGGACGAGAAAGAGGGAGGACGTGGAGCCAGACATCCAGCGCCTGGGCGAAGGGTCGGCGACCGACGATCGAAGGTCGAAAAACGGCGGTCGACGACGGACGGTCGACGACCGGCGATAGACGAGCGACGATCGACGATCGACGGTGTGGGGCAGGAGGAGGAAGAGGGATGGCAACGACCCTAGAGACTCCGATGCCTTTGGTCAGTCGGTCAGTCAGTCTGTCTGGCAGTCAGTCCGTCAATCCGTCAGTCATGAGGAGGAGGAGGAAGACGAGGAGGAGGAACACGAGGAAGAGCACGAGGATGAAAGGGAGGAGGAGGAGAAGGAGGAGGAGGAGGACGACGACGACGATGAGCAGGCAGAGGACGAGGAGAATGATCACGAGGAAAAGGAGGAGGAAGAGCAGGGAGAGGAGGATGGACGAGGACGGACGAGACGGACGAGGAGGACGCGCGAGGACCCGCGGCGCCTCGGCACGAAGGGACCGAGAAATCCAGCGCCTGGGCGACGGTCGACGATCGACGCCTGACGAGTGACGATCGAGGACCGACGATCGATGATCGACGACCGACGATCGACAGTCGACGATCGATGACGTCGGTCGACGATCACGAGAAAGATGAGCACCCCTGTGCGCCCGCCCAGGACGACAACGGCGACGATGACAACGAAGACCACGGCAGCGACGACGAATCAGACGGCGTCGACGACGACGACGACGACGGCGACGACGGACCAGAATCCGCTCCAAATCTGTCCGCGGACCCTTTCGGCGGCCCGCCCTGGCTGCACCCCGGATCGACATGCCCCACGGCCCCGGACCCCAGCCAAACGCGCAGAAAAGCCCCCCGGCGCCGACGTCGGCCCAGACCTCCGACGTCGTGTTTTCTCATGACGTGGACCCCTAGTCGGGTGGGGCCAGGGCTAGGATCAATCCGCTCCAGAGCCTTCCGGAACGCTCTCAGAGCGATGCGGAACGCTCGAAGAAGGCCGTGGCGCCCGAGACATCCTCCAGAACCGCCAGATCGCAGAGATTCTCGAACTATCCTCACGCGGTTTTATCCTCGTCGTCCTGGCTTCGTCTTACCCAGAGGTTTGGATTTTTTCCCCGGCACTGGCTTTTCATCCTGAGCCGTCTTGTGACGGCCCTGGGGCATGGTGAGGGCCCCACAGGCTGACAAACACAAGGCGTTCCGTCGTTTTGTTTCCGCGTCGACGACGCCGATGCCGATGACCGACCCCCCAGCCTCTTCTGGGGCGCGATGTGCATAGAATTTCGGAGGGAACCTGGCCGCGGCGACGAGAGGTAGGAAGGCGGAGCAGAAGCAGAAAGGCGGGGCAGAAGCGAAGAGGCGAAGCACTCGCGAAAGGAGACCTCCGAAGCCCCAGCAGCTGTCCCCACCTTGAGCGATCGACGACGACGTCGAGGCCGGCGCGCGCCGCGCGCCGATGCCAGGACGCGTGCGGCCCGCCCGCGTGGTGCGAGAGGCCGGCGAAGAGGCTGAGGCCGGGGCCTCCAGTGGCCAGGATCTTGCGGGCGGCCGAGGACCGAGGCAGGACTCGGGTTCGCCATCGTTTTTTGACGACCGCGCCTCGAATTTTGACGAGGAGGAGTTTCGTGGGATGTTTGCAGCGGGAGGCCTCGTCAAAATGCAGGCTCGGCCTCGTCAGTTTTTTGACGACCTCCTCGGGGATTTCCGAGTCCCCTGTACCCAGGTCTTACGTCCCCCTGAATGAAGTGGGGCGCGTCCCTCTACAGGAGGGACATCCCAAAACGGTCCAGAAATAGTCGGGGAACTATTTTTTCAATATTTTTGAACATTTAGGGGTGCATGTTTGGGACTTGTTTTTGTTGACCTTTCGCCCAAGATCCGCCTGTAGGGGGCACGCCCGACCTGAGTCCACGATCCGACTGGAAGCGCCTCGATTCGCCGGCCGGGGCTGTGGCTTCGACTCTCGGGTCGGGCGAAAGGGGGGGATAGCAAAGGGGGGGTTTGAGAATCAGCTCACGTAGCTGATTTTCCCGGCGCCTCCCGGCGCCGGGAGCGGCCATGTATCGAGGAATTGGCCCTTCGGTGAGGCCGAAACCAGCTGCATGCAGCAAATTTCGCAACCCCCCCTTTCCCAATCCCCCCCTTTCGCCCGACCCGAGACTCGCTGTGGTTTGGTCGGGCTCACCGGCGTCGGCCGGGGCCGGGTCGGAGCCAGGAGTCGCTGGCGATGCGCTCCGTGGCTGCTCCGAGGCGTTTTTTTGTTTTTTGCGGTTCGCGGTGCCGTGTTCAGGCCCGCGACGAGCTCGAGGAGGATCGAGGTCAGGAGGGAAACAAAACAGACAGACACAATGAAGCGTCGATCCCCCAGAAAAAATATGGGAAGATATGGGAAGTGGGGGGGGAGACGAAAGTCCAGAAAATATGGGAAAATATGGGGAGTCCTGCTACTTGTGTGTATGTACTTGTGTGTGTCCGGGCCCCTTCACGAGGGCCGAGGCTTCTGGAGCGAGAGGCTCCCCGAGGCTTCGCGGGGGAGAGCCGCCCCTCGGCCCGTGCAGCCGTGGCGCGACGAGGGCCGAGGCTTCTGGGAGCGAGAGGCTCCCCGAGGCTTCGCGGGGGAGAACCGCCCCTCGGCCCGTGCAGCCGCGGCGCGGTTTTTCTTTGTTGCCGCGGGCGGTGCGGGCCCCGCCTGGCCCGGCAGGGCTCCTTGCGCGCGGCCGGGCGTGCCGAGATGTGTCGACGGGTGGGAGCTCTGCTTCCCAGACATGATCGCGGCGTGACAAAAATCAGGACGGGAGGTGTTTGACCTCGCCGGGCCTCGGGACCATAAAAAAACGACTCAGGATGGAAAACCGGCCCCGGGGAACGGGTCGGGACTTCTGGGGACGCCGTTCTGAAAAACTCAGGACGTCGCACGTCTGGGTTCAGGAGGGGAAAAGACACACAGACACAATTGATCGTCGACTCCCAGGAAGTTATGGGAAACTATGGGAGGTGGGGAGGAAGGCAAGAACCCAGAAAATAGGGGAAAAGAAGGGGAATCCTGTTATTTGTGTGTATTGATTTGTGTGTCCCAGGGCCCCTTCAATTTTTGCAGGCCTACAGGTTGACACCAACACTAATATCGGCGAGGTGCCACCACCGAGGGGAAAAGATCCCGATCTCGGTGATGGTGGTCATATTCTGGCCTCCAAGGTGACCGACCTATCACCACCAACGCCGAAATCTAGGATCATCTTCCCCCTGTGGAGGCACCCCCCTGTGTTGGTGTTGGTGCCCACTCCCAGGCCTCTCGTATTTCGCCTGGTGGGTGGCCGTGTGCGCCTCGTGGGGGCTTCCCGTCGTTGGCACTGGATTGGTTGCACTCGTGACACTTCAATCGGGGGAGCGTAAGACCCGGGTTTGCCAGGACTCGGGTTCGCCATCGTTTTTTGACGACCGCGCCTCGGATTTTGACGAGGAGGAGTTTCGTGGGATGTCTGAAGCGGGAGGCCTCGTCAAAATGCAGGCTCGCCCTCGTCATTTTTTTGACGACCTCGTCGGGGATTTCCGAGTCCCCTGTACCCAGGCCTTACGTCCCCCTGATTCAAGACTTCACTCACACCTCATAGGGTCTCTTCCCTGGCAAAGATTTGAAGCGAGCCTATCCCCAGGCCAGACATACTGGTCCCCCTCCACATGCTAAGCTTTCGTGCCTGGTTCGAACGATCGTTAATTTTGCGGCTATGGGATGCGATCCCCTGGGCTCATTGTATCGACAGCCCCCCCGCTCATCCCTGTAGAAGAATACCATGCGGTGTATATGCATTGATCTGAAGTGGTTTTGCTACGAATCCCTCGCAACTGAATGCACTGCAGGGCACATGCGCGGGCCGCCGCGCGAGCATGTCAAAACTAGGCCAAACAACATGATGGCTTGCTGCAACAGTTTCAAGACATGGCGAATCAAAAACCAGAGGAACCCGTTTGGCCTGCAACGAATTATTTCCAGCAGTGTGCGCGCACGCCATCTCCGAAATCTGGACAATTTTGCCAACTCTGACCATGCAGGCCAATTGCGCGCGCACGTCGAAAACGTTCAACCACCGTCGCGCGCCCCCCCCAACTCTTCCAAACAATTTCATGCGGGCCACGAGCGCGTGTCCGTCGCGCGTGCACGTCGAAATCGTTCCAACACCATTCGATGTTTGACCATTTCAGCTCAGACGTATTCAAACCTAGAAGAAGCCGACCAGTTTCCATACACACATGTCAAGGCCCAATTGAGCCACATGCGGGCGCGCATTTCCTCACCATCGTCCTCAGCGCAATCGTTAACATCATCCTCAGCGTCATCATGGCCGTCGTCTGCATCATCTTCACCATCGTCGGGATCTTCACCGCCGCCGTCATCGTCGATGGCTTCCCCTCGTCAAGCTTCTGCGCGCCGGCACTCCGTCGTCACCATCACCAGCATCATCTTCACCATCGCCAGCGTCATCGGCGCCTCGTCGTTATCATCGCCATCGTCGTCATCTCGGCATCGTATTGTCCCCATCTCCACTGTCATCGCTATAGGCATCAGCGTCAACACCACTGCCATCGCCATCTTCATCGCCGCCGCGACCGTCACCATCACCACTGCGATTTCGCGACCGTCACCCATCACCATTGTGCTCTTTGATGGCCATATGAGTTTTGCCGACAAGTTGTGGGCTAGATTGTGGGATGACGGCACGAGCAAGGCAGGCGGTCACGTGCGCATGTTGCGCGGTAGCGAATGACACCGCGTTGTATGTACCACCGCTTCCAGCACTTAGCTTGCACCAGCATTCGTTACACCTCACAGCTTGTGCGCTGGCCGGGTCTGCCGAGCGTTCGCAAGGTAGGCGGTCATGGGCGCCTCGTTGGCGCCATGTGTGCTGGGTAGGTCTCCGCCCACTCTGTCCCCTTCCCATTCTTGCATGCTGGCACCATTCGCTTTTCGGTGCCCCCATCTGGCTTCAGCGCTGGTGCAGCCAAGTCTGCCTCGCCGCCGACGAACAAGTGCCGGGTAAGTCTGCCAGAATTTTGCATGGTGGGCGGCCGTGTCTTGCTTGGTGGGCGGCTTCGGTCGCCTCGCCTCGTGGGCGCCTCGCGCTGCTTGCAGGACACGAGTTGCAGTGCATAGCCGCATAGCCTACCCCACTTGGCTTACACCTCACAGTTTTCATCGCATGGCTCGTACCACATAACTTCCACAGCATACCTTACGCCACTTAGCTTGCAGTACACACAGCTTAGATCACACTGCTCACACTTTACAGCTTGCGTCACACACCGCTTGCAGCGCATAGCTTGCACCACTTCGCGTACACAACAAAGCTTACGCACCCAGGATGCAACAACTCGTTGTTTGAGGCGCACGTTGGCAACCACTTGGATCTCGGGCTATAAAGTTTGTTTCTCAAGCGGGAACCCGCTTTGAAAGCAAACCGCCCTCCACCCGTGTAACTGTTACAAACTGTTCAGTTGCATGTGCACGGTCTTGTGGCGCGAGCCCCATTTTGGAACACCTTGTGGCCCATCCGTGTCGTTGTCGCAAATCTGCGAAGACGAATGTGCGCGGCGCCAAGGCGAGAGCTTCACTTTGTAACCCCCCCGACCTCCATTCAGGGTATTTGCTGCAAGCTTTCACAGCGAGTCTGCGGGGCACCAAGGCGAGAGCGCCAGTTTGGAGACGACCTGCGCTGCACCCGCAGAGAAGAGGGGATCACAGGCGAAACGCCCAGCCCGCTCTACCGACACCTCTGGTGGTGCGACGGCGAAGAGCTGTCTGTCTGTGAGGAAGAGGGGTGGAGAAGGACGGAGGGAGGGAAGGAGGGAGGGAGCGGGAAGGACAGAGGGAAGAGGAGGAGGCCGAGGTCATGGCAGCATTCTCTCCCGGTTCTGCCGCCGCTGCGTCGGCACGACCGCGTGCCCCCGCCGGTGCCCGCGTCCCCGCCCTCCTGGTGGCGGCTGCGCGACGGCCGCAGCAGGTCGCCTCTGCTCGCTGGCAGCACCACGTGGGCGACGGCGACGACGAGCTTCGAGACAGGAGGAGGAGGGAGGGAGGGAGAGAGGGAGGGAGGAGGAGGAGGAGGAGGAGGAGGAGGAGGAGGAGGAGGAGGAGGAGAGTCGCCACTTCCTCCCGAATCAGGAGGATTCAGGCGATCACGACGGCCCCCAAGGGGCTCAAGTTTCGTCGGGACTCCGGGTGCCCGCCGCCGCGGGATGGGGGGCGCTGCCCTTTTTCAGGCCCTGAGGGGAGGCCGCGGCGTGCGCCGCCCGCGGCCATGAGAACGCTCGCTGCGCGATGGGCGGCGGCGGCAGATCATGCTCACGCTCGGATTGTACAACCTGCAGAGCCTGCCGCCCTGGCGGGAGGAGCTAGCGAGCCAGGCCCTGCGCAACTTCGACATGGTGGTCCTGCCAGGGACGCAGCAGCGCCAGCGGGACGCCGACGTGCCTGTTACGGCGATGCGCACTAGCAAGCACCTCGCGGTCAGCTGGGGGTGGAGCAGGGGCCGATTCACCAACAAGAGCTGCGGGATCACGATGTTTCTTGGCCGCAAGGTGCGCCGAGCATGCATTCGCCAGATTTTCAGCCCACCGCCCAAGATCGGCATCACGGGGCGGGTCGGAGGCATTAAGCTGGCCACCGGACCGCGACTTCCCCCATCCTGTTGTTCGGGGTATACCTCACGCCGTCGGGCTCGCACCAGGAGAGGACGGAGGCCATGCAGCGCATCCTGGGCTGGGTCACGGACGTGATGGCGCAGGTGGGAAATCGATATTTGGTGGTGGTGGCGGGCGACTTCAACGAGCAGCTAGGTTTCGAACACAACGGCGAGGTGGCGGGCAGGCGCGGACATCATCGCCACTCTCGCTTGGCACCCTGGCTGCGAGGATGGGCTGAGACAAGTTACATGACGGCAGCGAACACTCACTTCAGGTTGCCAGCGAGCTATCACGGAGAGCATCGCAGCAGCTGGATTGACCATGTGTTCGTCCCCACCACGGCGATGGGGTTCGTGCCGATGCTTCGAATGCGGCCCGACCTAATGAGGACCATGACGCCATTCCCCACCGCGGACCTGCGGGACCACTGCCCCATGGAGAATCACTTGCAGTACCAGTTGGGCTACGCACAGAGGAAGGGGGACGGGCAGAGGCTTGACAGGGACATGATGATGCGATGCCTGTCTCGAGGAGTGCTGCGACGTGAGTTCTGCACCGCCGCGGAGGCCAACCTGCAGGCCAAAGCGGAGAAATGGGACGCGGCAGACAACGACCCCACGCCAGAGACAAAGCACCAGATCTTCACGGCGGCGCTGCGGGAGGCGGCCCTGACGGTCTTCCCCGCGAACCAGCGGTTCGGCGAACAATACCGCGAACTGTCGGAGCAACGCGTGGCGGAGCTCGAGCGGAGGGCCAAGGTCGCACAGGACCTCGGCCAGCTGCGCAGGCGCCACGTCCAGGATTTAGAGTACCAGCAGAGCTTCAGCGACCGCGTCGACAGGTGCCGCACTCCCGTCCCAGAGATAGTGGAGACCCGTGGCCCCTCGCAGCGCCCTGTTTGGACCCGTGCTGAGCTGGCGTCCCTGAGCGGTACTTCACCTGGCGACCCGGGGTCGCGGGAATCGCTGGAGGGGCGGCGCAGCGCACCATGTGGACTTCAATTTCGGGATACGGGGCCTGGTACTACGGAGCACCAATCGAGAGCGCCGACCTCCGCGTCAGCCCTGGTTCGAGAACTGCTGGTTACCGAAGCTCGCCTACGACGGCTCACAGGAGAACGCAAGGCCCGACGAAAGGAGCACCAGAGCATGGTTCTCCAGGAGCGGATCGGCGAGCTGAAGGAAGCCTGGAGGGTACGCGACTTCTCCCGAGTCTATGCGCTCCGAGGGCGACTGGCTGGCAGGGGAAAGGGCATCCGCAAGCGTGCGTATATAGCGGCGAACTGCACGCTGGGCTCCGTCGAGTGGAAGGAGGGCATGGCCAAGTCGGGGGTCGCTGGGGGCATGAGAGCACGAGAGACCAGCCGGGGCGCTCACCTGGAGAAGGCAAATGAGAGGGGCGAGTCATTACGGGCACAGGGCATGTGGACATCCCAGTACACGACAACGGTCTACATGATGGAGCCCGCCACGACCTGGAGCCCATTCAGAAGTACTGCCGAAGAGCACCCAGGAGAAAGGCCTTCCCAGAATGGGGCGTTTGCACCGAGATGATGGCGATTTGCTTCGCGCCGATGGAGAGAATCGACAGCGCGGGCATGGGCATGGGGTTCGTGGATTCCGAGCCGATCACGGTAGACAACTTCGACTATTGCTTGTGGGCCTCCTGAAGGACACGAGAGTCAAGAGGGCGTTTGCGCCGTCTGGGAAGAGGGCGCGCGCCATCGGGCTGGGCAAGAACAAGGGCAGAGCGGATTTGAAGGGCCAGCGGGTGATTCACCTCTACGACCACCTCGCCCAGGCCTGGCACAGCGGTATCCGACGACGACAACTACCTGGCGAATGGCCTGAGTGGGCGCGTGGCAGCCTGCCGCGCCGCAGCCGAGAGGCAGCGCTCCTCTCCCTCCAGTCGGCGTGCTGGCGGTTGCGCGACGCCAACATCTCGGTGGCGCAGCAGAACTGGGACGCGGCAGGCGCCTTCAACGCCATCAGGTGGCAGCACTGGAACGTGCGCGCGGGCTCCAGGCTGCAGGCGAACGACAAGCCGTACTTCTCCCAGCTGCTCAGCGACCTGCGCGCAACGGTGACGACGCCAGACGGCACGG
Organism: Prorocentrum cordatum; assembly: GCA_963575745.1. Classification (NCBI taxonomy): domain Eukaryota; class Dinophyceae; order Prorocentrales; family Prorocentraceae; genus Prorocentrum; species Prorocentrum cordatum. The sequence continues at coordinate 285,819 of CAUYUJ010014271.1, read as the reverse complement.
TGAAATTCACGCCAGAGGAGGGGGGAGCAATGGGGGGCAGCTTGATCCCGTGGGGGTTCGTCGCGACGCACTCTGCAGCCGTGGACGACGCTGTCGAGAACTTGAAGGAAGAGAAGGAGAGCTACAAGTGGCTGGATACGACGATCCCAGGCGGGGGCGACACGGTGCACGATATCGGCGCGGCGGCGTTCGTGGACGACGTCGCCAGGATCACCCCCATCCCCAACTCCGCCACTGGGAACGACATCGCCCTGCGCCTCAACCGCACCACGGCCATCATCAACAAGGAGATCAGCGCCCAGGGAGGAGGACTCAACCAGGACAAGACGGTGAGCACGCTGGGACTCAGTGGGCTAGGAGCAACGACAGCGGCTCGGAAGGTGGCAAATTCGAAGGCGTTGAAGGGGACCTTGGCCAGGGGCGAACGACTGCTAGGGCCCATCGTGGCGGCCGGCTTGACGGCGCACGACGAGATCAAGGCCAGGATACGGGCTGCCAAGAGAGGTTGGCACAACATGGGCTCCACGTGGTACCGCGAGGCACCGCTGCGATGCGCCCGACTCCAGTTCATTAGCTATGTGTACGAGGCGGCGCTGTCCGCGCTCCACGTACTGCTGCTAACGCCCAGCCAGATCGGACGACTCACCAAGGTGCTGACGAAGCTGCTGAGATCGCTGCTGGGAGGCCGACACACCCAGTGGAAGGAGGACGGCAGCGCCAGGACACTGACGAGCGAGCAGGTGTGGCAGTACTGGAAGCTGGCGATGCCCGGGTTGGAACTACGCGCACGACGACTGCGACTATTTCAGCGGATGGCGAGGTTCCCAGAGGCGCAGCACCAGGCGATCGCGGCGGTGTTCGGTCAGTGCAGATTCGAGGAGGAGATGGGCATTACCAGGCTTGGCGCAGACGGATGGTCGGCGCCTACGTCTACCCCGCGGCGTCTACAGCTTGAGGCGGACCTGACCGAGATGGGGCGCGTCAGCGGCGACTGTCACGACATGTGGGGAAACTTACAGGAGGCGCTTGGCGGCATGATGAATTTGTTTTTCGAGGGGTGGGGGTCCACGATCTGTTTCTGCCGCTGGACTTGAGGGCCCTGCGCGCGGCGGCCTTTGCTGCGCAGGTCCCCACGCCCGAGTACTGGGGCAGGGAGTGCATGAGCCTAGGCGCGGCAGCTCAGGAAGTACTGGTGCAGCCACCCGAGGCGTACTGCTGCAACGAGGCAGTCGCCGGGTCGATGTGCGGAAAGTATTTATCCTCCTTTGCTGCGCTGCAAACTCGTCGTCGCGTCGTTCACGGGATCCAGCATGAGTTGCGTCCACTGGTGGTAACAAATGAGTGCCCGCGCTGTCTCAGCTGTTTTCCGTTGAAGGAGGGGGCGACGCAACGCGTTCCGAGAGTGGCAGGAGGATGGGTACCGAGAGGGGCGACGAGGAAGAGGAGAATGTGCATGGTCGATCACTCCCCGTGGCACCGCGAGCCAATCGAGCCAGCAAGCTTGACATGTCTACCGTGCGACCTGTCCTTCGTCCATTTGCTCGAGCTTCAAGTCAATCTTCGCTCTCACCACGAGGGGCCCACTGGCCTTTCCTTTGGCGCTGCTAGCAGCGATGGCGAGAGCAGCTGGCGCAGGCGCGGGCGGCGGACCCGCGCCGATCGTCTTCCTGGAGGGGGCAGGCAGGAGGATACCCTCGCGAGCAGGAGGGCCAGGACGCAGACCATGGTGGCAGTGGGCGAGGCAGCGGCCCCCGACAACAAGGCGGCACGCTCGGCACCAGCAGCCGTCAGCAGCACCCAGCAGGACATGAAGGAGCAGGGCGACAAGGGGGGTCAGAGGGCAGCGCCAGAGCCACAGAAGAACAAGAAACGCGAAGGCGATGGTGGAGCTGGGCCTGCAGACGACAACTTCAGCGGGGCGCCCGACGGGATGACGGTGAGGTTGCAGAAGGGGGTGAGACAAGGGCTGCGCGGGCTCGAAGGCGCAGCGTACGACTTCCGCCTCATCCCCGTCAACAGCGACACGGTCAAGTCGGCGGAGGCCAGCGGGAGGGAGTGCAACGACGCTGTGGAGTCCAAGGCCTACTCGCCGAAGGGGTTCGGCAGCCCGCATATCCAGGTGGCGAAGGCGGTGGGCAACAGCTTGTCGAAGGTCGACTTGGGCAACGGGCAGCGGGGGCGGCTGGCCCAGGGCGTGATGCAGTTGCTCAACGACGCATTGGAGGAGATGCCTTATCTGACGGGGGAGCTGTTCAAGGCGCTCCGACTGAGGAGGGCCCGATTCGGCGTGAGCGAGGCGACGACGGCCTGCAGCAAGCTGACGAGGGCGATCAACCCGCTCACGATTTTAGCGCTGGAAGACCTGAAGTGGATGAGGGCGCACGGGGTGGGGCGCAACAAGCAGGAGATGCAGGAGATGAAGGACGACGGCCCACGGGGCGGGGGCGACATGGAGCTGTGCCCGAGCGTCACCAGGGTCGGGCGCACGGCCATGCTGCGCATAGTCGACCACGAGCAGGCCACCATGTCCCAGGGTCAGCCCCCTCGCTCGACGCTGGAGCGCGACCTCCAGAAGGATCTGCACGAGCTCCAGAGGAGGAGCTGAAGGAGCTGCGCACACAGATTGCGCAAGTAGCCGCGATGAGTCGCGCCACTGAGAGTGAGCGTGCCGAAAAGTATTATCAATGCCCTTCGAGAAAAGGCAAGCCGACTGGAGTCGCTCCTAGGGAGAGCTCCAGTCGGCCGCTGAGCGCTCCCCCGGCCCGTGACAAGGCTTGCGTCGGCGAACCCACTGGGCTGGGATCGCTTACTATAGCAGTCGGTCTCATGGGGAGGGAAGCGCTCACAGGTAGAGCCAGCAGCGCCTGCGAGCGGGCCCCCTGGCTGCATCGGACCTCGTCGCCGCATAGTCGGAGCGGGGCGCCGCCAGGCCCCCCGCGGCCGCGCGCCGACCCCTTCTCCCGATGTCACAGAGATTTATAACGATTTTGGTGAGGCGCCTAGAGCTACTACCACTTGAGGATTTCTGTTTCAGTTTTCCAGTGGTCGCTTCGAGCGACTGGCTTTGTTCGCCTCCGATGTGGGTTCAGTTCAGTTCATGAGGAGGAGGAGGAGGAGGGGGAGGAGGAGGCGGAGGCGGAGGCGGAGGCGGAGGCGGAGGAGGACGATGTGGGCACGGAGGGGAACCAGTCGAGACAACGGCAACCTTACCCAGCATCTTTCCCGTGCCGGGGGGGGCTTCCAGGAGGCCGCTCGCCGCCACGGCTGGGTCCGCCTCGAGAGACGGGTCGGGATGGACCCGGGGGAAGGTCGACTAGACGTAAGAGTGACCTTTCGCCGGAGTGACCTTTGGTGCGGGCGCAAATGGGTCCCCAGATGTTGAAAACGAAGCAGCAGCAGCAGCAACAGCAGGAGTTGCTTGCACGCCCAGGTTTGGTCCCCCCGCGGCCCCCCAAAAGTCGCGCACCAAAGGTCACTCTTACGCAGCGTCACTCTTGCGTACCGCCGAGAAAAAGGGGGCCAGGGCCTGACTTGGGGCGGAAGTTGGGACGGGCGGGAGAATCGCCCTGGTCTCCACGGGCCCTCCTGCAAGGCGAGGCGCACTGCGCAGGATCACCACCGCAGGGCGGAAAGATTTGGGACGGAGTCTGATGGCAGATCCTGCCCATTTTGAGCACGGCTCGTTGCCAGTGTCGTTGCGGGCGTTCTCCATTTGGCACAAGCCTCGCCCGCCCAGCAGCGACCGCTCTCGGGTTGAACACCGTGTGGGGGGTTTTGTGTACTTCAGGAACAACCGATCAAGAGTTTGAACCTGGATATACATCATATTGCCAAGATAATCGTAACTTCCCAAGACATCAGTACATCACGAAGATCAGGATGTGGAAATTCATGCACAGAAAGGCAATCCCAGCATACATAATATCAAGATCGATCAAGATCCGTTCGGCATCTACATTCATAGCACAACTCTCTAGCAATAATGAAATCTCACGGTAAGAGTCGGCCCCTCGCATACGGTCTATCACCTCGTCGCATTCCTTTGGCAGTTGCCACATAGTACATCCCCATTCGGACTTGCATCACCATCAACTCTGACCTACGCTCCGCCACACGATGTGCGCCATACGTGATCCACCCAGAGCTCGAAGTGACTCTCGGTTGGGAGGTCCACCAGCTCGCAGGCACACTAAAAAACTCGGTCAGCTGCTCTCTGAAATCCGCGAAGGCGGCACACTCCGTCACGCAGTGACGTACAGATAGCCAGAAAGCCTCACCACAGCACGGACAGTACGGGTCACAAGTGAAGTCATGATCTCCTCCACGCGTGTGGGAGCTGGCCGCTCCACACACACATATATATATATACATATCATCATCATCACCTTTTGCCATTCACTCGGGGCGAGTGCGTCACGGAACTTCTTCCAAGCTTTGCCCGAGAGGGCCTCCACATCGACATCCTCCATTCCAGGGTAGTCTCGTCGTGCCGAAGTCGCTTTCGTCAAGGCCTTCAGCCGACACACAGCACGTAGAACATGAAATGCTCGATCACCTTCAGAAGTCCAAAACCCGCGGCGGTTCTGGAAAATACGCTTCACTCTCGGATCATCCTCATCCTCGGTCATCTGAAATCTGACCCCTCCCTCGGTGTCGTACTGCACGAAGTCCAAGCCCACAGCCTCGAAGAAGTTCTGCAGGTTGTGCTCGACCCAGGGGTTGTAGTCAATCTCCCAATCTGTAAGACGACGGGCCGCCGTCAGGACATCAGAAAAGACTGGATGGTACTGAATATGCAGGGCCCAAAAGCGGCCACGACACCACCAGAGACATCTCGTACGCAATACTGAACTCATAAGCTTCGCCGCCACATCTGCAGGTGGTAGCGTGAACACAGGACAACACCATAGCCATCTCGGTACAACATACGCACCAGCAGCTCGTAGTCGAGTCCTCGAACTTCCAGGCAGCTGTCGCAAGGCGGCGATGGCTGCATACACCTTCCTCCAACCTCCCGCTGGGGTGACGGGGGCCGTGGGATCATCTGGCACCGCTTCGACTCCGATATGCTCGATGCGACGAAACTCACCACGATGCCATTCTTGACGCTTACCTTTGTTCTCCACGGCCCCCGTCTCGAGGTCGAAACGGTCGGTCATGTCGATGTCGTTGCGTAACTGCTGGTCCGACTCGCACACCAACGAGCGATCGTCCATGAACAGGAACTGCTCACCCTCGACCTCCCATGGGGCCAAGACGGAGCAGAGCACCTTGGGCGCGCAGGAGTCGCCCTGCGCCAGTCCTCGAGATGGCCACACCTCCTCCTTAGCAAGAGCCCCGGCCACCTGACATCTTCTCGGCCCCGTCCACGCAGCAAAAGATACCGCCACCAGGTCCGATGGCACATCTGCAGCATGAAGCGACGCAATCCCCACCTCGTGGGGGACCTGGTCGTAGCACTTGCTGAGGTCACGCTCCATGCCCGCCTGAGCGGTGATGCACGCTTTCAGCCAACTACACACAGCTTGACACACTGATGACTCCGTCTTGCAAGCATACTGGGCTGCCTGCGGGAAGGGAAATGCTTCTTCACACGCTGTCAACCAACTTCTCAGCAATACACTCGCCACCCCAATCGGTCGCGATGCTCCACACTTCTTCGGGATACCCACAACTCTCCAAGAGAAAAGTAGCTTCTGCAAGTTCACCACATCCTCGGACCTCTCCTCCTCCGTGTGCTACTGGGCATCGTCGTCAACATCTCGACAGTCTCCCTCTCGGGCAAGCCAGCAAGTGTCTGGGTGCGCCACGGCTCGATCCGCCTGGGGATTCTGGCCAGGGCCGAGCCCTGCACGGGTATCGGGGTAGACGTAAGAGGGTCGCAAATTGTCTTTCGCCGCGCTCGGCCTCCTGGGGCCCCCTTCCTGGCCCTGGGGCTGCCAGAAGAGGACTACGAGGACGAAAAGCAGTTCCGGAGAAGCGGCCTCGGGGCCCTGGGGGACAGGACCGGTTTCCTCCAGGATCTTTCTCTTCATGCCAAAAAATACGACGGCGACGGCGACGCCGACGGCGAGGACGACAGCGGCGGCGAGGACGGCGAGGGCGGCGGCGGGGCACGGCACAGATCGACGGCGGGCGGCCGCGGCGAGGATCGGCGGCGGCTGCGAGGGCGGTGGCCGCCGCGGCCCTTTTTCGTGTCGGGGGGGGGGGGGGCAGATCGCCAGCGCTCGCTGGCAGCGCCGCCTGGACGCCCGTGGCGTGCCCCAGCCTCAGACGCTCGCTCGGAGGGGGGGGAGCCAGCCGAGACAGCGGCGGCCCTCCCTGGCGTCCCTCGTCCTCGTCTGGCCCTCCGGAGGCGTCCCGTCGCCTCGGCCGGACCCGCACCGGAGGGCGGGCCTTCCCCGGCACGTTTGGCTCTCTGCGGTGCCTTCAGGAGGCTTTTTCGTCGCCTCTGCCAGACCCGCCCCGAGGAACGGGCTGCAGTCGGCTCTGATTAGTAGGTCGACCCTGCCACATTGAGGGTACCCTCGTGTCCTGGGTCGCTTGACCCGTGCCCTTTCGCATTCTTGTGGCAACGTTGCCCTCGGAAGGGTCTTGTGTCCTGCCGCGCGTCCTCTCCAATCGGGTCCGACTGCAGGACGGACCCCGGGAGGGGCCCGAAGCCGATCTGAGCGGGTGTGGGGCCAGGAGGGCCGCCGTCCTCTCGGCAGGCCCTCCTCCGACAGGCGCTCACGGAGGAGGGGAGCCAGACGTCCTCTCGGAAGTCCCGCACGGTGCGGTGACATGCACACGCACACGCGCACACACACACACACACACGCACACACACGCACACACACGCACACACACGCACACACACGCACACACACGCACACACACGCACACACACACACGCACACGCACACACACGCACGCACGCACGCACGCACGCACGCACGCACGCACACGCACATGCACATGCACACACGCACACACGCACACACGCACACACGCACACACGCACACACACACACACACACACACCGTCGGGCGAGTTCGCGAGGATTCGGGGTGACCAGTTCCTCCTGTTCCTGCGTTCTTTTCCTCCTGCTCGTCCTCTTGCTCCTCCTCCTCCTCCTCCTCCTCCTCCTCCTTCTCCTGCTCACTAGGCTCCCTGCCTGTGGGATCGAGAGGCCGAGGGTCGAGATGCCTGGACGCTCCTGGCGGTTGTCGTCGTTGCGGCTGGACGCAGCCCGAGAAGTTCGACATCCCCTCGCTTCCTCCTTGTCGCTCGAGGTTCGTTGTTTGAGGTTGGTGGACGTTTTCGTCGGTCCCTGCATGTGTTCCAACTCCAGGCTGCTCTCCAGCAGGTGCGCTTCGCCGAGAGCGAACCCCTCTGGAATCGAGAGGCCGAAGGTCCAGGTGTTTGGGCGTTTCTGGTGGCTCTCGTCGTCACGGCTGGGCGCAGCTCGAGAAATTGGCCAGGATGGACCACAGGAGGGGTCCGTGGATCGAGTTTGACAGATATTGGTCGACCCCCCGCGTCGTAAAAACACGCGACGAGAGGTTCTCTACAGCCTTCGGCCTCCGGGGGCCCTCGCGAAACCCCAGGACCGGAAGTCGGCACCTCGGGAGGAAAACGCCAGCCCCGTGCAAGGGGTCCAGACCTTTGGGGGCCCGCTCTGAGAAAAGACGTAGATGTCACGACGTCGGAGGTATGGGCCCGAAGGGTCCTCGAAATCCAAGCGTTGCATTTTGTTTCACGCCAGGCGCCTTCGCTGTCGCCCAGCTGTCTGATCACGGCACCCGTGCGGGTCGACACGCCTGGAGAAGTGTCGCGGAGAGATGGTGCCGAGGGCTACGGTTTCCACGAGGTTGCATGGATTCGTCACGTCGGATCTCAGCGAATGAGTTGTTCATTCCTGGCGTGTATCAGCGATTCGGCCTCCAAGGCCGGTTTCGGAACCCGGGGCCATCAAACATAGATCTGGAGCGCGAATTCATCCAGGGGCAGCCGTCTGGAGCTCTGGGGCCACGGATCCCTTAGCATCCGATGTTGAGTCAAGTTATCTCTTTGTAAAACGATGTCCACAGAAGTTCTGACCCTTCCGCCGTGGTGGGGCTTTTCATCCTGAGTAGTCTTCCTGACGGCCCAGAGCCCGACTTCGGCCCCCAGAAGTTGCGTGAGAGTGGCCGAAGACCTCCTCGGGAGAGCTCCCGCCTTGGCTGCTGCTCGAGACGGTGGATGTCTGAGCTCGCATCGGTTGTCTACACTCTTCGGAGGATGATAGACCTCCTACCCTGACACGTCGGTTAGTGAATTGGCCGTTTTCGGTTCGCGACAGGGCGTCGCGGCCGTCATTTTTGCGGGTCCCGGTCCGTCGGTTTCGGTCCCAGGCCGTTTCCGCCAAAGGGTGGTTGATTGAAGGGAGGTTCGTCCACCGCCGAAGTCTCGTGCGCCACGCATGCCGACCACCGAGGCCTGGGCAGCCCCTCCATCGCTGGGAGGGCCCGCTGCCGCGGCGGCTTCTCGCCGTCGCCCCCCGCCGGTGCTGCCGCCGGCAGCCCCGAGACGGGCGGCGGGCCGCCGTGCGGGGCCCCGGCGCTGCTGCCCGAGGACTGCTGTGGCGACCACTGCAGGCTCCAGGGGCAACGCCAGGGGGGGGTACGCAGCCTCGGGTGGGAGGAGGAGGAGGAGGAGGAGGAGGAGGAGGAGGAGGAGGAGGAGGAGGAGGAGGAGGAGGAGGAGGAGGAGGAGGAGGAGGAGGAGGAAGGGGGAGGGAGGTGAACTGGGGGGGGGAAGCAACGACCCCCAGTCGCCCATTCCTCGTCGATCTGGCGCCCCGGTTGCCCATCCCGCGCAGGCCCATATGCGCATTCGCCAGCGGGGGGCTATCGCCCATCCACCTGCGAGGGTGCAGTCGTGGCGCTGAAATGCGGTCCACTTCGGGCTCGGGATGGGCCTGGTGGTTCCTTGGGTCTGCTTGCGTTCCCTCGCAACTCTGGCCAGGATGCTTCGGCAGAGGGAGAACGAGAGGCAACGACGAGGGAACGCCTCCCGAAAGGGGCTCGGCCGCTTCTTAGAAATGCACGACTTGGTTCTGAACGAAGGGGTCTCGTTCCTTGTCCAGCGCTCCTTCTGGCAGTGCCGTGGCTGCATCTCCGATTCCCGCCCGATATTCCCACCCCTGAGCCCGTCTCCCTCTTGCTCCGAGGCGGGAATTTATCCATGACCACCGTCTGGAGGGTCAGTCTTCGGAGCCTCGGCAGGCGGTGGATGTGGACATGTTCGGGCCCCTCGGGGCCGAAGTGTATCCATACCCACCGCCCGCTGGGGCACCAGGACGTCGGTTCCCAGGCGGTGGATATGGATATAAAACCCCGCCTCGCACTTACAACCGGGGCCCTGCAGAAGGAACCCTTTTCGTTGGGGAGGGGCTCGGTGTTCCTTGATTGTTCTGCAGTTTGCCTTCTGTTTTCCTGAGGTTTCCCATGGGAAATCGAAGCTCAACTTATGGGAGGAAGGGGCCCTGTTCCTTATTTAGGGTTCCTTAGGTCAACGCCCCGACGGTACGTGCCCCCCCTATCGCAGGCTGCTGGTCTTCGAGGACTGACTGGCAGCCTCGCCGTGGCAGGGGAGCCCCAAGAGCTCGCCGCCTGGCCCGCCAGTTTTAAGTCGGGCACGTCCCTCTACAAGAGGAATATTCGAAAATAGTAAAAAATAGTCTGGGGACGATTTGTTTTGCCATCTTTGAGTGCATTTGGAATACTTTTTGATTATGTCTTATCTTTCGTCCAAAATCCCCCTCTATGGGGGACATGCCCGACCCAACGCTAGTTCTGATGGCCCTCGTTAGTCGTGGTCTCCGAAGGCGTGGCCCGAGCGTGTGGGGTCGGAGGATTGCGCCGCATCGCCGATGCATCGGCGATGCGGCGCGATCTGGAGGCAATCTGTTTCGTCCCGACATCGCTGGTACAACGGCGATGCATCGGCCATGCGGTGCGAGCCTCCGGCCCCATCTTGTTCTGGGCCTGTCGCGGAGGCCTCCAGCTATTTCAGAGGAGCGAGAGGTAATGACCATGACGCGCTCCAAGATTCCACTTTCATGTCATCCCGCGCGGCCATCGACGAATGGCCAAGCACGAGTGGCCGAGGACCACCAGAAGCCCAGGAATCCCAAGAGCGCATCACGAGCCAGTAGCATCATGGCATTCCTCTCGCCCTGCAACTTGTCATTCAAGACGCGTCAGGGCGCCGCGCGGCGCGCGTCAGGGTCGGCCCAGCCCTGCCCTTTCCGCAAGCCCCATTCCCTCCCGCTCAGCCTGCAGGCCTGTCCGCCTCAGCCCGCTGCCCACAAAACGCAGTCGCTGGGGCGCGCAGACAGCAGCGCGTCGAGGCCTGGGCCGCAGACCATCACCTCCAGAGCCATCCGCAGACCATCACCCCCAGAGCCATCCCCGGACATGCTCGCGCTCTGCAAAAGTCGTGGGTGTGGGTCGGCCGTTTTCGGACTCCGGGAGCCCTTGCGGGGCCCCAGGACCTTCCACAACGACCCTGAATGAAAAACCAGCCGTGGGGAATGGTTCGGGGTTTTCAGGGGCCCCGTCTTGAACAAAGCAAGGCATCGCACGTCTGGGAGATCATCACCCCCAGAACCATCCCAACCCCTCCTGGGACAGGGCGAGGTGATTCGCTCTCCCAGCGTGCCCCCTCGAAGTGGGGATGGGCGCTGCCAGCCCCACATGGGAGGGGTCGGCCGGCGCAGCCAAGGTCTCCGCGCGGGGAGGGCTCCGGTTGTCCAGAGGGCGCGCGTGCGCCGATGCGAGGCCGAGCGCACGCCCGACTCCCTCTGGGCCAGCACCAGTGCGCGCCTGTCGCGGCGGCGAGCGAGGGGGGGGAAAGTGGGAAGGAGAAGGCCTTCTCGGAAGGCGGCGGGGCGTCTCAGAGGGCGCGAGGCCTTCCGAGAAGCCCCTGCGTGCCTTCGGGGGAGGCCCAGAGAACTTCTCCGAAGACCGGGGGGCGTCCGAATCTTCTGAGAAGGCCTGCTCCTTCTCACGCCCCCCGCTTGCTTTGTGATGCGCACGCGCGCCTTTGCAGACAGAACCCAGGAAACCAGCGTTATAGGCAAAACATTGCCGACACATGGGTTTCAGCGGAAGGAGGTCGTAATCATTCTCGAGGTGGGGGCGGTAATTACTCTCGAGGAAGAACATTGCCGAAACATAGGTTTCATAGATTCCGATGTTATTGAGATCCTCCCTCGCCGCCGGCTGCTGCCCAGAGCAGGCCTCCTCCACGGGGGCGGCGCGGGGGCGCGTTGCGGCAAAGCGCCCCTTCGCGCGTCGTGCGGCGCCAGGCGCGCGCTCGGGACACGGTATCCGGTGCGTCCTCACACGGGGAGTGGCTTCCTTCCTCCTCCTCCTCCTCCTCCTCCTCCTCCTCCTCCTCCTCCTCCTCCTCCTCCTCCTCCTCCCTCGCCTCACCAAACACCAAACGTCTGGCAATATGATTGTTTCAATGCGCGGTCCCAGAGACCACGACCCATTCCCAGGGCGAGCTTCCACCCCATCTTTGGATGGTCCTGGGGCACGATGCCACGCCAAGGAGGCCCAACTCGCAAAAAAAAGGCCAGTCGAAAAAACATGTCGCTGGTCCTTGGTTTCTCCCTTCCACCGCCTACTCATCCGCGGGAGTCGCCAGGGAAGAGGAGAGGGGGCGCGGTCTGGTCGCACCCATTCTCGTGCTGTGCCCTGCTGATCGAATTCGTTGCACCCGTTTTCCCCTTTTCAATTGGAGGCGGAGCAGCAGCAGAAGGACTCCCACCTCCTCTCGTTGCGGAAAATGTCACGACGGACGGACGGCTTTGGGCAACTTTCGGCTTCCAGGGGCCTTCACGGGGCCCCAGGACCGTGAAACAATTACTCAGAACCGATCCTGGGAAGGGGTCCAGATCTCCGAGGGACAGCATGTTCAACAAACGTCGTCGGAGTTCTGGGGAGGTGGAGGCGGAGGAGCGGGAAAAGGAGAAGGAGGAGGAGCAGCACGGAGGAGGTCCGTCCTGGCAAACTTTCCACCCCAAATCGTTTTCTTTCGGTCCCGGGACCTGGTATGGGCCCTCAGACGCCCAAAGCAAAGGACATCTCGAACCTCGGTTCTCGGCGCAAGTTACGATATTTACAGTTTGTTGAAGCAAGTCCGGGCTGGATGGAGGTATTGATGGATTCTGGACGGTTGGATTTACGTATCAATGTGCGATCGGATTGGCGTACGATCGGACGTTGTAGTGGGATGCGCGTGTATTCTTCTAGGGCAGAGCTTAAGCGCGCTGGAACCTAGGGGCGCGACAAGCGCGCGCGTGGTTGTGTGTAAGAGTATGTAGTGAAACAAGTCACCAGTTAACATCGGTCATGGTAACGAATGAACGCGCGTTATTAAAATGTTTGATTGAGGAACTTCTGATGCAGTTAAGTAAGACATGGATGTATGAAGTTCAGCCGCCGAATCAAAACAAGACAACACATCATTTAGTAAACGCAAAAGCCAGTTTACTAAATTCAGAACCGGAATTTCTGAATCCGGGGCCGTTTTCGGAAATCCATGATCTTATCGTTACCGTGACCTCAGTGGCTCGCTCAAGAGAGGCAAGCAATGGTGAGCTTGGAGACGTCTTGGGTCCTCCTTGGCAACCTCCGAAGAAGATCAACGCCGACGGCAGCAGACTACACCACGTCGACTCCACACCACTTCGCTTCCTCTTCCTTACGCGGCATACGCCACGTCTTAACAGTTCAACGGAGTTGAAATGTACACCGCTGTCAGCCGCCGTGCTGCCAGCTGCACCGGACAGTCAGCACAGGCCGATAGTTGATCGGCGACTCGCTCTCGTTAGCGGGGTGCAGCCCTTCTTTTTTTGCAGGCAGAGGCCAAGGGCTCAATGCTGGGCATTGGTGGCACAGGCTTCGCTGCACCCCGTCCACTGCATCATTCGCTGCCAGGGCACGCCAGATCCGGCAGGCCGATCCAGTTCAATTCGCTGCACGCGGGCCTGGTGGCGCAAGGAGAGCTCAGACGGATACCAGGGACGCTCAAGAGGGGGGTAAGGACCAGGGGTGTGTGTGTGTGTGTGTGTGTGTGTGTGTGTGCGTGTGTGTGGACATCCTGGCCAGGCCGATGGCGTCTCCCAGATTCCATGGCCCCTTCGTTTCCTCATTCTTCGGATGATTCTTCTTCATCTAAATATTATCATAATCCTTCTTCTGACTCTTTCAGCACGCCCCCTGGCCCCTCTCATCTGCGCAAATGCCCTGGGCCATGATGCGCACCCCGCCCTTATTCCTGGCCCCCCTCGTCGGCGCGCCCGGGAGATGTCTGACTGTCCTCTGGGCCATTCCAGAGGTCTCGGGCCCTCCGCAGATGTCCGCTCCGTCGGCACACGCCCACGAGGTACTCGGCGCGCGTGTGACTGCGGGGCACCTGCGGAGCGGCCGTGCACGTGAGCAGCGCGCGCTGTTTGGCAAATGATTTGAAGCCGCAGACATGCGGTCTAGCTGATTGCATGAGCTCTGGAGAGGCAACCATCTTGGACATTGTCCGTATCCAGCGCCTCCTAAACATCTCCCTCCCGCGCAGCTCGCGTTCCTATTTCCCCGTTCCGCCCTCCTCCATCCCGATGAAGTTTTCGCATCTCAAGCGGCATCCACCTTGCCGCTCTCCCGCTGGCGATGCATCGTTCTTCCCTTACCTCTAGGCATCGAGGTGCGCTCTTGGACATGTGCCTCTTGCTTCTGTATTCAGCTGTGCTTTCCCAATTCGAGTTCGTGGCCGTTTACTCGGCGGAGTCATTGGAGTAATGGGTCCTCTTCCTCTTCCTCTCCCTTTTTCTGCCTTGAGCCTCAGAAGTGCCGTGACACGGGAAGGTGGACCGTTTCGGGCACGGATTAAGGAGCGGCCCAGAGGGTGGCGTGTTCTCCACGTTTCATGTCGGATTGTGTTGGTACCAACGGCGTGCATATCGGCGCGCCGGACAGGAGGCGCCCGTTATGGTCGGACTTCTTCAGATGATAGTGACAGTGTTCGAATTGAGGCACTTGAAGTTCTGGACTTCCTGGATCACCTTACCAGCGTTCGAGATCAAGCGGCGACGGGCTCCGACCTCCTGCAGGGTGCTGCGTGGCGCCACGCGACCAAGCAGGGGCCAAACCAGGCAGATGTTGAAGACGTCCAAGGCAGAATCGCCCACACCAGGGACCGCGCGCCCGCTGACGCGGCCAGGCTGGGGCGTGGAAGTTGTCATTTGTCATTGGGGTGTTGTTGGGCTCTTGGCGTGGCGTTAAGAGAAGTAGGTTCGAGCCCTCAGTGTAAGCGTATGACAATACGTAAGTATGGGGCTTCACACACATACGATATACATACATACGTATATCAAAACATAAATCGTGAACACAAGCATCCCTTGCTATATCCTGTGCGCACATCAATCATCATCATTCACAGATCCGGCGCCGATGTCAAACCAGAGCAAGCTCAGCTGGCCACAAACAATTGCAACTCGAAGCCCTGCCTTGAAAGCGAAGCGATGGCTCATACGCACACACAAATATGTGAACATGTGTATGCATGCATGCATGTATGCATGCTCATAGATGACGATACCCAGTTTTTTGCCAAAACCAGAGCCAGTACACATGGCCCTCCATCCACGCTTGCCTGCGCAGCATCAAGCAGTGCGCGGAATCAGTACCAGTGGCCCTCCAAGGACTTTCGCCATACATGCTCTGGAGGCCCTCTTGCACTCGTATTGAAGCTATCTTGGGAGCCCTCCTGAGGCTATCCTTGAGCCCTGAGATGATCCCGCGAGGGTTCCAAGAGAGTCGGAGGAGGACACCGTGAATGCTTCCAGACCAACCGCAACAAATGGCATACAGTTGAGGACGTTCTGGCTGCCTTCTTGGTCCCATTCTAGGCCTTTTTCTATGGGGCTATTCCAAGAACTCCGATGCCGAAGACGAGGCGGACAGGAAGGAGGGTGTGCGGTGGGTGCGGGGTAGTGCGGGGGAGGGTGAAGGGGCAGCTCCATGAGGGCAGGCGCCCAGACAAGCCAGACGTGATTGTCGATTTGGACTTGGCCAACCGTCTTTTGACTTGATCGACTGGCTTTTCGCTCGATTCCAGGCCTCCCGGAAGTCCTGTCTGTGCCTCTGCCCTTTCAGTGGCGAGCTGGGTTCCGTCGCCATCTTGTGTTCGGATGTCGTCGGTTGCCCTTGTGGGTGGCAGAAAATCGAGGGAGCAAGAGGAGAAGGAGGAGGAGAAGGAGGGGGAGAAGGGCGAGGAGCAGGGGCAGGAGCAGGAGCAAGAGCAGGAGCACGAAGAGGAACAGGAGGAGGTGAAACTCAAGGAGGCCGCTGGAGACTGGATGCTTCAAGGCAACACAGAGGCCTCAAGAGACCACGCGAGGTACCAGGATGCTCCAGGATGCCACCCCGCGAGGGCCCAGGAGGCCCCATCGATCCGACAAAGGGAGGGGGGGGCGGAGGAGGGAGAATTGTGGAGGGAGGGCAACCAGGCGGCCGAGCCGTGCAACCGCGGACGGGAGCACGGGCCAGCAGTGGGCCACGCTCGCACGTGGACGGGCCAGGCCGTGCCTGCGCGAAGCGCGGCAGAGCAAACGTATCGAACAGCCCCCACAGGCAGCCCAGTCTTGGGATGCTTTCCGGCCCGAACTCGAGCGGGCTGGAAAGCATCCCAAGACTGGGGGGCTGGGGACACGGGGGCCAGACGCAGCCGCGCACCTCTGTTCGCGCGTCGATCCGTCGGAGGGGGCGGGGTCCTGCGCAGTTCCGGCGGCCGCGATGACCGGGGCCGCTCGAGGTCGCCCGCCAGGCGCCGCGTGTACGACTCCAAGCTCCCAGTTTCGGCTCGTTGCGGGCTGGGGGGTGCTCGGAGGGCCCTAGGCACTGGTCACCGCTGGGCCTGCACTTGGCGACGTGCCCAAAAGACGCCTGACAGGAGCCTCGCAGGGTGCAGACCAACGCTCCGCGGGTCACCATCACTCGGTGCCCATTGAACTCGACGATAGCTGCATCGATCGGCGCACTGACTCCCGCGGGCCCCTGATTCGCATGCTCGGAACCCGCGCCGCCAAGATCTTCGTCATAAAATTCTTACGCAGCGTGAGCAGCACGGGATCTGAGAAGAGGGGCATTCTGCTGAAGGGGGCCCTTTGTGCCTTCAGCCTCTGTTGGGCCGTAGGCGCACACGCCAACAGCAACACATTGTTGAGGCTAGCTGGGGCCCTGGCGATAGCCAAGCAATCTTTACATTGGGAAAGAGGGCTCCTCAGCCGCACGGTGCCTGGTGAGTCCCACTGGGGCCATGGGTGCGTGTACGTGTATTAAACGCGCGGGCATACCATTCAACGCATCTCGACGAGCCACCCTGCGCGCACGCCACGAGATGAACTTAGCCTCCGTTCGAGCGTCCTGAAGTGAAGAATACTCCCATACGACATCACCAACGTGTTGGCCACCGCGTGAACCAAAGATCCTGCCTTATCAAAGAAGTCAGCCCACTCATTGCCCAGAGAGTGCTCCCAGAGGTGCCGATCCATTTCCAGAAACTCTGCCGCCGTCGTGTGGGCAGGGCACCAGTAAAAGCCGGACGGCTGTTGCCTGTGCACCAGATTGGGCCAAGCACGCCAAAGGTCAGCAGACTGTGTTTGCGCATCCGCATGTGCAGAAGCCCACAGAGTACCCTCCTGAGCCGAGCTCGAGAGGTCAGTCACCACGAGAGAAACTGCAGGAAGGAGCTGAATGGCAAATAGCAGCACCATGCTCTCCGCACGGCCCACTGTCTGTATCGGCCCCGCGAGCGGGCCATGTGCAGCACGAACTGGGAGCCCGTTGCCGTCCAACTGCCAAACACCCCACCCACACCTCCGAAGTTCTGGCCACGAGGGGGCCATTCCAGGCCCATCCGTAAATACCACCGTAGTCCAGCTCATCCTATCAGGCCCCCAATCGCCTCAGAGAGTGACGGAGGCATCGTGAGGAACGTGTGGGGGGAATTGTGGGCACACTGGCATACACATACATGCGGCGATCCAGTCCCAGTCTGGAGGGCTAGGGTTGAACCCACGCTACTTCAGATATTTGTAGGCGTGGTCCACCTCGGGGGTCCCACTGGAGGTCCTCATCAAGGGCGTCCTGGTAGAAGCTCGGGCAGTCAAAGAGTGTGTGTCCAAACGTGGCCTTGCCATCCGAACACCATGCGCACCTGGCAGGTATGTTGTATCCTGCCTGATGCTGTCTGTGTTTGGTCCATATGGCGCCGGGCCACAACTTGCGAAGAGCACCAGCGAAGCGATAATTGTGGACAGCAGCCTTTCGCCCACCACCACATTTGCGTAGTAGGCGAACCCAAATCGTTGCATCCCCCACCGTTGATGTCTCTATGGTGTGCAAGTGTACGCCTAGACTGCCACCTGTCCACCCCCTGTCGAACCAACTCGCGTACATCCTTAGGAGGTAGGAGTAGCAGGTCGATGGCGTAGTTTCCATCATCATATACCAACGTACTAGAGGCCATCCTCCACCCAATACGTTCTAATGCCATCCAGAGTACCTCCAGGGGCCCTCGCGTATTCGACCATGCTTTACGAGCTTCGATGTTCTCCGCCAAACATGCCCATGCCGTCTGAAGTTGACCTAGCGAAACCCGTTGGTCCCGGACGAAGCTAGCATACGCCTTGACGGTTTCCACGGTAGCATGGTACATCGGATCGTATAGTCGATCACGTTGCGTGGCCAAGTACTGCGTTAAAGACGACGAGCTAGGCGCACGTCCGCACAACATGTCAGCAACGCGTCGCATCTGTGTGAGCTCAGCTGGACTGGCCCCCGACACTGCCACGCCATGGCCAGCAGCAGGAGGTAGGCCAGTTCGCCACACGGCCGTGACCTGATCAGCTACAGTTTTCTTGAGCATGCGTAGCAGAGGCAATCGATCGCGAAGTATGTCGGGTCGGACCTGGGCGTGTTGTCAAACAGGTCGAACCGAACACATCTCATGTCCGAGGTTTCGAATCAATTTCTTAGCTGTGAGCTTAAGCTGCCTCGCCTTGCTGCAAAAAAGAAGATCGCGCGCTTCGTGGTGGCCAGCAAGCCCGACTTCTCAGGCCTGGTCAGTAGGCCACTCCAGCGCAAAATCATGTACTGCACGATGCGGCTCCCCTGCCTTGCACAGGTCAGATCCGATCCATTGAGACGTACTGTCATCAAGAAGTGCACGTGGCAGGACATTGTGTGCTGCACATCTACACAATGAATAGCACGATACGTAAGGATGGTGCGTAATGTAGTAGCGGGCATGCAGCCAGCCAGAATGCCTTGTCCAGAGACCGCGGGTATGTTCCAGCTGCCATGTGCTGACCCAAGGCTGCATTTGTATCTCGGGAAGCAACCAGCTCAATCCCAGCGGAAACTGCACAGCTTGCGTCTCTCCAAAATCATGCGGGAAACAGCATCGTCACGAAGCACTTCCACATATCCAGAACACTTGTGATGGACTGCTCGCCTAATACATGCGCACCCTCAGCATGTAGATTCTGCACATTTGCCGAATAGCTAGTCGAGTATCTCCTCCTGCTCCCCCAGATGTGCATGCTGCCGTGTTCGTGTACCCACGCACGCGATCCAGGATGCCGTATGCGCGACCAGACGCGCGCCATGCTCTCCGTGGGTGTGATAAGACGCGTGTCGACATCAGGTTTCGATCGCATCGCCATCTCATTAATGATCCTTTCGACGGCCATCCCAACACGCGCTCGCATGCCATGCGTAGTGTGCACAACACCTCCAACCCAGCATCTGAAACATACCACAGAGCACGAGGATGCAGCCGCGTGTTTCCCACCGCCGTGCCCCATGGAAATGTCTGGGTCGCATTGCGAAAAGACTGCACTGTAATGACTTGTAGCTCTTCCCATTGCTGGTAGCCACTGGGCAATTGCAGTGACGCGACATGCCCATACTGATCGCACCGCCCACATGTCATCATCTGTCAAGTGGTACGGCTGCGTGCGATCAGTACGTGCAATCATCGGCCGAAACACCTGCGCCCTTGACGCCCGACGGGCCTTGCCAGCACCATTGCGGAAGGCTGCACTGATCCATTGTTGCCAGTTGTGTTCACCAAGCCTCAGATGCAGTTGCGTGAAATCGTCTGCGCGTTCAACCACGCCGTAAACAATCTCCTCAAATTCAGGATGTCCAATGCACTCAGCTCCAGACATAAATATCATACGCACTGCATCATCCATGAACTGCACAATTTGAGTGGCCGCCTGAATACGTCTAAAGAACATCACCACATCTTGCAATGATAAATCTGTCCGGTGAGCAGGCTAGTTTTGGGATGTCTCCGTCGTCGATCGCACGTTCTGCCCACGTTGTTTTCGAATTCGTTTCCCGCCGCGATCCTGAATTTTGTCATTCACGTAGTTGGCCGTCCCGGGAGCCATGTAGGCAGGCGGGCGTAGTGAGCCACTCGTCTTCACCAGCCCATGGTGATCAAGATTCTGAATGGTCAACTTGATCCAATACGCCCATACCCGCATGTTGTGATGTGCCCACGCTGCCGCCGTGATCCATGCTCGCGCAAGTGGCCCATACTGTAACCTGCGATGCTTGACATCCCAATTGGCTTCGACCATCTTGGTTCTAATCGGTCTCCCACGGCCTTGGTATGGTTGAGCCCCCGAATCCACAATGTCACATCGCCCGAGTCTTTCAACCTACAATCCAGCAACGACCACATCCCATGCATATCGTAGTCCTTGTTCATCAGTCATCAGTAATACCATTTACCATCTCATGTACATCATGCCATGGCGCTTGAGGTCGTGCACATCCTACAGGAAAGTATCCATCCGTGGCGTTCGTAGTGCGGCACGTGATCTCTGTGGGCGTGATGAACACTGCTCGCAATCGCTCCAACCGCGCATGCCCATCAAAAGTATTCGCCGCCAGATTCCAACCTCCTCCGACAATCCAACACATTACCGTATCATTGAGGCGACCCAAATAAAATAGCACACCAGAGTATGCAGTACTCTTCGGATACATTCATCCAATTCAACAGAATCCTTGAAGTACGCTGATACGGCCACTAAGCCACCCGACATTCCCCAT
The DNA here is from genome assembly GCA_963575745.1 of Prorocentrum cordatum. Lineage (NCBI taxonomy): Eukaryota > Dinophyceae > Prorocentrales > Prorocentraceae > Prorocentrum > Prorocentrum cordatum. The sequence continues at coordinate 265,653 of CAUYUJ010014271.1, read as the reverse complement.
GGTATCATAGGTGTTGCCAGTCGCCGCTCATGTAGCACAGGTGCTACAAGCAGCGGAGTTTGCGTCACAGTGATGCACGGGGGTGCCAGCGCGGCCGCGCCAGAAGATAAACCACGCTGCGCAGTCCGTATGGTTGTTGCAAAGATGCCGTGGTAGCCGAAACCTTCAGCGCACATTGTAGGCCAGGGAGTGCAGCATCATCCGCCTTATGCCCTTGAACCAATACAATGGCAGAGCGACAAGCCTCCATTTACTCCAAGAGCGGTCCAGTGTTGTCTACATTGATCGTAGTCACCTGGCCTTTAGCCTTCAAGCTGTTGCCACCTCCCTCGCACTGATCCTGGCCAATGTTTGTTTCATAGTCGCGCGTTTTGCAGTATGGGGGGGTTTGACCTGCTTGGTCAAATCTGGCGGATCGGATTGGCAGCCAGCTTGGGGGCCTGGTGACAATTCTATTGCCTCCCAACTATCATCCGTGCCGCCGGCGTCTGAGTGAACGCTCGCGTGCTTCCCGTGTCGCATATCACGTTCATCATGCCGAGGGGTATTGCGACCAATGCACACCCGAGTAGTAGACACCGCCTTTACAACAATGCCCATCCTCACGTTGCGACCAACCTAATCTGGGCAAAACTCACTCTTAGCTCCTGCGCGCCAAGAGTACAGCCGATTTGCAGCTTCGCGTACATCATCGTCATTGGCCCCATCTTCAAGCTCGATACCAACCTGCACCAGCTGTTCTCGCAACGGCCTGATGTCAGCAGCACGCGCTGAAGCCAATGATTTACTCGGTGGCAGCTCCTGAACTGGCGCACTAGGCGCTGCAACGTGCTGCACATGCTGCTGCTGTTGCTCATCAGCTGCCGCGCCTACCACCCTCTACGTGCCGAGAACGTGGATCCGAGCATTGGTGATGATGGGCGGCAGCTCCTCAGCAATCTCCTCAGCCACTTTCATGGATGCCCCGCCAGCACCGAGCTGCTTCAGTGCGGTACCCAGCTTCGTGCAATCAAGGCCGAGCGCTCCGATAGTTCCAGCGCCATCCTGTGCATGCTCCTGCTGAGGCGGATAAACGGCTGCCTTAGCCAACTCAGTTTTTTTTTCTGACGTAGCTCCTCATACTTTTGCTCTTTGTCCGCGAGGTCCTTGGTCGACGCGTCCAGCTTTTGCTACAGCTCAGCCATGTGCGTGCGCTGCTGCTCGATGGAGTGCTTGAGCTTCTCGATGCGTTGAGACTCCGTCGCCATCTGCCGATTGACGGTAAACATCTGAGCTGAGACAGGCTTGTGTTTGTTGATTTTCGCGTAGATGCCCTCCTCTGCTTTGAGGGATCGTCGCAGGCGTGTCAATTGCCCACCTGTGGCCTTGCCTGCCAGCTCCAATTGCTCGTACAATTCATGAACATGTGAACGTAGCTTGCCTTCATCAAGCGATTCCTCACCAGATGCCATGTCCACGTCCAGCGATAAATCCAGAGCTTTGGTGCAGCTAGACTTGATGGCTGCAGCCTCGTGCAACTTCTTGATCTGCAGCTGAGCCTCTTTGAGTTGTCCCGCGAGGTCCCAAGGCTTAAGCATGCTTAAGCTCACCACCAGAATTTGCGCCGCCACGACCAGCCTTTTCGTGCGTAGAAGGCTCGGCACGAGGGACGGGGCTGTGGAAACATGCACCTTCGTTGCGCCGGGATGGAAACAAAATCGGCATCGCCACGACCTTGGATCACCCCCGTCCTGCTGCTGCTTAGCCATGGCCGCGCAACGAACACAGCCGCACAAGCCAAGGAACCTTGCAAGAGGTGGGGTCGTGTTGGGCTTGGCCCTGTGCCAAGAAGGCTCGCTGCCACCCAGCCGCTCTGAAGAATCGGCGGCAGCAAGCTCAGGCTGCCTGAGCCAGAACGGCTACTGGAGGGGAGAGGGAGAGAGGGAAGGGGAGGGAAGGAAGGAGAGAGAGAGGGAGGGGGGCAGGGAGGCGGGGAGGGGGGGGAGGGGACGGGGAGGGGGAAGGGAGGGGGGATGGGGGAGGAAGGGGAGGCAGGGAGAGGTGGAGGGAGGGGGGGAGAGCTGGAGGGAAGGAGGGAGGGAGGGCGGACCTCAGAGCCTGCCGCTCGGTGCGCGGGGCCGGGCCGGGGCTCAAGCCGCGGCTGGCCGGGAGGGGCGCCCGCGGGCTCGCGGCAACGGGTGCGTGCCGAGCCCCGCGCCCTCCCCACGGGCGGGCGGGCGCGCGCGCTCGCGCGCGCGCGCGCTTTGGGGGACGGTGCCGCCGCCGCCGCCGCGAAGCCGTTGCGGTTGCCACGGGGTCCCAGACGTCGGTTTCGCGTGAGAGTCAAGCAGTGGCGAGGCGTCATGGCGTGCCAAGGGGGCCTACCAAAGAATGTTCTACGCACCTTCGGCGGTGTCTACGACATGTTCGTAGACGATTCGTAGAGTATCATTTCTGGCTGGGACCGTCCTGTTTTGACACGTCGGGTTTACGTTCTACGAACATTGTGTTTGTTATTGGAACGTTTTGGGGTCCTATGTTCTTCGAACAGCTTGGGGTTCTAAGGACAGTTCGTGGCAGGCCTACAGAACTGCTGGGGACGGTCGGACCCTGCTCAAAAGAGTGAGCCCTTTGACCAGGGAGTCCTTGGGTGCGGGGTCCCAGGGGCCCCCCCCAGCACGAAGCGGCTTACCCGCTTGAGCTCGGCTCCCCGGTGGCACCCGACGGGCGCGCACAAAAACGCCACTCCTGTGTGAAGCCCAAGACCCTCTTCGTCGCCTCGCCCTCTGTGTGTCTTCGTTCGTTTTCTCCTCCGCCGCGTAGTTTTCGCCACCGTTGTGATTGTTTGTCCGCCTGTCCTGTTATGTTGGCTTGTCCGTCTGACTACCTTGACGGCGCGCAGCTGCCTGCGTCGCTCGCGCTCGAAAAAAGTGAAGCCCAAAACATCTTTCCATTCCTCCGACGATCTGACTGTTTTCATTCTGGTGTGATTCCGCGACCTGGGCTTCCGGGGCCGGTCATCGGCCCCCAGGGGCGATGAAGAAGGAACCTGGGGCGCAGACTTGGCCGCGGGGAGGAAGAACGGGACCTGCGGGGCCGCGCATTGGAAAAATCAGATCGTCGGATGTCGGGGTCCGATTTCCCAGACACGCTTGCGTCGTGGAAACATCACGGGCAGCAGCTTTTTGGCAGTTTGCGGCCTCCTGGGCACGTGCCAGACCCCGGGGACGACAGACAGGCCGGTCCAGAGGAGGTGGTCGAGATCGAGCGAATGTGTGAACAATCGAGGCGTCGGATTTTCAGGTTACTCCCGCTTCCCACGATTAGGTCCTTGTTGTTCGTGTGACGGCTCCGCCTCCTCACATCCCCGCCTGCTCCTTCCACGCTCAGACTCACCCAAGCACTCGTATACAGACACATCCAGATTCATTCATGATCAGGCCACACACACAAACACATTCTGATTGATTGATAGAGAATAGATTCGTATTCAATTGAGTCATACCTGTAGTCATACACGCGGTCCGCGCACGCTCAGATCAGCGAGACAGAAAAACTCATGCGCAGACTGACTCACAATCCGTCTCACCCACTATTCAGACTCACGCATCGTCAGATTCGCACTCGGACTTACAAACGCCCTGCCATTCATCCGCAGACCCACTTATGCTAGAGCCTCGCTTATGGACAGCGCGATGCAGGAGTCATAGCACTCGAACACCCCACGGGGGGGCCGCCAATAAGTTGATCACGGGCCCGTTAGCGCTCACATGTTGGGGATGTCTCGAGCGAGACGCTCGTTCGGCCCGATGAGCGCATCTCGTTTCCAAAACCCCATGGCCACCACGATGTAGCACGCAAAGACCTTGAGCACCCCAGTGGGGAAGCTGCAAGGTGGCATATCATTAGTCCGTTCGCGCACAGAGTGTAAGGATATATAGAGCGAGGTGCTCATTTGCCCCCGACCCGGCCACCACCACCCACCACCACACCTAACACCCCACCACACCCCGCACCTGGAGAGAGGCTAGGACGGTTCAGGAAGATGTTTCCAGAAGTATCCCCAGCAGGGGCCGGGGGGGTGGTTCACAGGAGGGGCGGGCAGGAACAGGGGTTAGGGCGACCTTCCTTCACGAAGCCCTCCCCAGCAGGGGCTTCACTGGCGCTGAGTGGGTGTCCCAAGGACAACAGCACGTCGATGTTTGGCTTGGGAGCTTGCGGATTTTCCGTGAGGGCTAGGGGAGGGCAAGAAAACATGCAGCGCAGTGTGGTATAATGGAGATTTGTTTTGTTCCAAGGCCCCCCCCCCTCCTCCCTCGTCACGCACGGGGCTGAAGGGATCCAGGGGGCTTTCCAGGGCCCCCCCTGTGCAAGGGGGCTTTGGTAAGGGGGGGTCCACGGGAGCTGTGGAGATTGAATTATGTTTCCGGCACGTACACACACCACCCACCCCTGCGTGGGCGCGCAAGGAGTGTAGGGGAGTTGTCCCAGGATCCCCCCCCCTACATGGAGGTTTAGGGGTTTGGACGTGAATCTAGGGTTGATTTTCAGAGACCCCCTTCACCCCTGCAGCGGGGCGGGGGACTTGTTGGGCACGCTCTCCACGCGCTCTGACAACGTTATTCAGATCCTGGGGACGCGATGCGGCTGCTAGGAGGGTTCGCAGGAATTCGACGGCCAGGAAAACATGTGTTCAAGCTGGTAAGAGATCTACACGTATTTTGGGATTGACGAAAGCAGGGGCCATGGTGGGCAATGTCAAACGCGCGGGCGCTCTTGCTCGAGCTCTTGTGAGCTCTGCGGTGGCTGGGCTCGCTCCAAGGCAGATCCATTGCATGCGTTCTGCTGCGACTAGGAGTTTGTGCAGGGGCAAGTCGGGGCCGTTAATGTCCTTCGGGCTCAGACAGTTCTCGATCGGAGCAAAGATGGACCTGCGCGTGGCGTGCCGCGGCAAGGCTTTTTTCCCGCTGGTGCTGGGCGATCTGGGATGGAAGCCCAGGGCTCGACGTGCTTCGGCTTGCCATTGAAAAGGCGTCAGACGACCTCTCAGAGGCTAGGCGCCCGCGCGACGCGGCCGCGCCCCCGGCTCGCGCGCGCCTGCCCGCGTTGGCCGAGAGTGGTTGGCAACCTTGCATCGGCCAGACTGTCCAGGTCAGCGAGGCCTCGACCGTGGACTCGCTGGCGACGGCGCCCTTCGCGATCAAGAGGAGGAGGAGGAGGAGGAGGGGGAGGAGGAGGAGGAGGAGGAGGAGGAGGAGGAGGAGGAGGGGGAGGAGGAGGAGGAGGAGGAGGAGGAGGAGGAGGAGGAGGAGGAGGAGGAGGAGGAGGAGGAGGAGAGGGAGGAGGAGGAGGAGGAGGAAGGATCGCGCGGGGCGCGATGGAGGACATTGGGCGGACAGGCGGGCCCCCCCCCGGTCGACGCGCCGGCAGGCGCCTGTCCGGTGCCAGCCCGCACTTAGGGATGGGGCCTTACACCTTAGGCGATGCTTAAGAAAATTGTCAGTGTTCGGCCAGAGTCTCGATTATTCTTGAGGTTCCAATGTAAATCTTAAGATGTTAATAGAAGCGTTGGGTTTTTTTTATTCAAGCTCTGAGGCTATGAATTTCTGAACCCATGATTTCTTAAGCATTTCGCAGGGTGTAGGGTTCATGAGCGGGAAGACGCCTGAGGCGTGGGCAAAGCGTTGCCAGCCCTGCGCTAGGAACGCGCTTACTCGAGGGGGCCCGACCCGGGCCAGGCCCCAGGGGCGCGGGCTGGCCGAGGACGAGTTCTGCCAGTTTTTCGCGGTCGCGCCAGGCGTTCTTTTCATTCGAGATTACGCTGCGAGGCGTTCGAAGAAGACCGCCGCGCGCACTTGTCTCCTCCTTTGCCGCGAGGCTGCGCGGCAGGCCAGCATGCGGAACCAGGATATTGACAAGTTTGTTGCGGGAGTTCCTCCGCAACCCAAAGAGCTGATACCCCTTCCCCGTGTTTCTGATACGCGACCCGTGTTTGGGGTCATCAAGCTTGCCTCGCGCAAACTCCAGGGAGTCATTTGTCTGGCGGTTTTGCGATGAAGCGAACGCGCGACGTTAAACGCAGAGCGGAGCGGAGCCCTGCTTGAGTGCCCTCGGAGGAGTTGTCCACGCTGCTTCCGGGCCTGAACCCTGCAATGCGCTGTCCATGCAACGGGCGACGGATGGAAAGGGCTATGCCTACAGGATGGCTGCTGAGCTTGCTGGTCCGTTTTATGACTTTGAGATTAGCACAGGCTGCTCGGGGACTCTTGGGCGTGTCTGGGGTAGGGCCAAGAGCTGCTCCTCCCGCAACCCTGGGGCCCACGTCTGGCGTCAGGTATAGCATATGTTTGAGGACGGGCTTCGGGTTAGGAAAGTCAAGAGCCACGCGACGGCCATAGACGTCGTCAACGATGTCTGTAGCGATCTGGAGCGGCTCGGCAACAAGCACGCAGACCGCTCTGCCCGAACAGGTGCAGAGACTCACCCAATGCCCGAACTGGAGATTCAGGCGCTCGACCAGATCCGAACGCTGCAGCAAGACATCTACCGGTGGGGAGTTATCCAAGATATCAGATTGGCTGATAGAGGTTGCGTTGGCTCTTGGCGCTTCGCCGCGCGAGGGATGCCGCGGGACACGGAGGCCGATCCGCCTCCGAGGGCGCTCGCCTTTGGCCAGGCTGGGAAGATTGAGCGTGCTGGCCTGGCCCCTTTTGGAAGCCACGCGCTGATCTCGAGGCCTTGGGGGAGCCTGTGAGGGGAAGGAAGGACAAGGAGGAGGAGGACGGACGACGCAGAACGAAGAGGAGGAGGAGGAGTGCGATGAGGAAGAATGACAGGGTAATGGGGGGGCGGGAC
>CAUYUJ010014271.1:148819-253819 GCA_963575745.1 Prorocentrum cordatum | reverse complement strand
GGCGGCTCGGTGGGAAGAAAGGCCCAGTCTGGCCACCCCTGCACGGCCACCCCGGCCCTCCCACAGAGCCGCTCACGATTCGATGCGATGCGATTCGCTTCGTTCGCCGGCTGGGGCCGCGATTTCGCTTCGGTTCGGTTAACCCGCGCCGGCCTTGGTCCAGCCAGAGCCGGGCTCGGCGATCCGATTCCGATGCGCTTCGGGGCGGCTCGGTGGAGAGCCGACCCGTTTCCGATTCCGATCCGGCTCCGCGATCCGATGCCGGTGCAGGCTTGCCTCCCGCCGCCCGGGGCGGGAGCTTGTTTTTTTTTTGATTCAGGCAAGTTTACTTGCATGTCGTTCGCCCCCCCCCCCCTCGCCCCTCTTCAAGCGAATACTAGCGTGCAAGTGCCTTTCGACTTGCGTGATTTCCGCGCCCCCCCCCCCTGGGGCTTGCTTCAGGCTCAGCCCCCCCCCCCCTTGTCCATGCAAGTAAGCTTGCCAGAGTCAACAAAAAATCAGGCTCCCGCCGCCGGGGGGGGGCTCGGCGGCCTCCGGGCCTTCGCGCGGGCCCTCGGCTCGGGGGCCTCTAGCGGCCCTCACGGGCCCTCGGTGCGGGCGCGCCTCCGGCGGCCTCCGGAGGCCCTCGGCGGCCCCTGCAGGCTCGATCGAGGGCTCGCCCCCCCTGCGGGACCCTGACCTTCCAGGAGGGCTCAAAAATAGCACCAGGACGTCGACGTCCTGATTCCTGTCGAGGTTTGAGGCAGCCCAGATAGATTTTCAGGTCTGGAGTGTTATTTTCTAGCACTCTGGAATGTCATCTGGAATGTCAGGGGAGGGGGGGGGGCCTTCGGCGGCCTTCGGTCGGCTTCGCGCAGGAGTGGCCCTTTTCGCTGTGGAGTGGCCCTTGGCGCGCCCGGCCCAGGGGGGGGTCGGCGAGCGAGCCTGGCCTGCTCGGCCAGCGGAAGGCCAGCGGAAGCCAAAGGGTCGCCCCCAAGTTCCAAGAGGCGGCAGCGCAGCGCGTGGGGGCTCAGGGTTGCCTGGGCCGGCCGGACCTGTGCTGAGGCCTCGAATAGGGCCGGCTGCTGGTTTCCTGCGCAAGATCGCTGGGCAACAGAATCCCAGCGGGTTCCGAAGGGGGTTTTTGGGGAGCGGCCGTTTTCCAGGAGGGGTCCCCCAGGGGCTGTGCACCCCCAGTTTTGACGAGGTTCCGAGGCCCCTGGGGGGCTCTCTGGAAAACCCCCTCCCCCAAAAACCCCTTTTGGAACCCTCCGGGGATCTATGCACACTCGCCCACCCTCCCATCGTGGGCCCGTGATCGGTGTGCTGCATGTCCACGTTTGCCAGGCCAGAGGGGGCGTGCACACCGCTCCCGGAAGCAGGTTGGGCCCGGCCAGGGGGCGGAGGATGCAGTCGAACCCTTCTGCCAGGATGGGCAACCTTTTTGTTGAGGCGGGCCTGTCCCTCTACAGGGGATATATATATATATATATATATATATATATATATATATATATTCAAAAATAGTAAACACAATAGTCTGGGGACTATTTCTTGGCTGCTTTTGGACCATTTTGGAATATGTTTTGCGTGTTTTTTTATTTTTCGTCGACAATCCCCCTGTAGGGAGACACGCCCGACTTAACCTTTCTTCCAAGGGTACCCTAGCATCCGTGCCTCTCTGGTCCATCATGGACTGCTTTCGATGACCTACCGCGCTCGGAAAAGCTCCAACATGGGCGCCCAAAGGGCTCTGCGGCATCATTGCGCATCCCTACTGCCAGCCTTGCCCTGAGCCAGCAGCCCGCATCAGCGCCAGTCTCACCATCCGGGCCCAGCGTTAAGTCGGGCCTGTCCCTCTACAGGAGGAAGATTCAAAGATAGTCGAACAAAAATAGTCTGGGGACTATTTTTAAACATATGTTTTGACAATTTTTGGACATGTTTGGACTATTTTTAACGTGTCTTCGAAAATCGGCCTGCAGGGGGACAGGCCCCACCTGAGCCCAGCGCCTGCCGCGCGGGGCAGGCAGGCAGAAGCCACCACCGAGGGGCTGGAGGGCGCCGGGCCTCCGGCGACCTCCCACGCGCTCCTGGGGGGCCCCGGCATCCTCCGAATGCGTCGCCGCGCCAGCGGCTCCGTCGCGCGGCCTCGCGCCTGGGGAGGAGGGAAGCCGCGGCCACGGGGGGAGAGCGTCGCCTCAAACGCTGGGGTTGCCGCGAGGTTCGCCGCGGTGTCGGCGTCGTCCACTTGGGCTGCAGTCGGGCCTGTCCCTCTACAGGTAGGATATTCAAAAATAGTAAAAAATAGTCTGGGGACTATTTTTTTAGTTTTTTTCTGTTTTAACATTTTGGGGTATTTTTTGATCATTTATATTTTTCGTCGAATATCCCCCTGTAGGGGGACAGGCTCGACTTAAGGCCACGGGGGGAACACGTCGCCTCAAACGCTTGGGTTGCCGCGAGGTTCGCCGCGGTGTCGGCGTCGTCCACTTGGGCGTGTCGAAAACAAGTGGGGCGTTCCTAAAAGGGCCTTGCCTTCGGGGATCGATCGAGTTGTCATCTCTTCCACCGAGGCAGGCGGCGGAAGGTCGGCAGAAGCAAAACGAGGCCGCCTCCGCCACCGGAAGCTGGCGGAAGCTCTGCGGAAGGTGGCGGAAGTAAAAAATGCGCCCCAAAGAGATGAAAACGTTTTTCGCTTCAGGGTTGTCGAAAGCGCCCGAGTGGCACGGCGACAAATGATTGTTTCCATCCACGGCCTCTGAACTTCCGACCCGCCTTCCGGGGGCACTGTTGCGCCCCGGGCCAATACTCGACGGACGGGCCCGATAACGGACTTGGAAGCCGAAGTCAAGGACAACGGGCGGCCAGGGCTGAAAAAGTCATATGGCGCGTTCCAGGAAGGGCCTCGCCTGCGAAGATCGAGCGAGTTGTCCTCTCTTCCTCGGCGGGAGGCCGGCGGAAGCTGGCGTATAAGTAGAAGATGCGCCCCCGAGCGAAGGCAGCGCTTGGGGGCTCATGGCTTCCGGAATCGGGTAGCTTCTCAGTGAGTTTGGGGGGCCCTCGACCAGGCCGAAGGCACGTCGAGCCCCCCCCCGGGCGCATCGCGCGGTCGTGACTCAGGAGGGGAAAAAACACACAGACACAATTATTCGTCGATCCCTGGGAAAATATGGGAAAATATCGGAAGTGGTGGGGAGGACCAAAACATAGAAAATATAGTGCTTGAAGGATGGGGTACTCCTGGTGCCTGGGCCGTCTCATACGTGTGTCGCCGTGGGCCTGTTTTCCGTTCCGCAATCCCACGGCTCAAGTTTTTCAGGGTGAAATGCCTCCGCAGGGACTCGGACGGGTCCTTCTGGCGGCCCTCACAGGAGCTTGGTTGGCCCCATCGCCCCTCCGTGTCTGGCTTGGCGCGCCGAGTGGCGCTCCCCTGGCGGCGAGCTGCGCCGCCCCTGCTCCAGCGCCGCGCTGGAACAGCAGCTGCCCTGCGATCTGTCCCGACCTCAGCGAGGTCTTGGCGGAGCTCCACGAGCAGCGGCGTGAGCGCGAACGGCTGGCCGCTGGGCGCGCAGAGGCGCTGCAGTCGGGCGTGCCCTGGCACGTTGAGGTGGTGACGGCCATCTTGGGGAGCCTGGCCTTCTATGCGCACGTGGTGGCAGGTGGCAGGTCTTATCTGGTCCTCTCTCGTCTTTGTTCTCAATGGCTGTCGCTGGTGTCGCCAAACCTGGTCTGCACGTTGGGCAGAAGGTGCTTCTCCTGTACGGGGACGAGCCGAACCTCTGGCACGAGGCGAGCATCCTCCGGAAGAGCTCCGAGACGTGCTACAGGAGGATCCACGGCGAGGACCCTTCAGTGAACAGTTGGCTCTGGTGGATTCTGACAGTGGACGGCGACGTGTACCCGCAGGATCTCTCCGTGCCCGGGGACCTGCAGGCCCTTCGGCTGCTTGACGCCGGAGGGGAGGTGACTGGAACGATGTATGGGCGAGGCCCCGACGTGGTGTCTCGGTATGGCTTTGGGGCAGGTCGGCGGGAAGGCCCTCTCGATGTGCCTCTCTTTCTCCGTGCCAAGGCTGTGACCGACGAGGAGGAGCGCAAGGAAGGTGGCCATGGGGACGCTCTCGTGTCGAAGTCGCCTCCTCCCGCTGCGAGTGGGAAGATCTGGCGGATAGCCTTTTCATCAGATCAATATTTCAGTCGTGGTGCCGAATATCCGTCTGGAGTCGAGGGCCACCAGTTCACTCTCGTGAAGCAGGGCGATAATGACGCCATGATGGTGGTTACTCCTGAAGGGGGTCCTGCAGTGCTACTCCGCCACCGCCGACTCGATCGACGAGGACGCCGACACCTGGACCCTCCCAGTGGTGTGGCGGAACAACGCCCGCCGCCGTCGCTTTGTGGGGGCCGTCGACCTGATGCAGCATCACGACTACGGCGACTCCCCTCTAGAGGGGGAGGCTTCAATTCTTTACGCTTCGCGTATCCCCACCAGCCCATCTCACAGCAGCAACTCTTGCGAAGCATGCCGACAGTCGTGTTTTTCAGGCGTGTGTCCGCTTGGCCCCGCATATCTCCCCTGTTCCTCCTTCCTCCCACCTCCTTGTACATCCTCCTTGTGGGGGGATCGGGAGAAGGACGAGGCGGAGGAGGAGGGAGAGAAAAGGCTCCTCGTGATTTGAGTCGTTTGGGGTTTCTCGTCCTGGTGTGAGTCGTTCGGGCCCTTCTTCCTGGTGTGAGTCGTTCGGGCTCTTCGTGGTGTGAATCGTTCGGGCTCTTCGTCCTGGTGCGAGTCGTTCGGGCTTCTCGTGGTGTGAGTTGTTCGGGCCCCTCATCCTGGTGTGAGTCGTTCGGGCCCCTCCTCCTGGTGTAACTCGTTCGGGCTCCTCGTGGTGCGAGTCGTTCGGGGCCCGCGTCGTGGTGTGAGTCGTTCGGGCTCCTCGTGGTGTGAGCGGAACAACGCCCGCCGCCGTCGCTTTGTGGAGGCCGTCGACCTGATGCAGCATCACGACTACGGCGACCCCCCTCTAGAGGGGGAGGCTTCAATTCTCTGGTACTTGGAAGAGATCGCTCGAAATGGAGAGGGTGGCCCCGTCCAGCGCCACTACAACTGGGCCCACCAGTTGAACTCAGGTGGCGATCGCTCGGTGCACGAGCACTTCTGCATCATGGAGGTTCTCGAGTTGGCGGCCGAGGTCGACCAGTTCAACATCCCCACGCTGGTCTCTCTGGAGGCGCTCGGGAGGCGTGCCATGCTGATCGAGCAGGCGCACCTCAATTCTCCTGGCAGCCCCGACTACACCGGGGCCGACGACTTCACGGGCTGGGGCCCGGGCCGTGGCAGGGCCCTGGTCGCCCCAACTTTGGTCAAGCACGTGGCTGAGAAGGCTCGTGACAAGGCGTCTGTGCATAAGGAGTTGCGCAAGCACAATGAGGAGCTTCGTTTGAGGAAGCCGCCCAAAGGCCCCAAGAAGGAGGGCCAGGACGGCGATCATTCATGATGAACGGCGATGGCCCCTCCCGCCGCCCGAGGGTGGGGCCGAGATTAGGGCGCTCCTCGCCACGCGGCTGGGCTTTCTCGCTGGAGTCGTCGCTGAGGAGCGTGACGTCCCGCGGGGGCTTTTTCCTCTACCGTATGTGCCTCAGGAGCCGGTCGCTGGTTCCCACCTCTCCCGGGGAGTTCGGCAGCGAGTCCAAGGACGACGTCAGCTCACGGACGAGGTGAATGAGAGCATTTGGGCCCTCAATTGGCTCGTGGGTTCTTCCACCGCCAATGCCAAGTTTTCTTCTCTTGGGCAGCGGGCCGCCGTTGACCACCTGTACGAGACCATCAATTCTTTTCGGCCGCCGCCTCAGGCGGTCCCAGACGAGGAAGCCATGCGTGCGCTTCTCGGCAGCAGAGTCCCTTATGGCGGGGACGATGACTTGACAGTGGTTCCCTACGACCGTGCTCTGGTGTCTCTCCCCGGTGACGGGCGAGTTCCCGTGCCCCTTGCCGAGGTGCTGCCGCCGGACGCCGCAAAGATGATCGTAGATTTTGACACCCACCTGCTCAAGGACGACAACCAGTGGGGAGCGGAGGTGGAGCGTGGTCTCGAACACATCGGTTCTTACATGGACCCTCGGCTCCGCTTCAGCCGCCGCAGTTATCTCAACTTCATCGGGGACCTGTTCAGAGGTGGGCTTCTCGCCCGGCGACGTGCCGACCAAGTTCGAGGTAGGATCTCTGTATTTTTGTACGAAAGAAGTCGGGCAAGCAGCGCCTCGTCGTCGACTGCAGACGCGTGAACGCCCGCTTCCGAGAGTGCCCCCACGCGCCGATGGGTTCGGGATCATCCTGGGCCGACGTCGTGATGGACACGGACACTGACATGTATCTCCCGCTTAGTGACGTGAAGGACTACTTCTACGCCTGCGGTCTGCCGCCAGGCCTCGAGAGCTTCTTTTGCCTCCCCGACATCACTGGGGAAGAGCTGAAGGTGGTCGCCCAGGGCGACCCCGCCTTTGGATACTTGTGGGGCTCCACGGCGGTCGCCCCCGCTATGAAGGTGATGCCGATGGGGTGGACTTGGAGTTTCTTCTTCGCGCAGGTCCTGCACGCTCACCAGGTCCACCAGATCAGACCCTGGTCGCCCGGCGCGGTCATGCAGGATCGCGTCCCTCCGCCTCCTTTCAGGACGGGGACCGAGCTGGCTCTGCCCTACTGCGACAATTTCGTTGCGGCTGCCTCCTCTCTCGCACAGGCCGACGCTCTCCGAGAAGATTGTAAGCGCCGGATGACCTCGCTCGGCTTCGAGGTCCACGAGGAGGAGGCTGCCCGCCACTGGGCCGAGTCCTTGGGGTTCGCCATCGACGGACTCACTGGGGAGCATCGCCCTAGCCCCGTCAATGCGCGGCGCCTCCGCCAGGTCTGTCGTCGCGTGAGCCGCCAGCGGCCCAGGCGTAGCGGTCGGCAGCTGGAGCGGCTCTTGGGACATGCTATTTTCCAGTTTCTGGGGCATCGGCCGCTACTCTCTGTCTTCCGCAGTTGCTACACCTTCGCGCAGTGCCACTACCTCCGACCGCGACGGCTCTGGCGGACCGCCGCCGAGGAGCTCCGTGCCGCCGCTGCTCTGCTGCCCTTTGCGCGGGCCAACATGCGGCGGCCCTGGGCTTCGGAGGTGGAGGTGTTCGACGCCAGTCCTGCCGGCTGCGGGATCATGACGGCGGCCCTGCCAGAGGAGGTGGTCTCTGAGATCGGGAAGGTCGATGAGAGGTGGCGTTGCGCTTTCCAGTGCGAGCAACCTGGCGGGCCTCGTGAGCACGCCCTCCGTTCGGCCCCTCCTGTCGAGGAGTGTTTCAGCAACGTTGAGTCCGTTCTCCCTCGCGACTGGTCTCGGCGACGGTGGCAGCCCGCGCAGGACTTCCCCGAGGTCCCGGCGTCCATCTTCCAGGATTTTGATTGGCGCGAGTGCGTGGCTGGCCGCTGGAGAGACGAGGGGCATATCACTATGCTTGAGGGGCGCGCGGGGTTGATATCTGCGCGGCGCACCTGCCGGTCGCTGTCCAATCGAGGCAAGCGGCATCTCAAGATAGGTGACAATTTGGGTATGATCCTTGCATTTGCCAAAGGACGTGCGGACAACTTCGGCTTGCCGATGCTTTGCAGGAGAAATGCCGCGTTCACGGCTGCAATGGACATGACAATTCGATGGCGTTGGGTTCCTTCAGAGATCAATGTTGCTGATGCCGCCTCTCGTCGTTATCTTGCTGCGGATCACCGCAGCCGCGAGCGAGGCCTGGCCCGCCTCAAGCTTCTTCGAGGCTCGGGCTTGGGGCCACCCGCGGCAGCTCGCGTGGGTGATGAGACGACTGCTGCCGCCTACACAGGCCAAGCGGCCCCATGGCGAGGCATCTGCTGGTCTCCCACAGGGGCCCGCCGGCAGCCGCCGAGTCAAGGAGCCGCGGGTCTCACGGGTGCTGCAGGCGCCGCATCGCCAGGCGTGCTCCGCCCCCCGCGACGGCAGCCGGGGGTTGCCGCCTCCGACGCACCGCCGCCTGGCGGGGGCCGCCTCAGCGCGGACGCTGCCCGCCAACGCCGACCGGGGCCGCAAGCTGCAGATCCTGGCGCGGCGGGCGCGGGCGAGGACCCGCCGAGCGGCCGTCGAGGCGGGGGACCGCGAGATGCAGGAGGAGCTCGAGCTGAAGGGGATCATGGTGAGCCTCCTCGAGATGAAGTCCGTCGGCAAGCAGTCGATCCCCTACTATCTCCAGAAGTTCAGGGAGTTCTTGGACTTCGTGGTCGACCACGGGTTCGACCTCCACAAGGACGAGGACGTGGACGAGGCGTTGGTGCAGCTGATGGACCTGTTGTACTTGGATGGGTGGCAGGTCGACCAGGGCGAGAAGCTGCTCGCGGCGGTGAAGCTCGGCATCCCGCGCTTCTCCAGAGCGGGGCTAGGCGGCCTGCCGCGCGCGGCCCGCGCCCTCCGCGGCTTTCGGAAGGCCGCTCCCGTGGCCTGCCGCTTCGGGCTGCCGCGCGCGTGGGTCGTCGCGATCATCGCGGCGATGCTCTGGCGCGGGAGGCTGGAGAGCGCCCGCCGGGTGGTGGTGATGCACGATGCGCACCTGCGCACTGGCGAGGCGACACGGCTCCGGGCCGAGGACTTCGCCCCACCGGTCGGAGACCATCGCGGCCACGAGCGCGGCGTGCTCATCCTCGGCTCCTCGAGCGCCGGGGTCCCCACCAAGACGGGCGTGCTGGACGACGCGGTCACCCTGTCGGACTGGGATTTTCCAACCAGCAAGGTACTGGGGCTTTTGAAGGCCCAGCGGGCCCCGCACGAGCCCCTGTTCGTCACGAAGCCCGCTGCCTTCAGGAAGGACTTCGATCAGGCGTGCCTCGACCTCGGGCTCGACAAGCGGAACCTCACGAGCTACCAGCTCCGCCACAGCGGCCCGAGCCGAGACGCCCTTCTCGGGCGCCGCGCGCTTCCCGACATCATGAAGCGCGGCAGGTGGGCCACCCCCTCCTCGGTGAAGAGGCGCGAGAGGCACGGAGTGATGCAGAAGGCGCTGGCCAGCAGCCCGAAGGAGCTGCTCGACTTCGCCGCGGCTGTCGAGTCCTCCATCGTGGGAGCGCTCCTTGGACGGCCGCCCCAAGTGGCCAAGCCGCCCCGTGCCTGAAGCGCCGAGTTGCAGCCGAGATCTTCTCCGGCTCAGGGCAGCTCGCCCGCGCTCTCGCTCGGGGCGGAGTCCCCACTGAGGCCTATGACGTCGCCGACGGCCCCGGTGCTGATCTGTTGCGGCCAGGCGTCGTGAGGCTTCTTCGTGACAAAATTCGTGCTGGCTCTTTTTGTTTCATGTGGTTCGGTGTGCCGTGCAACACTTTCTCACGTGCCACTGATCGTCCTAATGGGCCGCGCCCTCTTCGCTCAAACACTTATCTGTATGGTTTGCCCAACCTCGATGCAAAGCAGCGTGCGCGTGTGTCGAACGCCAACAGGTTAGTGCGTGTTGTGTGTAGTCTAGCTCGTGAATGCAACAAATGTCACGTTCCATGGGTCATAGAGAATCCTCGGACCTCCCGCCTGTGGCTTTTAGATGAGATACAGATTCTTGAGAGGAAAGCGTCCGCCGTTGTGCTAGATTATTGCATGTATGGGATGCCCTGGAGAAAGTGCACTCGTTTTGTTGGCACTCTCCCGGGCCTGGAATCGTGGGAGCGCCGATGTACGGGGAGAGTGTGTCGACGCACTGGCCACCGCCACCAGGCCCTCGAAGGCAAAGACGCCTCAGGTGTTTTCTGGACCAGGCGGGCGGAGCCATATCCCACTTCTCTCTGTAATGCTATCTCCTCCTCTGATCACCCCTGGTTATGAAGGGTTGACCCGGTAAGTGCATTCGAGCCGGTTCAGCCGTCAACGGGGGGGGGTGTTAGTGGTGGAGCGTTTCCGCCGTTATTCATCGTTCCAGGGGGGTCAATTTCGATCGGACCCCCGGTCATTTTTCCTAAGTGGGGGGTCTGCCTGCGCGCGATGTGTCAGTTGTCGGCTTCTGCTGCTGCTGCTACTGCTGCTGCATGCTGGTGCTGCTCCATGCTGCGGCCCCAAGAGGCCCCCAAGAGCGCCCCGAGACGCCCCCAAGAGCGCCCCAAGAGGCCCCCAAGAGAGCCCCAATATTTTTTGTTTTTTCTTTGATCCCTCGGGGAGCTTTCGGCGGCCCCCGAGAGGCCCCCAAAGGCTCCTAAGAGGCCCCCAAGAGGCCCTCAAGGGCCCCCAAGAGGCCCCCAAGAGGCCCCCAAGAGCGGCCCAAGAGGCCCCAGGAAGCCAAAATAATTATTACAGAAAAAGTAGCGGAAATCACAAATTTCTAAGATTTCGGGGGACCCGCCGCTTTCGCCCCTTGTTCTGAACACTTTTTGGCGCGTCGCCGCGGCTGGTTTTTATTGGCCTGCGCGCGAAAAAGCCACCCCCGGCCCGCCCGGAGGGGCGTCCAGAAAATTTGCTTTTTGGGGGTTCCATTATTCAGGGGACATTCAAAAAACCCACAGTTTCGGCAGGCCCCACGAATAGTGGAAGCGGGGGCCGGGGGGGCCCGAGACGGCCAGAAAAGGATTCCAAAATCGTCAAAGTGCGGCCTTGGAGGCCCCATGATGGCCTCAAGAGGCCGCGATATTTCCCCAAGAAGGCGCCATATGGCTTCAATGGTTTCCAAGACGCTCTTGGGGGCTTTCGGGGCCTGTATGCGTTCTTATGGGGGCCTGATGGTGGGCTTCTTGAGGCCTCATGGGGCCATGTCGGGGGCCTTTGGGGGCCCTTTTGAGGGCTTCTGGGGGCCTTATGGGGCCATCTTGTGGGCATGTGGGGAGCCTTTCGGGAATATTGTGGCCTCTGGTGGTGGTTTGGGCCCCTGTCCAACGACTTGTGTCGTGCCAAGCCAGAGTGATTTGCTCATGAGATGATTCTGCAATGCGTCAAAAGCTTTATTCATCGCCGGAGTGGGGTGTTGTGTTTGAAGTTGGGTTGTTATGGTTCGAGAACCCCCCCTCGTGTGGCGCCGTTAGAATCGTTATTGTAGTGGCCTTCGGCCAGTGCCGCCGATCCGGGTCGCTCGGGGTTATTCTCCAGACGCAGAAATTATGGGCGCACACTCAAACGCACACACACAGTCACACCACTTAACCTGCGCCGCAGACATGCGCACACAGCATCACCCACACACACATACTAGTTGGGAAACGCTCCTGTAGTACTAGTAGTAGTATTAGTAGTAGTAGTAGTAGTAGTAGTAGCAGTAGTAGTAGTAGTAGTAGTAGTAGTAGTGGTAGTAGTAGTAGTAGTAGTGGTTGTGGTAGTAGTGGTAGTAGTAGTAGAGGCCTCGTTCCGCGGCTTCTCTCGACTTCCCGCGGTCTCTCTCAAGTTTCGAGCACGCGGTGAGTTTCACGATATATGTGTGTGTATGTACGCGTGCATGCATGTATGCATGCATTGATCATGTGTGCCTGTGTGTAGGTACGTATGTATGTATGTATGCTTGTGCGCGTATGTATGTATTTAGTTTGTATGTATGTTTGTATGTGTGTATGATAATATGTGTGTATGTGTGTGAATGTAAGTATGTATGTCTGGAAGATTGTTTTTCTATGTATGCAAATGTGTTTAAATGTAGGTATGTATGCATGTGTGTATGGATGTGCGTTTGAAGAGCGAGGATGTTTCAAAGAAGAGGCACTCGGTGACGCGATCGTTGAGGGATAGGAGTGAGGTCGCAGAGGAGGAGGAGGAGAATGAGGAAGAGGCGATAACTTGAAGGAAAACGATGAGACGGAGGACATCCTGCCGGTGGCGCCCTGGGCGGTGCCGCGGAAGAAACCGGGGGCCTGCCGGAGGCAGTCTGGAGGCCTCTGGGGAGCTGTTTTGGGGCCTCTTGGAACCTCTTTTGGGCCTCTTGTGGGCTTCTTGGGGCCCCTTGGGGGTCTCTTGGGGCCTCCTGGGGGCCTCTTGGGGCGGAAAGCTCGGTTCTTTCGGTTCGTGGTCCCCCTCTTGGGCCCCTCTTGGGGCTCTCTTGGGGCCTTCTTGGGCTGTCCAGAGGCCCTCTTGGGCCGTCTTGGGGCCCTCTTGGGCCGTCTTGGGGCTCTCTTGGGCCGTGTTGGAAGCATCGTGGGCCGTCTTGGGACGGACTTGGGGGCCTCTTGGGCCGTCTTCGAGCGTCGGACGCCCGAAAAGGCAAGAACGCTAAAAACCCTGAGAAAACCAATGAAAATCAACGATTCTGGCCTCTTGGGGCCCTCTTGGGAGGCCTCTTGGAAGCTTCTTGGGGCGTCTTGGAGACACCTTGGGCCGTCTGGAGGCCATCTCGGGCGTCTTGGAGCGATTTTTCGGCGACTCGGGGCCCTCTTGGAACCCCTTGGGGGTCTCTTGGGCCCCCCCCCTCCTCCAAAGCGCCGGAAAAAGCGGAGCATGGCGCCCCCCCCCCCCCTATCTTCCACTCCCCCGGAGCGGCCCCGGGGTTCGCCGGAAACTCGCACCCCCCCCCCCCCCCCCACCCCCCCTTCCCCGGCAGAGCCACCCCGGCGACCCCCCCAGAGGCTGAAGCTCAGCCTCGAGGCTGTAGCTGAGACTCCTTGAAACTCACACGCCGGATCGGCGGATTTATCCTTCCAGGGGGTGAGTTAGAGCGAGTCAGGTTTTTCATTCGTCACGGCTGAGGGAAGGTTGAGTGTTTCGCGATTTATTTGTATTATTCAAGCCTGCTGCGACCAGGGTCCAGCGTTGTATTGCCGGGGGTGATCTCCTCTGTCGTCGCCTCCCTCCCTCCTCTCCCTCATTAGAACAGCTTCTGGTGCTGGGGACGGGTTGTGGGCCCTCGCCGTCTGTGTACGTCTCATCGTGACAGTTTCGCTCGGGCCCAGTCTTTAGGCAGGCGATGCTTCTAGGTAGCATCTCGATATGATTCCAGTTTCTCTGGTCTTGGCATAAAGGAGTGCTTGAAGGATGGGGTACTCCTGGTGCCTGGGCCGTCTCATACGTGTGTCGCCGTGGGCCTGTTTTCCGTTCCGCAATCCCACGGCTCAAATTTTTCAGGGTCCTCCTGCCTCCTCTCCTCCTCCACTTCCATCTGGGTTGTGGGCCCTCGCCGTCTGTGTACGTCTCATCGTGACAGTTTCGCTCGGGCCCAGTCTTTAGGCAGGCGATGCTTCTAGGTAGCATTTCGATATGATTCCAGTTTCTCTGGTCTTGGCATAAAGGAGGAAAATATGGGGAATCTTTTTATTTGTGTGTATTTACTTGTGTGTCCCAGTTTCCCTTTAGTGACCTCCGGCGCCAGCGGCCCCGGAGGCTGCTCGGCACGTGCCAGGCCCCGTCGGCGCTCGCGGCCGCAGTTTGCAAGCGGCGGCCGCGGGAGCCTCGACCTGCCCCCCGCGCGCGGGGGGGGGATCAGACATCCAACGTCCTGGGGATCGTTTTTTTCCCAATCAGCCCTACCCATCGGTCGTTGAAAGTAGGTGTTTTTGGATTCCCAGATTCCAATTTACTTTCAGCGCCTTCCTACTTCAAGAGTCGAATGGTTTTCCTTCTTCCTTCCTCTTCAGGAGGCGTGCGGAAACCCAATATGTTCCCAACGCCTTCCTACTTCATGTTTCTACCTACTTCTTCCGACCGATGGGTATAGCCATATATAGCCCTACAACTCTATAGCCCGATAGCTCCATGGCCCTATAGCCCCCTTAGCCCTATAGCCCTGATTTGGGTTTTTCTCCGGTATCATTTGTTTCGTGCTTCTAATTGCTGCGTAGCGGTCGTTACTCAGGGGGGGGGGGTCCCGGTTGATGGTAACGCTTTGGCTGGGTGGGGCACCGCGGGGTGGGGGTGCGCTGGGATCGCAGCAGTATGCGCGCGAACACCGCCATGTGGGGGGACCGTCCACCCCTACCCCCACCCCCCATTCGCACAATCGTTACCGTTACCGGGGGTGACGGGAGCAGGGGAGCTTGGCCAGGGTGACGACCTTTACGCGCCAGAGGATAAACAACAATCTTCTGTTAGGGCGGAGGCTTTTCACAGTTTTCAGCCTTCGGGGGCCCTCGCCGGGCCCTGGGACCGTGAAAAGACCACCCGGGACGAAAAGCCGGCCCTGGGGGTCGAGATTGCCAGGGGCCGCATATACCCAAACATAAAAATCAGAACATCGGATGTGTGGGAGGGGTTCTCTCCCCTGGACCAGTTCCCTGGCAGCTGCAGCTTGCACCCCCGTCGCGCCGGCCCGCCCGCCGAGGCGCTGCTTGAGGTCGCCGGCCCGTCGGCGTTAGGCAATTCGGCTCTTGCGCGGCCCGCTCGGACCTGACTCGCCGCTGGCGCTCCCGCCTGCGGTTGCGACAAGAATGTGTGGGAGGAGGGAGAGCGGGACGGACGGAGGTCAGGGGCAACGTTAGGGGGGATAGGCTCAGGGGAAATGCATGATTAGGCCCCCAAAGTTATTGCTGGCAGGGGCCCGATAGCCCACCCCTGCCAGCAACGTGCGGTTTCGCCAACGGGAGCCTGGCGCCGATCTATCGGCGGCGCACCGCCGAGTCCGAGCTTCTCTCCCTGATCCAGTCCCCCCAACGCACCCGGACATGATCGCGTCGTAAAAATCTGGACTGAAGGTTTTTGGCCATTTTCGGCCTCGGGGGGCCCTCGCCCGGCATCAGGACCATCAAAAAACGAGTCAGGATGAAGAACCGTACCCAGGGGAAATGTCGGGATTTCTAGGGACTTTGCATGGAGAAAATCAGGACGTCGCATGTCTGGGCATTGTGCCCCCTCAAGGAGGAGGGAGGAGGCGGGGAGGATGAAAAGGAGGTTGGCGGCGCGCACAGCAGGGGTGTTTCGCCGGGGGCGACCATCCAAGTTGGCGGGGGGGGGGGCTTACTCGTGCAAGCGGTCCCCTTGGGGGCGCTCCTCAGAGAGGCTTCTCATGAGGCTGGGCGGGCTTCTGGGAGGTCACCTTCTCAGAGGCCCCTTCCGCCTTCGTGGAGGGCCGCCCCCTTCACGCGTCCCCTTGTGCGCGCCGCCAAGAGGCGGACGAGAGTCGCAGAGGAACCAGTGGAGCTCCGCGCGGATCTCTCGGATCGGCGTTGGACCCCCCTCCCCTGGCGCGGGGGAAGCCGCAAGGGCGGCACTGGAGGCGCCGCCAAGGGGGTCCGACGCCGATCCAAGAGATCCGTGCGGAGCCCTGGACAGTTATCGTATGTTCATGCAGCTGTTCATATTGATCGCTTCGCTCATTCCGCCAGCCCGTATTGTGCTATCGCTGCCGTTTGCCTGCGCGTCCGTGGCCCATGCGGCATTGTTCGGCGGCGGGCACGGAGGTGAAGCAGTTGCTTTGCAGCTTGTCGTGGGGGTGCTGGCCCCTACTGTCCCACCTGTCTTGGTTGTGGGTCGGAGTTCTTAGGGAGTTTTTTGGGGTCTCTTCGGAGCGCTCTCGGGAGCTTCTGGGGGTCAGTTTGGGGCCTCTTGGGAGCGTCTTGGGAGCCTCTCGGGAACCTCTTGGGGGCCTCTTGGGGCTTCTTGGGTGCCGAAGGCTTGAAATGTCCGTTCGGGTCCCCCGTCTGGGCTCCCTCTTGGAGCCGTCTTGTGGGCCTTTTGGACAGTTTTTGGAGGCCTTTTGAGCCGTCTTGGGCCCTCTTGGGCCATCTAGGGGCCCTCTTGGAGGGACATTGGGCCGTTTTGAGGCGATCTTGGGGGCCTCTGGGACCGTTTTGGAGTGTCGAGAAACCGAAAAAGCGAGATCTCCGATGGAAAATCACAGATTTGGGCCTTTTGGGAGTGCTCTTGGAGGCCTCTGTGGGCGTCTTGGAGGTCTCTTGGGCCGTCTAGAGAACATCTTGGGCGTCTTGGAGCGATCCTCGGGCGTCTCGGACCCATCTTGGACCCTCTTGGGGGCCTCGTGGGGCCCTCTTGGCCCGTCTTGGGGCCGCCGCGGGAGTCCCGGCATCCTTGACCAGAGCGTCCGGGGAGTGTCCCCGGGAGCGTCTCGGAGTACTTTTCTCGACCGGGGGCCCCGGACCAGGGGCCGCCACGCGCGCACGAAGTGGAAGCGTTTTAGAAGCGTTGCCGGAGATCGTAGCGCGCCTCTGGCCCGCTGGGCCAGCGCACCATGCTATGCTACTTGTTGTTTTTGGCTTTTTGCAAGAGGAGAGCGAGGAGGAGGATGGGAGGAGGGGCGCAGGGAGGGGGAGGCAGACCACCGACCAAATTGCCAGGTCTGCGAGCGGGCCGCCGTTCTAAGGCCCTGCGGGGCCACGCCAGGATCCGCCTGGGGGCGACACCCTTGCCCTGGAGAGGACGCGGCCTGCTTGGAGGAGCGACGAGGAGGAGGAGGAGGAGGAGGAGGAGGAGGAGGAGGAGGAGGAGGAGGAGGAAGACGAGGAGGAGGAGGAGGAGGAGGAGGAGGATGAGGAGGAGGAGGAGGAGGTGCGAGGAATAAGACAAACATTTGAATGAGGAGGAGGGGGCGCAGCGCCCGCCTCCCCCGCGCCCGTCGCGCCCCGGCGCCCGGCCGGAGGCACTCCATCTGCGACGGCGGGACCTCCATGCTCAACGGCACCGCTGGGGGAGCAGCTCCTCGCAGCGAGACGACGACGAGCGGCGGCGGCGTTCCGGGGGCGGATCTCCCATAGAGAGGGTGGGGAGGGGGGGCGTGGCACAGGACAGTCGGGCGGGCGGCCGCGCGGAGTGCGCGGCTGCGGTGCGGAGCGCCGCGGCTCGCACTCCGTGAGGGCAGCTGCGCTAGCCCTGCGCAGGTGGAGCGCGGCAGAGGGAGGGGGAGCGACGAGGGAGGAGGGAGAGGAGAAGGGGGGCGAGGAGGGAGAGAGGCACAGGCAGGGCGAGAAGCGTGGAGGATGCAGGAACATCCGGTGCCGCAGGGCGCAGCAGCGAATCTCGTGCTGTCGTGGCTGGCACCTGCGAAACAGCTCCTACATCCTGGGAGCACAGAACTGGATCGCGTGCGAAGCGCGCCTAGCATCATCAGAAGTACCCTCCTCATCATCCTTTCCCCTCCCCTCCCCCCCCCTCCCCCAGGGTCCCTCGCAGAAATCCGCCGCGAAGCGTCGGTCTGAACAGAAGGGCCTCTCGCGGCGGAAACCGTCGCAAGCAGAAGCAGTAGCTCCTCGCTTCACCCTTTCGCATCTCAGTCTGGCAACCCTTATTCTTCATTAACGTTATCATGTTGCCGTCGTTGAGGCAATGCATATTTTCAACATTTCCATGACCGTTCGTTGTTCATCGTGGCCCTCCCGGATCGTATTCGTCATCCTCCGTCCTTCTTCCCTTTGCACATCCTCGCTCCTTCTCCTCGTCGTCTCTTCCTCGTCGTCGCAGGCCCCCCCCCGCTCCGATGCCTATCGCTACTCTGGTGCTCCTCCTGCTCCCCATCCCGATCTGCTGCTCCTTCGTCGCCAGCCGCTGTTCGGGGCATGGCCCTTGCTGGCCCGGGTTTGCGCCGGTCTAGGCTAGAGCGCGCCCCGGCCCCCTCGCCCCGCCTCCGGGGGCAGGCGGCACCGACGGCGGGGTCTTGCTGCCCGTCGGCGGGAACTGGGAGCGGCAGTGGGGCAGATACGGCCAGGTCGCCGCCCGCCCCTCTGGCCTACAGTCAGCACGCTGGGGCAGGAACCGCTCTGGATTCATGGGTGGCTGTGGTTTCAGGACCGCTCCTCAGATGTAGGTCGGGAAGCCTATTCGTGACCGAGGCTCGCCGAGGCCAGCAAACCCCCTGCGTTCCTCATGTGGCGTTCCTCCTGGCAGCACGATGGCAGCAGCCGGCCCCTGGCAAACCGACCCTTCCCCTTGCCTCGCTCCAAGACGTGTGCAGGCGGCCAGAGGGCAGCCTCCAGGGCGAGGGGGTCGCCACGCAAGGGGTCGGATCGCCGCCAGCTCGGAGGAGGAGGAGGAAGCGCAGATGGCAATACCGCTGCTCGTCCTAGAGAGCCTTCGTCACCCAGCTTGGATTCGCTTCGAAGTCTTCGTCGGACAGCACCCAGGCAGAGGTCCAGGGAGCAGCGGTATCGGTACCTTTTCGCCCCCACTCCGCCAGCCCCTCCGACCCAGGTGTCGCGACAGCCACTTTTCCGGGGCGTCCCCGAGTCGCTTCCAGGCCAGCCCAGGGAGTTGTCAACAGACGTTCTCGGGCTGGAGAGTTGGCTCCAGAGGAAGGGGTCGGGACCAACAGTGCCCCAGCGAAGGAGGAGAGTGGGTCGTCCGCGCCCGAGCGCGCGCGCAGTCCTGCCTTCTCTTCTCCTCCCCTCGGTGCTCCTCCTGCTGCTTCTGCCCTCGCAGCTGTCTCCCCCGAGCGGGGCCAGAACGATGACAAATCTGTTCCAGAGGCGCCCGAGTCATCCTCCAGAGCCGCCGGACCCCAGAGAGATTACCGATTTACGTGAGCAGGGGGAAGCCGGCCCCAGCCCCCACAACTATGGGTTTTGCATGTCAACGTTTTGCAATTATGGCGAGCGTAAGTGTAAGCGCCCTGTGACTAGGCGAGGCCATTGCCAGTTGCCGCAAGGGGGCACGCGCGCGCGGCGACGTCCTGTGCCCACTCGACGCGGCCGCGGCCGCGCCGGCATTCCCAGGGCCCGTGCCACGGCCGCGGCATGCAGTTTGAGGCGACGGCAGCGCCGCTAGCCCAGCCGAGGGCCCCCTCCCCGCCTCCGTCGCCCCCTGATAACCCCGCCGACGGAAAAAATCTGATCGGGAACGTTTCTCATGAGGCAATTGGTTCAATAGAAAGTGTTGTTGCGCTTATATAAACAAAGTTTTCGGGGCCCTCCCGCGCGAGACTCTCCGCTTCGGAGAAGTTCAGGTCGATTTCGCAGTGAGTTTCTACAGCTGTTGTTCGCCTGGTGCCTAAACTCTGCTTTCGGGGTGGATCTGCACTTTTCGATGCGCGCCCGTGCGGGGCGGGCCCCGGGCGCCGCCCGGGGCTCTTGCCAGCGCCGCCACGGGCCGACGCGCCCCTCGGTTTTTGCCATGGCACGAGCGCGCGAATATCCACAATGACATTGGACATTGACCGCGTGTCAGCGCAAGGCGATGCCAATCTCAAGCGCCGATGAGCATAGCAGTGGCGCGTTGTTCGCATGGAATTGCGCGGCGTTGTCGTCGGCCGATCGTCGGGCAGTTCCCGCTTGCACTTGACTCGTCGCTCGACAGTCTCATTCGTCTAAGGTTCCTGACGTGGGGGGCGGGGGTCGATGTTCATGCGTTCGTCACGATCGCCCGATGTTCTCCCCGCCTTGGCGTCGCCGTACTTTTGCTCCTTCTGCCCTCGCAGCTATCCCCTTCCCTCCCCAGTCCTCTTCACTTCCCCAGCTCCCCCCTTTCTCCAGAGCGGGGGGGCAAGGGGTAGCGGCCCGACGCGGGCCGAGGCGGAGTCCCTCGGGCTCGGGCAGGCGAGGGAGGAACGCCGCGCAGGGAAGGAGGCGGGAGGTGGACCCTGACCTCTTCCCTGCCGTACGGCCGGATCGAGGTACAAGATTGAAGTCGGGCGTGTCACTCTACGGGAGGAATATTCCAAACAAAATTCAAGCACAGTCGAAGAAAGTTTTGTTTTACTAATCTTGAATAGTTGGGAATACTTTTCTGTTGTTTATATGTCATCCAAAATCCGCCTGGGGGGGGCATGCCCGACCTAATACAAGCTCTAGGTCGGCTCGGTGAGGGCACAGGATGCCCTGATCCGAAAGAGAAAACGCCATAAACATAAACTTTTGGCGCTCCGCGCGGATTTCTCGGATCCGCGCTGGGCCCCCCCGGGCGAAGGCCCCAGCGGCGCCTCTGGCGCCGGCCTAGGCGCGCTCCGCGCGCGGAGAGGGGGGTCCAGGCTAGATCCCAGAAGTCCGCGCGGAGCGCTAAACAATTATGTTAATGCAGTTGTTTCCTTCTTCTGCTGATGTTCTTCGTGTCTGTTGGATGCGCTTGTACATCCAGGGGGAGGGCCCTCGAATGTTTTTCCGATAGGCAGGCGGGGGGTCTCGCGTTCTTGGAGGATGCTCTTCTGTCTTAGGTCCGGCCGTAATAACTCCCCTCTCACATGATGAATTGAGCCGAACCCTCTCAGTCGTCGGCGTCCTCTGGAAGGACGCCGACCACCGACGGGGGTTCGTCGGCGTCTCGGTCGTCGGTCGTCGGGCGAACCCTTGCCTGTCGTCAGACTCGGGTGAGGACCCTCACCTCTTCCCTCGGCCATGGAGGGCGGGGGAGAGGGGAAGGCTTCTTAGAAGCACCCCTGCCTCGAAGTAGGATCGGGCCTTCTCTGCAGATGCAGGGCCAGCGCCTGCCAAGAGGCAGCCTCCTAGGATGAAGTCGGGCCTGTCCCTCTACAGGAGGAGTATTCAAAAATAATCAAAGAATAGCCTGGGGACAATTTTTTTGTATATATTTTTTGACCATTTCGGAGTATGTTTGGACTATTTTTAATTTTGTGACTCGAAGATCCCCCTGTAGGGGGACACGCCCGACTTAATTCTGGGAAGCCTCCCCTCTCTCCCAGCCCCCTTTGTGCGCGGTGGTAAGTCGCCGCGCGCGGCAGGTTCGCGTCGTGTCGGCGCGGCGACGATCCCAGCGCGGGCGTCCGAGGTCGAACGCCGCCATGGCCCAGAATCGGCCAGTATGGAACGAGCTGGCGATCGAAACGCCGGTCCAAGCCTCTCCCCAGGCCGGGCTTCCTCCTCCTCCTCCTCCTCCTCCTCCTCCTCCTCCGCCTCCTCCTCCTCCTCCTCCTCCTCCTCCTCCTCCTCCTCCTCCTCCGGTCGGTTTCCGCACGTTCCGGTCTGGTCGGTCGGTCCGGGCCGGTCGGTCTGCGAAGCTTTCGGTATCACCGGTCCGGGCCGGTCGGGCTGGTCGGTTTCCGGTGGCGTGAGACCGGTCGGTCCAGTTTCGGGCCCCGGGCCGGTCGGTTCTCGGGCTGGCCCTGGACCGAGGCGAGGCTTGCGATCGTTCATGTCCAGAAACCAACTCCATCGAGGAGGCTGATCGAGCCACGCGGTGTCTGAAGCCAGCTCAGAAGCCGTCACGACACGGACCTGCCGTAGTCGTCCCCCTCTCGCATGATGAATCGGGCTGGACCTTTCCAGGTCGCCAGCGTCCTTTCAGAAGGGGGGTAGGAGCAGTGTCGCGGAGCACCCTTGGCGGTATACATCCCGTCAGCGGGCGGCTGTTGGATTGTGCGTCTCGCCGGCAGGGCGACGTGACCGACAGCAGGCCTCTGAGAAGGTCACCCGCATCATGTCTGTGAGCGTTGTGATGCCCGCCGCGAGTCAAGCTCCAGCTGCTCGGCTTCCTCAGCCTCCTCTTTCGCATGACACCCCCTTCCCTCCTATCCACTCCCATCCCGTCTGCCTACTCCAATCCCGCATTACCATCTCCTCCCACGTCCTCTGGTCGGCTCCCCCTCCCCACTCCCTGTTCCGAACCTCCCACCCCACCAGGGCCCTCCAATCTCATTCTCACCTCCCTCCTGTCCCTCCCGTTCTTCCTCCCCTCCCTTGGCTCCCCCACTCGTCCCTCCCCTCACTCGCCCCTCCTCCACATCATCCCCAAGTCTTCAGAAGACGACGGACGGCATAACATGAACGCCCCCGCCGTCGGGGACACCTCCAAGGCGGTTGGGAAATCTATACCTGACGTGCCGCCGTAAGGTTACAACCTCCCCGGCCGCCCCAGAATCGACGCCCTCGACGGCGAAAAAGTGTAGCTCACACTGTGCTTTTGCCTGTAAAACTCCCCCGCGCTCTCCACCCATCCTCCCCCGCATGCTCTCCCGCGCTTTTGTAAAACTGCATGCTCTCCGCGCGCATGCTCTCCCCGCGCATGCTCTCCCCGCGCATGCTCTCCCCGCATGCTCTCCCGCACACTGTGTTTTGTTGTGTAAAACTCCCCCGCGCGTTTGCACCCATCAGCCCCCGCATGCTCTCCCCGGGAGGCCCCCGCCAGCCCGCCCCGCAGGCCGCCTTCGTCTTCTGCGGCGGGCCCGGGCAGTTTGCAAGAGCGAGCGCGGCGGTGAAGCGAGCGCCCCTCCTCCTTATCCCTCTCCTCCTCCCCTTCCTCCTCCTCCTACTCCTCCTCCTCCTCCTCCTCCTCCTCCTCCTCCTCCTCCTCCTCCTCTTCCTCCTCTTCAATATGTTGCCCTTAGAAATGAATTTTTCCTGTCGCACCCCCCAATCGTGTCGGTAGAGCGGGCCAGGCGTGTCGCTTGAGACGTCCCCACCATCAAGGATCCTGCCGCGTGCAACGTGAAACTGACAACAGCTTCACGGATGGAGTGTGGCTAGTTTTCAAGACGTGGTTCTCGCGGTAACGCCGCGCATATTCGTCCCAAAAGTCTGCAACAGTTTCAGGGATGCAG
This sequence comes from Prorocentrum cordatum, assembly GCA_963575745.1. Lineage (NCBI taxonomy): Eukaryota > Dinophyceae > Prorocentrales > Prorocentraceae > Prorocentrum > Prorocentrum cordatum. The sequence continues at coordinate 231,476 of CAUYUJ010014271.1, read as the reverse complement.
GGCGGCCCGTGTTCAAAATGTTGTTCTCGCTGCATCGCCGCGCACACTTGCCCTCAACCTGTCAACATATTCAAGGATTGAGGTAGGCAGGTGTTCAACACGTGGCTCTTGCTACACAGTCGATTCAAAAACTTGCAACAGCTTCAAGGACGGATGGCCGCCAGTTTTCGAAACGAAGCTCTGGTCTCAGCGCCGCGTTCACTCGTCTGAAACACTGCAACCACTTCAAGGATGAAGGACGGCTGGCTTTCAAGCTGCTGCTTTCGCTTTAACGCCGCGCACATTCGTTCCAACATTGTTGCAACATTTTCGAATTTGAAGGGCGGCTCTTCTTCACAGTGTGACTCTCGTCTTCGCGCCGCGCACACTCGTCAGACACATTCGCAACAGCTTCAAGTAGTCGTGCGTCCCGAGTCCAAGAAGTTGTGTTCCGGTGCGGTTCAGGATTGTCGGGGGGGGCAACGTTTACGTTGATCCGTTGTGGTGACGTCCAGGGGACAGAGTTCTGGCACAACTTAGGGTTGTCAGCACGCAACAGTAACGTTGATTCGCGGCGTTGAATTTCCAGGAATGTTGTTTCGTCACGGTTGAGGACTATCCGACAGTTGTCATCCAATGGGGCATCCCCCGCAATGAAACAATACAATTCTTGCACGGTTGCATGAAGAAGGAATGGTGGAGTGACGCTTCATGGCAGCGTTGTTGATGTGTCTTGGTTTTACCCTGCCCCGCCTCCTCCTCATCATCATATCTTTCCTCCTCCGTCCTAGTCTCCGTAGCCATTTTGGCTCAAGATGTGGGGGGGCCTCATTGAGTGGGCAGCTCTTCTAGAAGGGGCGATCCTGAGTGCGAGCTCAGGCGGACACACTTTCATGTGCAGCGCCCCAGGGTTTCATTCCCTCGGCGCTGGCGCAATGGAGGCTGCTGGGATCCAGGTTGTCGTGGCTGCCGCCATCGCTGAGAGCATGCAGGCTGCCCAGACTGCAGCGCCGCAGCCAGCCGCGACACCCTCGCGGCTGGCTGCGGCGCTGGACCGGGAGCCCGGTCGAGCCCGCCAGGGGTGGGGGCGGTCGTGGAACGCCCGGCTTCAGAAGGATTTGGACATTGGGGGGCGCAGCGCCCATCTGTGGGCCAAATTTGTTGAGGCATGGCAGCCCCCAATTACTCTGTATGCAGACGGGCAGGTCATCGCCGATCCGCTCGCCTTGCTGCGGCAAGAAGGAAAGAGGTATAAAGCTCTTCGGTTGGCAGAAGATTCCACCGAGTTCTTTCTTCCCCGACCCATCGGATTTTGCCCCTCTGGAGCCCCTCCCGCGGATCACGGTTGAAAGCTTGAGGACCGCCAGTCGGTCTCGCGGCAGCAGGTCGGCTGCGCCGGCGGGCGTTTCTCATGTGGAGGATTTGAGTTCTCCTGTCGGACGAGGGAGGCCCTCAGTGCTTCCGCATCACACTTCATGGTCTGCGAAAACATGTCCTCGTTGCCTATGCAGATTCGGCCCGTTATGCTGGCGATGATCTCAAAGGCCCTTGGAGGGCTCAGGCCGACCGGGATTCTCACGGCTTCTGATTGCATCTGGGGCAGAACGCGGCGGTCCGCGGCACCGGAGTGGGACGGGGCCAACTTCCAGTCGTTCTTCGCGGGGCATGGCCTCAAGAGCGCGTCGGACATGGTTTGGCGCCAAGCCTTAGCCAGTGAGGACTAGAGAAGGCGCCTTCCTCATGCTGTGGGGCATGTATGTGTATGTTAAGGGCCAGTGCTAGGATTCGTCGACATATTTGCTGTTTTGCGCCAGTGGGGGGCCCCTAGGTCGGGGTGCCGCGCGGGTATGGCGCTTTTCGTTTTCCAGGCGCCACTGTAGCGTTGTTCGCAACGTGCGCCGAGGTCATTGATGCGCGCTATGACTTTGGCGCCGATGCAGAATCGCCCTTGCAGAAGTGCATCGATCATAGTTTCTAGGTTGATATCGCTAGACTTCGCATGGGAACTGATCGTTCTGCTCGGTTCATCATTATCGCTGGCGCCTTTGCTGGGCCGTTCGCTGGGGCCCTCCGTGAAGTCATTGCTGGATGCAGAATGGCCACCGCCCTCGTTCGCATCTTGCACGTGGAGGTCTTGTCGCGGATCCCTCTTGCCCCTCTGTTCAGCTCGAGTTGTGTATAGACGATATTGGGTTAGCTACCCGTGGAACGCTTTCGCCGGCCCTGGCAGGTTTAAAGACTGGGGCGGTTGAGGTGCACCGCGCCATCACCATCGACATAGGCCTCGCGATATCTCCAGACAAGGCAGGCTCGATTGCTAGTTGCCCTCGTCTCGGACGACTCCTGGACCAGTGGCTCGGTGAGCTCTGTGGGAAAGGCTTCACGGGTTCTGCTACCAATTTAGGCATTGACGATATTGCAGGTCGCCCGCTCCGAGCGTAAGAAGCGGACCTCTCACTTTCGTGCACGCGTGCGCCGCATTGCTCGTCAGCGCAAGCTTTGGGGGGCGTCAGCTCGGTGTATCCTTGCGAGTGGGCCACTGCCAGGCATTGTTTATGGGACGGAGGAGCGTGGGGCCAGTCATAAGGAGTTGGAGTTTCTCAGAGTGCAGGCGGGGAAACGCATGCGTACTTCAGCGGTAGGGAAGTCGCTTACTGCGACTTCGGTTTTTGGCGACGATCCATGTTGGCATGCTGCAGATGCTCTTATTGTGCGCTGAAACAAAGAAATGTTAGCCGGTTAGTGCCGCGCCTTCCTGCATTCGACTCCTCTCCCCGACTTGAGGCAAGGCTGGGCCGCGATCTTCGAGCACCCTAAACGGCAACCCGTTAAATGGAATGCGGTGGGGGGCCCCGTGAGGATCCTTTTCCTCTCGGTCAGGAGGCCCGGGTGGACCATGCCAAGTTTTGCCATGCTTCGTGACCACAACGGGGTCGACATCGCGCTAACGTTGGTTAGCCCCCAGCTCCTCAAATGCATCCCCCAGAAGGCCATCATCAGGTTCTTCGAGGTCTCGGCGACCAACAAAATTGGGGAAGGGAAGGGCAGGGCTTGTTTTGACAAATTCTTCAGGCCCAGTCCATGTCGAACAAGTTTTCGCTGCCGGAGCGCGGCTCTATCAGACGCATGGCGCGCGACGGCTGCTGGACAGCCGAACGGGCGACCGCTCTCGGGCACCAGCTGACGGAGCAGCAGCAGCTCTGTCAGCTATACGGCAAGGAAAAGGATTCCATCTTTCATCGGCTGTGGCAGTGCGAAGCGTGCGCCGAAGAGCGTACTGAGCTTGCCACGGCCACAGTGCTTGCCGAATACGATGGCGATCCTCCCCCCTCGGATCTTGATCTGTTCACTCGGGGCATCTTTCCCCACCCCGGGTCGCTCTGGCCTCAACCTCGTCCGGTCGGGGAGCAGGTGATCAGATCGCACAGTTATCCTGAAGGGGAAAATGGGGATTTGCAGGGGGGCTTGTGCGTGGACGGGTCGTTCTTCAAGCATCCGATCGCCGATTTAGGACTTGTAGGACCTGTCGCCAGAAAAGTGGTTCAGGAGAAAAGGGAATGATCGCGCTGACAGGGCCGCGCGCGAAGGTGCCCTGCCCCGCCCTAGAGCCTCGTCGGAGGAGTGCGAAACCGTCGACAGGTCGGTGCGAATCTCGAGAACAGCGTGCAGGTTTGCGGCCAAGTTGCTTCCCAAGCGGCCGAGGCTCGACTTGAGCGAAGTTGAGTTCATCGGGCCACCCAGGGCACCCAGAGTGGCGCAGCCTGTGGAGCAGCACGACTGGCAGAGGCTTGGCAGTATTCGGCGTTGCACCGCGCGTCGAATGGGAACCGGGTCAGCGGTGCAGCCTGAGCCAGGGAGGCGCGCGGGACCTCGCCAGCATTGTACGGACGTGGTTGAGGGAAACGGTCACAAGCAGACCCTTCTCTCACGTTCCTGACGGCCCCGATTGCTCCTTGCGTCTGAGCTGCGGGGCCTTTTCTACACCGGAATGCGCCAGTGAGCAGCAATTTTGCTGGCACGTGCGCCCCAGGGCTCAGCACACACGGCAAGACCACTTTCAATGAGATTTAGTCATGCTTTCAACCGATAGACAGACATCTCAGGATTGTTGAAGAGCGCGCAGTGCCAGTTTCAACCTCTGGGTCTGATCCTGGGGCCAGTCTTACAGCCAGTGGAATGCCGCCTTCTCCCAGCGCTGCCTCTGCCCTTCGGCGGGTTGCTTCGGCCCGCGGGCTGGAGGTGGCCGCGTCGAGGAAGCATATGGGTGAGGACGATCCTGAGCAAGGAGTTTCCCCAGGTGGCAGCGGCGCTGTACCTCCGGGGGGTACCCCCACATCTGTCTCGAATGGCAGTGGCGCTATACCTTCGGGAGGTGCCCCCACTCCGTTTCAAAGTGGCAGCGGCGGTACACCTACAGGAGGTTCCCCCACCTATATCTCGAGTGGCAGCGGTGCTGCACCTGCGGGAGGTGCCCCCACTCATTTTCAGATGCCAGGCGCTGCAGCGGCTCCCTGTTATATCCTACCTCGGTCCACGTATATTCAGCCATGTGTGTTGGGCGCCAGTTCGGGGAGCTCGGATTGACCGTTCTTCTTGCCTGGTCCGCTGAGTTTCCCGTGACTGGGCATCTCTTTCATTGACCGCAGTTTCCGCGGCACTGTCATTGACCGCAGTTTCCGCGGCACTGGGACTGGCAGCCGCTCCGCCTGTTCCCCTTCCCCTTCTCTGTCCTCTGCTTTCTCCTTTTGTCGGCGCGAGTCGCCCCGCGGTTGCTGCGACGTCTGCGGTCGGGCCGGCCGGTGGCGAAAGTGGCCGCGGATGAAACAGACCGCGAGCGCCACCCAGCTTTGCCCCATTGTTTTTGGGACATGTCCTAGGGCGGCCGGTGGCGAATGTGGCAGAGGATGAATCAGACCTCGAGCGCCACCCAGTCCGCGTCATGGCACAGGATTGTTTTTCGCTTTTGTTCAGGCCTCCAGATTGCCTGACTGTATGCCAGCGGCTCGTGCATTGCATGCACACCTTGGCATCGGAGAAGGTGTTGGTCTCCGTCAACGTTGCTCCGCCGACGGGCGTGGAAGTCCGCCTCATTGGCCAGGCTTTGCATCGCACGGTCTATCCCAGGCACAAAACGTTAACTGTCCCTGCCAACCGGCGGTCGAGGGGTGTGGCTCAATGTGCGGGTTCCTCTTTGCGTGGTGGCGCTGGCAGTGTCTCGCGCTGCTGGGCACAAGGCCGTGCTTGTTCCCCGCCCTCCGCCTCTTCCTCTTTCGGGTCAGACGCACCCGGCTTCCAGGAGCCGCCCCACAGCGGGGGGGGCCTCACATTCCAGGTTGCCTCTCTCCTGGCCAGTCTGGTCTGGTCCAGCATTTTATGATGGTGGAAGTCCTCGGGGAGGAGGCGTCGTCATCCCTCCTCTCCCACCTCTTCCGCCTCCTCCTCCTCGTCGTCCTCCTCATCCTCCACCTCCTCCTCCTCTTACTCTCTTCCTCCTCATCCTCCTCACTCCTGCACTCCCTGGCTGACTGCCGCAGGCCTGATGTACTGCTTCGCTGGAGTCGCTTGCCTCGCCGACGTCTTCATGGCGGCGATCGAGAAGATTACCTCCAGGAGGGTCCAGGTGCAGGACAGATACACAGGCCCTCGTCCGGAAGGAGGAGGGGGAGCAAGGGTGTCCACGGATCGGTTGGTTCGGCTGCGTCGTAGTCGGTTGCGTTCGGTTAGGTTCGGTTCGGTCGGTTGGTTTTTCGTTGCTGCGCCGCTGCGCCATTCGAAGCAGATGCAAAGGCCCTGGTTCCGTTTCGCTATCGGTTTGGTCGGTTTTCGGTCGGACCATGAAGCCACGAGGCAACCGACCATTGATTCCTACCTTTTGTAGCGGCGATGGCCACGATGCCAAGAGGTTACGAAACACCGATTCAACTTATGCCCATCTCACGAGGCAACGAATCGTACAGCTCGGCCTCTGAAAAAGCCACATGGGCAATCAGGCACCAAGCCGCTGTCTCCGATTTCTTCAGCGAGGGGCTACGAGGCCCCGGATCACCGGTTCCGATCTTTGCAACCACGAGGGCCACAGGATCGTGTGGTCGCGATCCACCGATTCCGATTGAAGCTCCGAGGACCACGAGGCAACGCAACATTATTCCCGATGCGTGCCGCCACAGCGGCCACGAGGCATCTCGAACCGATCCTTGCAGCCGAGAGGGCCACGCGTCCCCGCACTTCATCTGAGACCTCGCGACGCCGTCCTTCAGGAGGGGAAGCAACACACAGACAAAATCAATCATCGACTCCCAGGAAAATATGGAAACATATGGGAAGTGGGGGAGAAGACAAAAACCCATTCAATATAAGAAAACATGGGGAATCCTATTATTTGTGTAGTTATTTATTTGTGTGTCCCTGGGCCCCTTGAGTCCTTTCAGTTCCATCCTGTCTGGGATTCGGCGTTTCGGGGGACCGCGCAGACTCCTGCCACACATTACGGGGGGGCCCGGGGGGCCCCCCAGCCCTCGTGCCCCCAGTCCTCGCGCCTCCTCCTCCTCCTCCTCCTCCTCCTCCTCCTCCTCCTCCTCCTCTTCCTCCTCCTCCTGACTGACTCATGGCACACGAAGGTTCATCCTGCAGCCACCCATCCTGCCCCGAGGCTCCCTCCAGAGGCCTCGGGGGGATAAAAAAGTTTGGTCGTCCTCCCCGAACCATCCCCGAATCTCCCTCCCGGCATCATCCATACATCTGAAGCTAATCCCTGCCCCTCTGGCCCCTCAGGGCCGCGAAATGCTCGCTGGCGTTCTGGTCGACGCAGTAGTATACCCATCCATGATATTGCTGTGGTGGATGTCGTTTCCAGGCATATTGCGTCGGGAGGGGTGGTGGTCGTAGAGGAGGGTGGGTGGTGGTCGTAGAGGTGGGTGGGAAGGGCGTCGGGGTTTTGGGAGGGGGGGGAGTGGCCAGGTCTCTGCTCGGGGACGCGGGCAGGGGTGGCCGCAGGCCATGCGCCCGCGGCGGAGGCGGGGGCCGCAGGCCTCTGACAGGTGTCGCCGCCAACGTCGTGGGTGCGAAGCCGAAGATGGGTACGGGGGGAGGCGGTTGTGGCCGAGTGCCGCCATCGGCGGGTTGCGTTGCCTCAGGGGCGGCGCCAGTCTGTGAGGACCGAGGGCTCTAGGGTCGGAGGGGCGTTGCACCCTAGAAGGTGCGTTGTGTGGTGGTGTCGCCAGTAGCGCGGCAAGGCTCGGAAGCCAGGGTCGTCTTGTACCTGTTTCGAGGTGTGGCGCTGGCGCCGCCTGTGTCGGCTCTAGTGCTGGTGCTCGTGTCGGCTCCGGTGCTGGTGCTGGTTCAGCTGGCGTCGGCGCTGGCGCTGGGTCTGCTCCCGCTGGTAGAGGTCCCTCTGGTGTGAAATCGCACTCTGGGATTGGCGCACGGTCCTGGTGGCGGCAATGGTTTTGGTGGCGTGGATGGTGGTGCTGCTCGTGAGCTCGGTAAGGCTGAGTGTTGGGTGCCTGCTGTGCGTGGGGCTGGGCGTGGGGCTGGGCGTAAGGAAGGGCGTCGGAAAGGGCGTCGGGGTGGGCGTCGGCTTGGACGTCGGGAAGGGTGTCGGGGTGGGCGCGAGGCTGGGAGTCGGGAAGGGCGTCGGGCGAGGCGAGGTTTTGGCGTCGGTTCGGGCCTCGGTTCGGGCGTCTGGAAGGGCGTCGGGTTGGGCGTAGGGTTGGGCGTCGGGTAGGGCGTCGGCGGGGGCGTCGGGCGGTGCGTCGGGAGTGGCGGCGGAGGGACGTTGGGGTGGTCTGCGTCGTCGTCGCGGGTGGCTCCGGCCGTTCCAAAAGCCTCGAAAACGATGTTCTGGTAGGTGACGCCTCTGGATCCGTGAGGTGGTCCGCGAAATTGAAGTCCTTGGAGGCCTTGAAACTGGAGGTGATGTTCGGCATGAAATCGGTATCCTTGGAGGGCTCGAAGTTGGCGTCGGGGAAGGCGGCGGGTTGGGCGTCGGGGAAGGCGTCGGGAAGGGCAACGGGTTGGGCGCCTGGTTGGGCATCGGGTTGGGCGTCGGGGAAGGCGGCGGGAAGGGCGTCGGGGAGGGCGTCGGGCTGGGCGTCGGTAAAGAGCGTCGTGTGAGCCGTCGGGTTGGGGGTCAGCGGGGGCGTCGGGTTGGTCGTCTGGAAGGGCGTTGGGTTGGGCGTCGGTCGGGGCGTCGTAAAGGTTGTCGTTGGGGTGGTCGACGTCGTCGTCGTGAGTGGCCCCGGCGGTTCCCATAGCCATGAAATCGATGTTCTGGTTGGTAGCGTCTGGATCCGTGATGTGGTCTGCGAAATTGAAGTTCTTGGGGGCCGTGAGAGTGGAATCCTGGAGGTCCGCAAAATGGATGTCCTCGTGTGCATCAGGCATGAAATTGGAGACCTGGGAGGCCACGAAGTCGGAGGTGAGGTGCTTCGTGAAATAGATGTCCCTGGAGGCCTTGAAATCGATGCCCTTGTGTGAGCCATCCGTGGCATTGGGGTCCTGGTAGGTCGCGCCGTGGACTTGGAGTGTGGCGGAGAAGGTAGGAGGCCGTCTGGAGGGTCGCATCGTCGTCGTAAGCGTCGTCGCGGCGTCGTGGTGGGAGTCGGTGGGGGGCGGCGGAGGTGTCGGAGGGGGCGTCGGCGGGGGCGTCGACGGGAGCGTCGTCGTGGGGGTCGTCGAAGCTCCTGTCGGTGGCCCACAGCGTGGGACTGCCGCACGGTATGCCCGCAGTGCGGCGGGGGGTCTTCTGGCCGCCTCCCGGGTCCCGAAGTGGACGTAGCCGTGGTCCTACGGGATGCGTGTTGTGAGGGGTCGGGAAGGGCGTATTGTGAGGGGCGTCGGGTTGGGTCGTCGGGTTGGGCGTATTGTGAGGGGTCGGGAAGGGCGTCGGGTTGGGTGTTTGGTGAAGCGTCCAAAGGGTCGTCGGGGTGGGCGTCAGTAGGGGTGTGGGGCTGGGCGTCAGTTAGTGTGTCGGGTAGGTCGTCGGGTGGGGCGTCGGCGGGGACGTCGGCGGGGGCGTTGCTGGGCGCAGCGGAAAAGACAGCGGGAGGGGCGGCGGGGGCGGCGGGGGTGGTCGGGACGGTCGTCGGCGGTGTCGTACGTCGGCGTAGTGTGGCCTGCGGCATGGCGTTGTCGATGGTTTGCTTGTCGTATGCGATGTCGGGGTAAGATACCGGAGGTCGGACCGCAGCTGCCTCCAGGTAGTCATGACTGTCGTTGGTCTCCGCTGGCATGAAGGTGGCCGCATACGGGTTCATCATGTGATCGGTGTTGGTGCTGGCGTCTGCTCTTGTAGAGGTGTGGTCGATACGAGTGCTGATGCTGACGACGTCGTGGGCGCACTGTGGGCTTCATGCCGATCATGCTGCCTCCAATGATGTCTACCTCGTGGGTGTCGATGCGGGTGGTGGGGATGGTCATCAGGCTCCGATTGAGGACACGTCGTCTGTGGCGGCGCCTGCCCGATCAGAACCGTGATGATGTCCTCGGTATTGGGTTGAAGCCCTCTCCGCGCAGCGTATGCGAGTCGGCGCATGGCGGTCAATCCGGCTTGTTGTTGCACTCCACGTTGAGGGTAACGATGATTTTGACGACATCGTTGGTCTCCGTATTGGCGGGTAAGTCTCGGCGAAGTTCGGGTCGGGCGAAAAGGTGGGGGTAGCAAAGGGGGGGTTTGAGAATCAGCTCACGTAGCTGATTTTCCCAGCTCCTCCCGGCGCCGGAAGGCGCCCATGCATCGAGGAATGGGCCCGGCGGCGGGGCCGAAACCGGCTACATGCAGCAGATTTCGTGACCCCCCCTTTTCCCAAACCCCCCCTTTCGCCCGACCCGAGAAATGCCGGCGAACTCGTTGCGCATGTTGGCGCCGTTGGGGCGAGGCTTCCTCGCGGGCTCCGGGTCCGCCCTGGCCCCGTGCCTCGCCCAGGCGCGGCCCGGCCAGGGGAGGGATGTGGCGGCGGCGGCGTCCCCCCCGGTCCTCGGCCAGAGCGCCTCCTCCTCCTCCTCCTCCTCCTCCTCCTCGTCCTCTTTCTCCTCCTCCTCCTCCTCCTCCTCCTCCTCCTCCTCGTCCTCCTCCGCCTCCTCCTCCTCGTCCTCTTCCTCCTCCTCCTCCTCCTCCTCCTCCTCTCCTCCTCCTCTCCTCCTCCTCCCTCTTTCTCCTCTTTCTCCTCCTCCTCCTCCTCCTCCTCCTCCAGTTGCTTGAGAAGTACTGACTCCTCCGCTGCCCCGTCGCGCGGCTAGCTCTGACCCCTCTCAGGGCTACGGGCGCTCCTCCAGTTGCTTGCACTATGCGGTGGGCCCGTGGAGGTCAACAAAAATCCTCCTCCTCCTCCTCCTCCTCCTCCTCCTCCTCCTCCTCCTCCTAACGCCGTCGGCGTCGGGGACCGAGTCCCGCGCGCATTTGCCTTTGGTTGCCCCGCCGTTCAGACTGACCGCGGCGAATCCTACTTGCTGTCGGCAGCGCTGCCTGTGTACTCAGAGACTGTGCGGGTCAGCGGTGGCTCCTGCAGCCGAGGATCGAGATTGGCGGACCTCGGCTTTGCCGCCGCTTTTGTTGACGGTCGCGTCATGGGTTTTGACGGCCCAGTGTCCGCGAGATGTCTGCAGCGGGAGCTCGCGCTAAATCTCAGGCCGGGTCACGCCATTTGTCTGACGGCCCCGCCTGACAAGTTCGGGCCCCCCAAGCTCGAGTCCCACGTCTCCCCGATCCTGGCGTTGCTACTAATGTTGGCTTGCTCTTGACTGGGCAGCAACAAACGAAGGAGTGTAACAGTCTAAGGAATAATGATACGGTTCGGAGCTTTTGATCTGCGTGTCGACCCGCCGATTCTGGTCCACCATCCTTCAGTGTGACACGCTAACCACGTTCCAGTCTCCGAGCGTCAACGTCCCCAGCTTTCCCCACCCTCCCGCCCAGCAAGGCAAGGCGGAGCAACACGCTACCCGCTTGCACGACATAGCGAGCCGCTGAGGCCGCCACCGCGACACGGTGAGCAGAAGTTCCTGACCGTAAGAAGAATGATATTAATATGCTACGATCACGAATAGTACTAGTCATGCTAATTTTAACATTGCGAAGAGTAATGGTACGAATAATACGAATAGACATAATACGAGTGATAATAGTAGCCAAAGAATTACTAGTCATAACAAGATTAAGGACATCATGAATCGTGCTATTCATGATACTACCAATACAAAGAATAAGAGTATGAGCAATAATACTAAATAGCAAGAATAACAACAAAAACGAGAAGAAGAAGGAGGAGGAGGAGGAGGAGGAGGAGGAAAAAGACGCGTCGCCGCTGGGGCTGGCGCGTGGGCTGCGCAGCCCCGCCCTCGCGGCCCGCGAAGGCAAGATCAGGACGGTGAACGTGTGGAACCCTACGGTGGCCAACCTGACGCTCATGGCGTTGGGCTCCAGCGCCCCCGAGATCCTGCTCAGGCCCCGAGAGCCGAACCCAGATACCCGAGCCCAGATATCCTCGATTGCTGCTTCCAGGGCTCTTCATCAAAAACGGATCGGGCACGCCAAACTACCCGCGGGGAATGGGTTGGGCCCTCTGGGGCCGCGCATGGAAAGAATGGTATCATCGGATGCCTGGGAGCGGCGCGGCCTCTTCGCTCCGGGCGTTCCCATCGCCTGGCTCCGGGGGCCCCGAACGTGTCCTGCGCGGGATCGGTGCCTCAGAGAGATGAAATGCATGGGGGTTCGGGACGCAGCCGCAATGTTTCAGGATCTTGCATGTTTCTGCGACGACGGAACTCCGGGGGCGCCCAGGCAGTGGTTGCTGCCGCTGGCAGGATGGCAACCCGTTCCCCTCAGGGCCCGCTTCCTTCGTGACGACCTTTCCGGGAGCATGCAGACCCAGGCCCCCGACGTTTTTTCTGTTCTCCGTAATATGGACCCTGGACCTGTATCCCACCACCAGCTTCTCGTCCTGCGCAGTTTTGGTGACGATCCTGGGGCCCAGGGAGGGACTCTAGAACCCAAGGCGGAGCCCAGACCTCCCGCTGCTCCTTCCTATGACAAGATCGGTTCGGACGCGAGGGGGGGACCGCAATGGGGAGGTAGCGTTAAGTCGGGCCTGTCCCTCTACAGGAGGAAGACTCAAAGATAGTAAAACAATAGTATGGGGACGATTCTGTTAGGTTTTTTTGGGGGGGGACCATTTGTCATTACTTATTGTTTTGGCTATTCTTGATATTTCTTCGAAAATGCCCCTGTAGGGGGACAGGCCCGACTTCAGGGTAGCGGGCTGCAGCCCGCGCGGCCGATTCTCCCGGCGCTGCCCGCCCGGCGCCCGAGGCGTCCAGGCGTCGAGGCAGGTGCCTGCCGGCGGGGCCGAAGCCAGCTGCAGGGCAGCAGATTTCGCACCACACCCTCCTCCTCCTCCTCCTCCTCCTCCTCCTCCTCCTCCTCCTCCTCCTCCTCCTCTCCTCCTCCTCCTCTCCTCCTCTCCTCCTCCTCCTCCTCTCCTCGTCCTCCTCTTCCCCCCCCCCCCCCCCGTGTTTGGGAGGGGAACGCTAGGGGGGGCAACTTGAGGGCGGAAGCGTCGAGCTGGAATCGGCGATACACCGCCGACAGATCGGCGATGTCCTTCCAGGCCTCCTAGATGGGGTCGGAGTAGATGGGGTCGGAGGATCGCGCGATTTTCTTCATGCGGACGTCGCCGATGCATCGCCGACGTCGCCGGTGCATCGCCGGTGCATCGCCGATGCATCGCCGACATCGACGTCCCCCCCTTTCCTTCCCCACCCCCCTCTCGTCTGGGAGGGGAACGTTACACACCGCTCATCTCTAAGTTTTCGAAAGTTATCTGATTTTTTGGGGAGCCAAGCTCCTTTCATGTCCAATTATTCCATCCTGGGCCTCTTCCTGGCCACTGGGGGGCCAGAAACAATTAGAAACGAGCACAATTAGAAATGAGCACGATGAGAAATGAACGACGTGTAGGGGAGGGCAACTTGGGGGCGGAAGCGTCGAGCTGGAGTCGGCGATGCATCCCCGATCGATCGGCGATGTCCTCCAGAGCGGGTCCGCGCGGTCCTGGGCGGGGTGGGCTTCCGGGCTTCTGGCGGCGATGAAAGGGGCCAGGGGGGGTCGATGCGCTATTCCTTGGGCGTATTCCCCTCCAGACATGCGACGTTCTGATTTTTCTATACGGGGTCCCTGGAAATCCCGACCTTTTCCCTGGGACCGGTTTTCCATCCTGAGTCGTTTTTTGACGGTCCCGAGGTATGGCGAGGGGGAGCCCTCGCCGATGCCGAAAATGGCCAAAGACCTCCCGCCATGATTTTCAAACGACGCGAGCATGTCTGGGCCCCACACGATGCCCTGATGTTCGTCCGACCGCCGAGGAGGCCTCCAGAGCCGTCCTGGGGCTCCGACGGGCCTCCGAAGGGGGGGGGCCCTGCGGGGGACCTCTGCTCCACTCGGAGGCACGGTCGGCGATTCGGAGTTGGGGCCCCAGTCTCCGAGCTCGTTCCACTACTCGCAGAGTGCCTACTCGCAAACGTCCGAAAAGCACACGTCTGTTTCGACGTAATCTCTCGTATATCCCCCGCGACGGAGCCACGCCATGTGCGAGGAGTCACTTTGCGAGGAGTGAAACGCGCTCGTCTACCAAGATGGACTCCGAAAGTGCACCGGCGGCCCAAGAGCGCCCTCAGATGGCCCAAGGAGCCCCCACAAGAGCCTCCGAGGCGCCCCCGGGACGCCGCCAACAGGCCCCAAGCGGCCCGAATGAGGCGAGGCAAATGAGGCGAGGCACCTCAAGCCACGTCGTAAATTCAACCTGGGATCCCTCCCCATCCCCCATCCCTCATGGTTGAGTCGGGCATGGCCATCTGCAGGAGGAAAGTTCAAGCATATGAAAAATGACTCGTATGGGGACGATGTTTGACTATTTGGGGATATTTCTTGGCTATTCTCTCCTTCCACAATCCGCCTGCAGGAGGACGGGCCCGACCGAACCTCAGGGCCCCACCCCTCCCGGGCCCCATCTTCGAACCGCCCCGCCGCCGGGCCCAGCGGAGCAGTCCAGCGCCGCGGCGAGAGGGGCCCGGAGAGGACGAGCGAGGGAGGGGAATGGAAGGGGAGCGAGGGGGGGGAAGCGAGGGGAAGAGAGGGCAGAAAGGGCAGAGGGGAAGGGAGGGGAAGAAAGGGAAGAAAGGGGAAGGGAGGGGAAGAAGGCGAGTGAGGGGAAGAAAGGGCAGAGGGGAAGGGAAGGGCAGGGCAGGGCAGGGGAAAGGGAGGGGAGGGGAGGGGAGGCGGGAGCGAGGGAGCAGCGAGGCAGGGGCAGGCTGGGCGGGCAGGGGGGAGGAACGCTGCCGGGCCGCCGGCCTGCTCGGGCGGCTGCCCCGGGCGGAGCCGAGCCGCAATCCGCCCGGGGAGCGGGCGGCCCGCTCCTCGAGGCACCCTCCCGGCGAGGGCGGTCGGCGCCTCGTGGCCGGATGCGCGGGCGCGGGCGAGGGGGGCGCCGGGGGGCCGCATGTGGAGAGAAGGAGAAAAGGGCCCTCCTCCTCCTCCTCCTCCTCCTCCTCCTCCTCCCCTCCTCCTCCTCCCTCCTCCCCCTCCTCCTCCCCCTCCTCCTCCTCCTCCTCCTCCTCCTCCTCCTCCTCCTCCTCCTCCTCCTCCTCCTCCTCCTCCTGGGCCCCCCGCTTCGGCGTCGGGCTCCAGCCGAGCAGCCCCCGGCCGCGGGGCAGGGCGGCATGCGGGCACAGCTCGCCGGCCTGCGAGGGGGCCCGTGCCGCGCGGCCCGGCCGGGCGCGCGCCCCGACCTGGGGGTGGCGCCAAGCGGAGTGGAAGGAAGGAAGGAAGGAAGGAAGGAAGGAAGGGGGCCATGGAGTCTGGGATGTGCGGCCAGACACCTTTGCTTCGCCCGGTGGGCTGCCGCCGCCCCCACCCCGCGCGCGCTGGCCACGCTGCTGCTCGGCACGCCCTCGTGGGGGAAGCGGGCGGAAGGGAGGAGCGAGGCGAGCGAAAGGTCATTCTGGCGGAAGGGCCACCCCGCTCCCGCAGCCGAAAACCCACCCCGCCTGCCCTCCAGGTCACCCATGTCGCGTCATGCGAAGGCGCGGCAGCGCGGTCATCCATCCTCAGAAAGCGTGCTGCCGCCAACGCGTGCTTGTCCATCGCAGCCCCTCCATTCGACGCAGGCGCTGTTGTGAGGGCCAGCACGGGCTGCGTGCTGTCGGCGGAGCTGGACGGGGTAAACTTACATCGGGCTAACACATTATGGGCGTCTGCGCAACGAGCGGACGACCATGGCACAGAGCAAGCATGTCGTGCCCATCTGAGCTCTGGCCTTGCGCATGATCACCGCATGTGGAAGCACAGCATTGTACAGTACAGTCAGTGTCCACGCGCCATGGGCGTATGACTTGTGTGTGGGGGGCTAGCACACGAAGGATCATTGATCATCCCCGCGTCTTCATCACCGCCCGGAGGGCGCGCGGCGCGGCTCTCCGGGCGCGTGTGTGTAAGTTTGGTGTATTTGTTTGACCATGTTCCATATTTCGTCCAAAGTCCACCTGTTGGGGGACAGGCCCGACCTGGCGATAGCGGAACCTCGAGGCCGAAATCGAGGAAACAACGACCCGTTTTGAACAAATCGTATCGTCGGAGGTCTGGGGGGAAGGTTCAAAGAGTCTCGACGCTCGATCTGCGC
Source organism: Prorocentrum cordatum (assembly GCA_963575745.1). Classification (NCBI taxonomy): domain Eukaryota; class Dinophyceae; order Prorocentrales; family Prorocentraceae; genus Prorocentrum; species Prorocentrum cordatum. The sequence goes on along the minus strand of CAUYUJ010014271.1, from coordinate 215,829 downwards.
GACGGAGGATGCCGCGGGCGCCGGCCAGCGGTTGCCGAGCCAGAGGGCGGGGGAGGACGGCGCGGCTGGCGGCTGTCGACGCATTCGCGTGCGTCGCTGCTGCCCGCAAGTGCTTTCTTGCGACGGGGGCGGAAACGACGTCGACAGCGAGAGCGGCGAAGAGAGTGGTGAGGCCTCGGGCCGCGTGCACACAGCCCCCCCAGGGTGGTCCCGGCTGGCCTCGACGGGCCCCCGGAGAAGTCCAGGGCGATCTCATGGAAAGGCCTCTGACCGCGCCCTGCCCCAGCGTGGAGGTGTTCAGACCGCCCCGCCTACTCGGGCGACGCGGTTGAGGCCAGCGGGGCCTACCTGGAGGCCTGGAGGGCACCTTACCGGACGAGAGCGGCGAGAGCGAGGAGAACTGGCGACGACGACGTCGACGCGAGCGGCGCCCGTGATGTCGAGCCCCCGCCAGCGTGATCGAGCTGATGTCCAACAACATGCAGAGCGGCGAGCTCGGCCCCTCCACGATCGTGGGCAGCGCGGCCTTCAACCTGCTGTGCATAATAGCCGTGTGCGTGTCCGCCATCCCCTCAGGCGACCTCGCAGGGGTCGGCGTCTCGGAACCCAGATCTGCGACGACCCGCGCTCTTTCAGTCCAGGAGTTGCTCCTCGACTTTGGCCCCCAATGGCTTATCTTGGGGCTCAAGGCTTCAAACATTTAGCCAGCATGAAAACTACCTCCTCGGGAAGGGGTCGGGAGCTCTGGGACCGCGGACTGAATAAATCACCTCGGCGGATGTCTGGGAAGGCAGGGCCAAGGCTCGGGAGTTGTCGGACGCTTTCGTTGGCTATGACCGGTGTTCTCACATCGGGGATGCGTTTCAGCAGCTGCGCCTCGCCGACAGCGCTCTGGGGGTGCCCACAGCGCCCCGAGCGGCCGCACGAGGCACGAGCTGTGGCCCGAGAGCCACCAGGCGCCTTCGCTCTGGATCTGTTTCTCCACCCGACCGATCCGATTCGGCATCGGTTCCTGCCGGCCCGGTCCAGTTTCGGTTCTGGTCTTCAGAGATCCGATGTGGCCCGGTGTTTGCGTGGCGGTGTTAGGCACCCTGGCGCGGCCGATCCGATTCGAGTCCGGGTCCGTGCCGATGCAGCCCCATCCGACAGACGTTCCGATCCGAGTCACCGATTCCCCAAGTCGTTGCTGGTTGACCCAGCCTTCGCAGGCGTAGCCTCGCACACTCCCTGGACCCTACCGCCAGAGGGTTTTTTCAAGATGTTCAGCGTTCCGGCTCCGGTTCTGGACCCGAGGGTCGTGAAATGAGCAGGACGCAGAGAGCCGGTCCCGAGGAAGGGGTCGAGAGCAACCGAGGAGGATCGCGGCGGAGAACCGGGATTTGGGATTTCAGGCTTAAGTCGGGCCTGTCCCTCTTCAGGAGGAATATTCTAAGATAGTAAAAAATGATCTGGGGACGATGCTCCTAGTATTTTTGGATATTTGTGGTATGTTTCAAATATTGTGTATTGTTCGTCCAACATTCCTCTGTAGGGGGACATGCCCGCCTTAATTTTAGGAATATCTTGCCTCTTGGGTGCCTCTGGGAAGCTTCCGATCCCCATGGCCTGGTCCGCCTTGGAGGTTCTGGCCAGCACGCGCCACGGAAGAGGTCTGGGGCTCGAGGTCGAGGAAAGAAAGTCCTTGGAGAGTCTCTTCTTCTCCTCCTCTTCCTCCTCCTCCTCCTCCTCCTCCTCCTCCTCCTCCTCATGGATCGCCACCTGGATGCGCATTGCCATCCAGGAGACAGAGACCACCGCAGCCCTGGAGACGCTCTAAGAGCGGCTTGCCGAACAGTTCTCAGGAGCGGCAACTGTCAACGGCGATCGCAGTGAAACCCGGGGCGGGGAGGGCTCTCGCTAGCGCGCCTCTCAACAGGCCGCCCGCAGGCGCCAGAAGGCCGACTCTAGCAACGAGGCCAAGCGAGGGCTGGATGAAGCCTCTCTTGAGGCGCTCAATGCCGTCGTCCAAAACCAGCTCGCCGCAGTGGCGATCCGCGAACAGCCCACCCAGCTCGGCCGCCATGGCTCGGCTGCAGGCTTGCGGCCGCCTGCGGGGTCTTATCAGTGGACGTGACGAACGTCCCAGAGATGTTGGGCATGGGATCTCTTGTGACCTCAGCCAACGTGGCACCTCACAGCCCACCAGAATCGCGAGGCCCCCCTGCGTGATCACATGGTGTGATGCCGAGGGCACGACGGAGGCTGCCGTCGCCGTCTCCCACAGCCGCGGGGCCCGCGGCGTCAGAGCCAAGGGGACCGGTGCGTCGGAGCCCGCGTGCTACGCGAGAGCGCAGCCGCCAAGGCCCTTGCCCTCGAGCTCCGCGGCACCGAGGCCGCCCCGGCCAACATTCGGGAGGCCTGGCACGGTGCGGGAGCAGACGGGGCGGGAGTGGACGCTTGGTTCTCGGGGCTGCGAGGGCGCGGGAGTCGGCACGAGCGAAAGGGGTACGGGAAGAATGGGTACGATGCCCAACAGCAGTTCCTTCTGATTTTGAACAGGACTCGCTGTCCGCGCCGCCGCGGCCTGTGTCCACAGAAGGCCGCCTGCCCAACAGCGGCCGCTGTTGGTTTGGGACAACATTTGTTGTTGGGCATTGTGCCCAGTTTTATTTCGGGCGTCCAAAGGGAACTGGGGCAGTTGAAGTGCGCGTCGAGTGTGAGTGGGCCAAGACGAGCCGCTGGCGTGCATCAGAGCACCAGAAACATCGACCGTCACACTGCGATGTGGTTACAATCGTGGGCTCGCCGTCTTCATAGCTGTCGGCGTCAAGACACCGACGGCGCATGCCTCGACGCAATGCCCGCACGTTGTCGAACGCCCGTTGCGCTTGTCAGCTACGATGTTCCCCTGGGGAACTCAGCGGCAATCGGGGCAATATCCAGGGGGGAGATCCGGCGGGACGCGCGGAGGGCGCAGCGCCACGCTGCATTCGTTCGCATTTGCCGGAAGCTGTGCAGTCATGACATGCACATGCGCGCGCGATTCGGTGCAACCTTCGTGCATAATTTTCGATCCGATCCCGTTCGCTAGAGCGTCATATGCGGCGCGCCGAAACACGCGCCACCGCGTCCCAGAGCTCGAGCCCCAGTGCGCCACCAAGTCGCAGGTGTCCAACGCCCTGAAGGTGCTCAACTAGGCGTCTGAAGTATACCGCATGGGACAGTCCCGCGTCTGGCCACTGCGCCTTCCCCAGGGCGGCCACCGACGCGCCCAACGCCGTGGCCAGGGTAGCGGTGCACAGCGCCCCGTGCACCATCGCGGCGTCCGACCCTCCCACGCAGGACAACGGGGCGAAGCTTGCGACCGCCACGATCGTCACACAGGAAGCCATCCACCTACTGGACCATGTGCCCACCTCAGCGCGAGCGCCGCCCAAGCCGCCCGCCCCCCAGGAGAAGGCGGCCCAGAAGCCTGGCCAGCCTCGCCAAGAAGCTTGGGCCCCCCTCCCTCCGCTGGATGCAGGGCAGGCCACGCTCGGCCGCCTTTGCCGAGGCAAAGCCACGGGGCCCAAGCCACCCGCCCGCAAGCCAGGTGATGATCCTGCAGGCGGCCCACCTCAGGACCTCCTCGAGCAACGCCAAGAAGTCGGCAGCGGGGGCGAGGACGCGGGCGTTCTGGAAAACGGCGAGCAGGCCCACCAGTGCAATGCGCACACCGCCTCCAGGGCTGGGGCGTGACCGACGCCATCGACAAGGGACCCCCGTGCCCTCGAAGCCGCCTGCACCGAGCTGCAGGGTTAAGTCGGGCACGTCCCTCTACAGGAGGAATATCAGAAAAAAGTAAAAGAATTGTCTGGATACTATTTGTTTAGTTTTTGTTAAACCATTTTGGAATCTGCTTTGAATATTTTGTATTTTTCGTCAAAAACCCCCCTGTGGGGGGACAGGCCCGACCTAGCTGCAGGGCCCCACGATGAGGGCTCCAAGCGGGAAACGCACAACCTGCCGAAGAGAGCAGCAGCGCGCAGGTGCTGCAGCAGCGCTTCGTCGCCCCAAGGGGCTCGGGCAGCAGCGGCCCCCCCACGGGCCCCGCCCGCCCCCGCAGCGGGCTCCGAGGCAGCCGCCCGCGCCGCGAGCGGCCGGGGCCCCAAGCGCAGCACGCTGCGCGCGCCGACTCCCCAGGGGCCCCCCACCAGCGGCGGGCGCCGCGGCCACGCCGCGCCCGCGGCCCACCGAAGCCGCCTGGAGTCACCAGCACGCCGCCCAGGCCTACGAGAGCGCTCTCCGCCAGCGCCTCGTTCGCATCACGAGGAGCTTCTGCGTCTGGCAACTCCGCGGATATCCAATCCCAGCGCGTACTTGATATTAGCCGCCGGAGGCCGCGCCAGTTCGCACTTCCAAAAAGCCACACCTCTCTACTGAGGATCTCAAGTGCTAGTGGCGGGCAAACAAAACTTCATCTCTCCACCAGCACGACGGGGCGCTCACCCAGACTGCTGTCGACACCGAGAGGCGTGCCAGCACTCAGGCTGTCGTGGCGGTTGAGGTTCGAAGGCAAGCTGAACTCCCGTTTACCATGCATGAGATCATCGTTGCTCGCGCTTGCGTCCAGCAGCGAGTCGAGCCCGCCGCCTGGCCAGTAGCGCCCTGGCGCGTTTCACTCCATATTCTGGCTATGCGAAAGAGTGATCTTTAGCCAGAGTGACCTTCTGCGCGGGTACATTGGGGTCCCCACATGGCTGAAAGGGATTCGATAGCAGCGGCTTGCGCGCCCAGGTTTGGCCCCCCGAACCCCCCCACAGCCGCGAGTCAGAAGTCACTCTTGCCCAGGATCAGTATCGTTTACCCGACCCCCATCCCCATCCCCAGCCCCTTCGAGACCCCCACCAAACTGCCCCCCCAGTTGGGGATACACCCCTGGCAACCCGAAGGGAACGGCGCAGATCCCCATCAAGGGGGTAAATCGGCCAGTGGGGCCCAGGACACGCCGCTGGGGAGATGGGGGTCGGCTAAGCCATGCTCACGGGACCATTCCTGCGCGCACCCGCACACCTCCCGTCACCGCCACTGCCCTGCCCAGCATGGCAGGCCTCGCCACCTCCGGCAGGGGGCACCTCGCGGAGGGGGGGGCCCACCCGGGCCGAGGGCGCCCAGGCGCCGCGCCCCCCCATCGGCCCCGCTGCCCATGGGAGCCCCGGCGCGCGTGCGCAGCCTGGCGCTCGGGCCTCCTTCCCACCACACTGCCGCAGTTTCTGGTCGCGGGGGGTCTCTCTCTCTCCCTCTCTCTCTCTCCCTCTCCCTCTCTCTCTCTCTCTCTCTCTCTCTCTCTCGCTTCCCCCGCCAGTGCGCTGCACCGCCAGTCTCAAGCGCAGGGCCCGCCCCCCGCTTGTCTGGGCGGCGCCTGGACACCCGTCCGAATCATTGCGATCTCTCTCTCTCTCTCTCTCTCTCGCGCTTTCTCTCTCTCTCTCTCTCTGTCCTCCGTCGCCCCCCCCATATTTCTCTTCCTCCTCATCATCCTCATCACCATCATCGTCATCGTCATCATCACCACCACCATCATCATCACCATCATCAACATCAACATCAACAGCATGTTCATGTTATCACCAACAGCATCATCAACAACATCATCATCCTCATCATCAACATCATCAGCATCATCATCATGCTTTTACCTCTCTCCCTAGAATTCGGCAAGCGAGATCTGGTGTTTTTGTTCGCAAGGTGTGTGGCACCATGGCGTTTTGGTTCTGGATCCTCATGTACCACGGATTTGATGTTGAAAAGACCAGACGGGCGTGGAGTCGCGTCTTGGGTGAGTAAAAACCAAACCCGAGGAACATCGCTGGCGAGGTGTACGTACACCAGTTGCTACCACCACTACCACTGTACACGACTTGGGCTGGGAACCCTGGGGACCAAGCCCGGGCTTGGCAATGGTGACCTCGCGGACTTGCACGAAGCCCTTGCCCAGAGTAAGGAACGACAGCTTTGTGAACCCTGCGGCTTAGAACTCGTGGAGCGGATCGGAGTTCGATCAGGTTTCCGATCTCCACGATATCCGCAAACAGTTCAGGACCCTTCGAGAAGAAGGGAAAGTTTGAGTGGCGAGGAGTCTTGCGGGCTGTGGCCACTGGGAACAGGTGGCCACGCGCGCGACTACAGGAACGTGGTTTGACTCAGGAGATCTCGCGCCAGAAATGTAGTCACGCTGTTTTGTGCGATGTGCACAGAGCGCGGGGCCATCCTAACAACAGTAGTTTCACGAACATTGCAGACGTCGTGCGACGAAGAGCCCTCGCGGATTGGGATAATACGCATAGTTGTTGGCTGCGTTGGCTGCCGCCCTGCAGCTGGACCGCCGTGCCCCCTCCACCTGACGCCGAAGATGTTCGTGAGTATGTGGAGGACTTTCAGGAGGCCTTGGTTTATAATGTCATGTTCAGCGGAGGCGATGCTAGTCGATGGCCTGATTCCCAGGACCCCGCCCCAACCGTAGAGTCACCTGGCCTTGGGTTGTTTTCAACAGTCTCCAACCTGGGGGAACCTACGACCCTGAACCGCTTGTAGCCCACTCGGCTTGTTTCGGCAATGTCCCTAGAGGGAGCCAGGCTGCCAACAGCGATGAAACCTTGAGTTTCTTGCAGTCTCTGAAAGCCGCCCTCCCTGTTGCCAGCGAAGATTGTGTGACAGATCCCTTGGATTGGTTAACTAAGTTCGTCCGTTCCAGAGTCGGATCCACCTTCCGTCTCACTATCAGGAACTTGCTTGAAATTGAGAATCCCAAACATGGCGTGGTCCTGGCCAAGGTTAAGAGGCACGGGCATGTAGAAGATGTTAGCGCCTTGGGAGCCGGCCCCTTCTTCGTTTTGTTGAGCGAGTTAGCCAGCAGGATTGCCAACCAGTGGGCCGAGAGTAGTCGCTTTGATGGGAACGATGGAGACAGCAAACCTTGCGCTCAAGCGATTGCCTTCCAGGGCAGGCAACATCTCGGCCACAGCTTGCCTACGTCCTTCGGGAAAGATGACAACCGTGCATTCAGGGAATCGGCGCTGGACCCGAAGCTCAATGAGATCCAACTTTTTATTGTTGCCCACTGCGCATACTCCTGTCCTTGTGGTGTGCTTCCAGGCTCGCTGCCGCAACTTGGCGGCTGTGCCCCGTGCAGAATGGTTGGCAGGCTTTTGACCACCCCTTGCCACCAGGGCTTGTCCAGGGGTTCAATGATGGAGCCGACAAAAGCACCGTCAACAGCCATGACCTCCACAGCTCCCGTACATTGGCTTATCAGAAGGAGTTCGGGAGCGCGGCGTGTCTTGGCTGTGTGTGCATTGCGACCCAAGCCGTGCGGAACTTCAACGGAGAATGCCCTTTGTTTCTAAATTGGACTCACATATGTGCGGGGGCCACGGTTACGGCGGCCGGCCACGTTTGCTGCGGTAGAGCTGGAGGCGTGCGTCTGGGCGGCCTCGTACCTAAGTGCAGTTTTGGACGACCTTGCGACCGCAAATTTCCATGTGGAGCAGTGGCGGTCGCTTGACACCAGTCCCCTTCGAGTCCTGCGTTTGGCCAGCCTCCTTGACGCACAGCGCTAGTTCTCGAACTTATTGGACGTGCTATAGATGCACCGGCGCGGGGATGATGGGCGCGATTGACCCGGTCAGTTTGAGCGGAGATGTTTGCCCTGAATAGCGCGGTTGTGCCATGCGCGAGCTCAGACATCGGGTGTGCCGCACGTAGAGTAAAGCATTGAATCACCATGACAAGCAGCAGCCAAGGAGGTTACACCTCCAGGCACTTCCAAGCTTGCCAAGCCTCAGACCCAGACCTAGAAGAGTAGGGTCTTGAGATAAGCTGCTCAACTCCGCATGAGGCTGGAATGAAAAACAACTCCTCATCCTCGTCCTCCTCCTCTTCCTCCTCCGCCTCAGGGTTACGCCGACCCAAGGGCTTCAACAAGACACTGGAGTCCTCATCCTCCTCCCTCCTCCTCCTTCGCCTCCTTCCTGTAGTCTCGAACTGCCACCTGACCGGCTGAAAAGCCGGCCCACCCAGGGAGGTCCATCTTTCTGGTTCAAAGCATCACAAGGTTTGCGCACGTTTGCTCTCTTCATGGACGTTCTGTCGTCTGCGTCGCAGACTGTGCGGCTGGAATGGGACGGGGCGCACATCCCGCGCGAAAGGGCGAAACGTCGCTGTCGCCGCGGCGCCGTTACTTCCCCAGAGAGTTGAGCTCCCGCTCTGGCGCGGCGCACGTTCCTTCGCACGCCAGCTCTTCGACGCTCGAGCGGACGAAGATGTTGTTTTCGTTTCGGCGCCGCGCAGGTTTCGCCTGAAAGCGCTCCCGCCCCAGCGCGGCGCATATTCTGAAGGCCTGACGGCCTGCGCCGCCGACCCAGAAGGACGACGACTACGACGACCACGACGACAAAACGACAACGGCGAGCTGATGACCCTACGGCAAGCTCGGGACCTGGGGCGGGCGGTGGAGGGAGGAGGAGGAGGAGGAAGAAGAGGAGGAAGAGGAGGAAAAGGAGGAAGAGGAGGAGGAGGAGGAGGAGGACCAGCGCAAGACCGCGTCGTGCAACCGAGGGACGGGAGCACGGGCCTTACTTGAGAAAGTTAGACGGGTCTGAAAGACGTGCCTGTCTTAGGGTGGCGACCAGCCTTGATGGCAGAAATGGCATATGTCTGCCGATATCTGGTCAGCCCGTGCTCCGACGCCCCGAGACATTCCGCTTGCAGCTTACAGTTAGCTACTTTGCCACGAGACGCTTGGTAGGAGCCACAACGCGTGCAAACCATCGCCCACGGCAGCACCAAGACCTGGTGCCCTGGAGCTCGACGATCTCTTCATCGGCGGCAGACTGGGGCCCCGCAGATCCAGAAGCACCCTGGACGTCCTGTGGCAAGCGTACACCTTCAAAATCGCAGCCCCATGCAGGGCAATATTCACAGCGTGAGCTCTCATAAGCGGAGCTCGTTGGAGCTGCTGGTCCGCACGTGCCTTCAGCCTCTCTTGGGCCGTCGGTTTACATTCAGTTCCCAAGAGCTTCCCAAGACTGGCCTGCGTTCGGGCTACCGCAAGACATTTTCTACACTGAAAGACTTGGGGAGACCTAGCTACCATGTTATGTCCAGTCAGAGCTACACAGGGCACATTGTACAGAGGGACCCTCAGGAGTTGCTCAGGACGATCGCTCAGTTGATCTCGTGCAGCCATCTTGGCCGCTGCCCAAGAAAAGAACTTCGCCTGTACCTTTGCATCCTGAAGCCGAGCCTCAAAGTATTTGACCACCGCATCAGGTTGAGCGTGTTCAAGGGCGCCTCGCTTAGCAAAACAATATGCCCAGCGATTGCCCATGACAAACTCCCATGGCAAATTCTTTCCCTCAGCACAGTCGACATATTCATCATCTGTGAGGTGCGCTGGGCACCGCAAAAAAGAAGGATACCTTGCCAGGATGGATCGCCAGATATCGGCATAGGCCGCTTGAGCATCAGCAAGTTCAGGTGACCAGCTGTCTGCTTCTTTAACGAGACCCAGGAGGTCTGACACAAGCAAATTGACATGCGGCAAATGGCGGAGGGCTTGAAGGACAGCAATTCGTTCAGCTCTTCCCACAGTCTGCATAGGCCCCCATAGTGGTCCAAACAAGGCTCTCATGGGCATCCCATTGTCCCCAAGTTGAACTACTGACCAACCGCTTCTCCTTAGCCCTGGCCAACTGGGGGCCATCCCAGACCCATCAGTATAGCTTACCCCACCCCAAGAACCCCGAACAGATTCCCAATCTCCCCAGAAAGAGAGCTCCAGCTTATCATCCACATACGGAGGAACCAGAGGGCTGATGGGCATCCCAACCGAGGTCTCAAGGTAGTCATAGTCTTACTGTCTTCCACCTGGTTGCCCTTTATCACTAAGATAAGAGCGCACATAGTTAAGATCTGGATCCCAATCGAGATCGGGATCATCATGCACATGATAAAATTCAGGACACTCGTAGAACTCGTGCCCGATGGTGGCCATGTCGGCCGAGCACCAGCAAAAGGCAGGATCTATTCGATAGCCAGCACGTGCAAAACGGCCCCGTGACCATGGCGCACCTGACCACAGCGAACGAAGTGCACCAGCGAATCTCTCATTCTTAATCACTGCCTTACCTCCCCCAACGCACTTCCTGAGCACCCTCGTCCAGATGTTCTCTCCTCCTACACGTACCTCCTTGTGATGTTCAGGAATCTGTTGAGATTGCCATCGCTCGATTCCTTGGCGCACAAGTGTCACGACCGAGCGTGGAGGACGACGGAGAATATCAAAGTGGTGGCCAAGAAAGCATATCCCAGCCTATCCTTGCCAGCGTTAGCATAAGCACTGTGATTGGACCTTTGGCTGATGCCCAGGAAGGCCGTGACGAACAACTGTCTCGAACTTTCTGCCACGCCCTCTGAAGCCTCCCAAGACTAACCCTCTGATCCCAGATGAACGACGCATAAGCCCGCATTGGATCCAATGTAGAATCATATATGGGGTCGTATTTGGCGTCAGCCTGTGTGGCAAGTACAAGCGTGAGGGAGGAAGACTTACTAAGACCGCCCCGCCAACATAGCTGCCGTCTGCTGCAGCTTGGCCAGCTCACTGTTGTTGACACCTGAGACTGTGGCTCCATGAGCAGCAGCCCGCATGAGACCTGTCCGACATAAAGCCGTCACTCGATTACTAGCTCCACGTCTCAACATCTTTAATCTGGGTAGCCTATCTGCTAGCTGCGTCAACCTGGCTTTGGCTTGCTTTCTGGTCGGCCTGGGCCCACTGAGCTCATGCCCCAGATTCCTCACCCAAGACTTCGCCTTCAAGTGGATGTTCTGAGCAAGCCTTCCAAACGCATGCCTAGCCGATGCAGCCGTAGCCACCCGCCCAGACTTTTTGACCTGGAGCAAGAGACCAAGCCTGGACGTGTCCTTCACGAAGCTCTGGACCCCCTTGAACAACTCATGAGCGGCGTCCTCCTTGGGCCCAGTCCACTGAAGGGTGGAGTCATCTACCAAGGCCCTGGGGTGCACGTTGGGGCTCACCTGGGTCACTTTATGGACAGCTCTATATGTCAAGATAGACGGCAGAATAGTAGCATGAGTACATCCCGCAAGTATACCCTGCAGAGCCCGAAACGATTTGCTCCAGCACCCAAAAGCCCGAATAACTCTATGTTGTGAGTACGAGTCCAAGAGCACCCAGAGGAGCCCCATGGGGAACTGCATGGACCGAGCCTCTATGGTGAGGGCGTCATACATAACCGTCTCAAAACATTTCCACATATCTAAAAATACTGTGATTGAAGATTCACCTAGTCGATCAGCTATTTCGGCTTGTAAATTATGCTCGTAAGCCGAGAAGCTGGATGAGTAGCCGCGTCGGTTGCCCCAAATACACCTGCCACCATGATCTCGAATCCACCTTCTGGAAATCGGTCGGCGAGCTCGGGACCAAAGACGGACTAGCGACCCGACCAAGGTGATAAGACGTGTTCCCCCCATCAGGTTTGGCTAGTCTGACCATCTCATTGACTATTCTGTCAGACGGCCACATCAACATATGCTCGCACATCGTAAAAAGAGCCGCAAGAGCAAGCAGGCCTGGCTGCGAAAGATACCAGAAAGCGCGAGGATGCAGTCGCTTGGGGCCGGCCGACGCTTTCCATGGAAAGGCAAGCGCCGCATCCTGAAGGTCCTCAGGCCGCAGCTTCGGTAGCAGATCCCAGCTCTGATAATCGGCAGGCATCCTGTTGCTCACCACCTCATGACAACTCCATACCTCACTCCAGCACTCAAGCTCTCTGTCAACAAGTTGGTACGGCTGAGAGTTGTCAGTGTGAGTGACAGCAGCTTCCAGTGCCTTCGCCTTCGACGCTCGATATGCAGCACCAGCTCCTTTCTCAAAAGCAGACCTGACCCATGAATGCCAAGATTTGCCAGCCTCCTTCTGATGCACCACCATCATATCATCAGCAACTTCCACAATCTTGAATGCCAATATCAGAAAACCAGGTCTGACCATCATAGTGAAATCGCCAGAAGGCAAATCAACTGCCCAATCATCCAGCTGCTGCAGCGTGTCCTGCGCATTGTGCACCTTCTTCAAGAAGTGGACCACATCAACAAGTGATCTCGCCAATCTTGCAGCTGGTTCGAGCAGCTTGTGAGATCTAAGATTTTCTTCACAACTTTCACGTGGTTGTGCAGACTGTTGTTCACCTTTCAACTGTTCTGACAGCGTTTTCTCCGACTTCACCCCCGCGCGCCGAGACTTAGGTCGCAAGTGTGGTATTATGGCTTGGACCTTCTGCCAAGCCTCCTCCATTTCTTCATTCGTAGTCTCCGATGCCACGGCCTTGTCAGAGCGCGGACTCGCGTAGTCAGGAAGGTAAAAATTGCCAGCACTCCTACCCTCAAGCTTGAACGCCCCAACCACCTTGCACCAAAAGGCCCGCACTTTCATAAGATGCTTAGCCCAGCGCGCAGCCTGAAGCCAAGCTCGAAGTCGCGGCCCATGCTGTAGTCGCACCTGTCGCGGATTCCATTGCGCCTTGACATACTTAGTCTGCACTGGTCCTCCTCTTCCAAGGTATCTCTCATGACCGGCTCCTACCTTGTCATGCCGTGCACACAATTCCTGCTCAACTGCCATCAAAGTCATATCCCATGCGTGCTGCAATGAGGCCTGCCCGCCAACATCCTCTATCGCCCTCATGACTGGCGCCCAATTCACAGGATACATGGAACAGCCAACATTTGGTCCTTTCGAGAGCTGACGAGGTTCAACAGGCAAGCGCAACCATATATCATCATCTGTCTTTGCAAGTGGAATGGCCACAGGCGAATGCGTGGGTAGAACCTTGTCACCCAAGATCATGGGGGCACCAGCTCGCGAAGCCAGCGCCTGACTAAGAAGAAACCAATCATAAGTACGACCATCAGCTTCTTTGTGAACTCTGCACGTAGCACCAACAGGTACCAAAAACATCGCCTGAATCTGATCAAGCCATTGCTGCCCACGAAGCTGATACGACTCAAGATTCCAATCACCTCCCACCACCCATGGTCCCGAAAGAGAGTTAAGCCTGCCAAGATACTTTGCCAACTTATATAATATGGGCTGGTTGTAGACATAGATTCCAACCGAGTCTTCGATATAGAGCGATACAAGAACAACCCCGCCTTTACAGCCCCAGTTGACCTGTGCAGCCACCGCTCTTGTTGGCCACAACGTTGGCGACGATAACAGTGGCGGCGCCGTGATCATCACAAAGGTCGGCACCAACACCGCCACGCCCGAGCTGAGGCCGTCTGCTTCAGCACGCTCAGCTGCTGCATGCACACCATGGTAACCAATGTCCTGGATCTGCTGCTGGAGCTTAGGAAGCATCTGGTGATCCGCCTTGTGCTCTTGAACCAATATTGCGGCATCACGCGCTTGTTCAAGATACTGCAGCAAGGGCCCAGAAGCATCAGTGTTGACTGTGGTAATGCGTCCATTCATGGTGTTACCGCCAGCTTCCTTTCTGGCTTGATTCACATCACTGTACTCTCCAGCTGCAGCACAAGATCCGCCCAATGATGTAGCCGAACTCGAACTTCTACTGGACCCATCATAAAACATTGCCTGCCTGGAAGAAGAGACTACCGAGCTCTTCAAATCCAAACAATTTCCTCCAAGATTCGACGCCATGATCAATGCCAGTACCATAACAATCTTCACGTATGAACTGCATCTCCTAATGCACCTGGAAGCTGCCGAACTTGGTCTGCTGCCTGAACTGCAAGAGCTTCTTCGCCGCCTCCCTGAGGTCGGGCTTCTCAGCCGGCAGCTCCACACCAGCAGCTTCCAACATCGTGGAGAGCGCCGCCTCACCGGCCTCCTTAAAGGCCTTGTCCCTGGCATCCTGCTCCTCAGCAGCCCGTTTTGCAGCTGCCTCTTCAGCAGCTTCAGCACCACGCTTGGCTTGTAGCTCACGTGCTGCACGAGCGGCAGGATCATCAGCTGGACCAGCAGCAGGAAGACCAGCCCTGCCAACGACGGTGACCTGGGCATTGGCAATGATGGCAGGCAGCTGATTGGCGATACCTTCCACCAACTTATCAGCATGCTCACCTGCCCCAAGATCGCGTAGTACTTGTCCAAGCTTTGAAGCGTCAAGCCCAATAGCTGCCACCTGCCCAGCACCTTCCTCACTGGGAGCTCCAGGAGGCTTGACTGAGGCTTGTGCAACCTCCAAGGCTTGCGCACGCATCTCATCGAGCTTGACTTTCTTTTCGGCCACCGCTTTCTCAGACTCACCAATCTTATTTTGCAGCTTTTGTAGCTGCACACGCTTGTCCTCAATGTTTTTTCCTGCTTTGCAATCTGGACACCCATAGCCTCGATCTTGCGAGTGAGATTGAGCATCCTCGCTGCTGCAGGCTTCCGCTTGTTGATAGCAGCCTGGAGCTCCTCACGTTCCGCCCCCAAGCTGGCTTCGAGCGTGACCCAAGCGAGGCCCTCGCACTTGCTGGCCATGTCCAGCTGCTTGTCCAGTTCGGCCAGTCGTGTTCGAGCCTTTCCTTCATCAAATTGACCACCATTGGCGGTAGATGTGCCAGCGTCGTCTCCAGCGTCCACGTCCATGGCCTCGTCTGTAAAACGGACCCTCTTGACTCCTGGCTTGTCGCGCTGCTCACGCAACTGCGCCTCCAGCTTCTTGATGGTGTCCTGCGCTGCTTGGAGCTGCAGCTTAGTCTGGTTCCACGGGGCCGCCTTGTCGGCCGAAGGACCAGCACGGACACTGGGAGACTTGTGCTCCTTGTAGCTGTGGAAGCACGCCCCTTTTGACCTTCTGCACTGGTAGCAGACGTCGCGATCTGGTTTGTTGAAGAACTTTTCACCAGTGCGCTGGTGAATGCAGAACCTGCAGAACCAGGTACGCTGATCTGCAGCTGCAAGACCACCAGAGCGGCCAGGCGCCATGGCTGGGCCCGTCCGAACAGCACGCTGCGCGCCGTCCTGGGCCACCTTCGCAGCCAGGCTCGCGAACCCCCAGCCCTTCTGAAGTGTCGGGATCCGCAAGCACAAATTGCTTGTGCCAGAAGGGCTGAGGAGGAGGAGGAGGAGGAGGACGTAGAGGAGGAGGAGGAGGAGCAGGAGGAGGAGGAGCAGCAGGAGGAGGAGCAGGAAGAGAAGACGGAGGAGCAGCAGGAGGAGGATGAGGAAGAGGAGGAGGAGGAGGAAGAGGAGGAGGAGGAGGAGGAGGAGGAGAGAAAAACATAGGGGAGAAGACACCACCTTCTCTCTCTCTCTCTCTTTCTTTTTGTTTCGCCTCTTCCTTTTCAGGTCGGTCTTGAGCTGCGTTCATTCGTGGGTGCGCGCTACTGTGTCCTGCTCGACTGGACCTCCTCATGCGATGCGAGGAAGAGGAGGAGGCGGAGGATGAGGAGGAGGAGGCGGAGGAGGAGGGGGAAAAGAGGATGATTTTTTTCTTTTTTTCAACGCCCGACTCCTCTGCAGGCCTGCTTGTAGCAGGTTTAAACTCGTGCCGCAATGGAGGGAAGTGCGGCAGTTGTAAGAAAATCTAGAGGGGCCCACCGCCGTACCTGTTGAAGGAGGCTGGGGCGCTCTTCGAAAATCAAATCGAGAATTAAAACATCGCGTCAGGTTGTTCGTTTCCACCGTGACGCCGAGCTTCTGTTTGCTATAATGCGGGTGGCGGCCCTTGCACAGAGCCTCCCACCCATAGTGAGCAGCCCGGGAGGGAGGGGGCTCGCAGCGCGCCCCGAGACCCCGAACCGAAGCCCCATTCGAATGGCACTTGCAGCGCGTGCAAATGAACAGAACCGAGCCGTCCGAGCAATCAAACGCAATGGTGCGATGTTCGAGCTGGTCCTGCCTGGCAGCGTGGAGCTTCGAAAACTCGGAGCACCTGCCTGGCGCAGGGCGCTCCGAAGCTCGTGAACCCCGCAGGCAGACGGCACAACGCCAGGTGCCAGACCAACGCTCCCATCTATGGCCAGGTTCCTGGGAAACAGGAAGGTACGGAACCCGCTCCGCCGAAGACAAATCGATGTCTGGCCACAGATGGAGCAGATTGGCGGCGAGCGCAAGAGTAGCACGAGCTTGCTCGACAAGCATGTGCGCCGCCTCCAGCTTGACGGGGTCCCTCGGGTGGAGATCGACAGCCAGCTTCGCACTGATGTCGGCGTGATGGTTGCCCATGCGCCTCCAGCGTTCGGATACGTCGATCCCGGC
Source organism: Prorocentrum cordatum (assembly GCA_963575745.1). NCBI lineage: Eukaryota > Dinophyceae > Prorocentrales > Prorocentraceae > Prorocentrum > Prorocentrum cordatum. The sequence continues at coordinate 199,571 of CAUYUJ010014271.1, read as the reverse complement.
CTCATCGATAACGCGATGGGCGGCGACCTTGAAACACGGCGCTGGTTTAGCACCCTGTGCGAAAATCTGCAGGAAGGCACCCGAGTAAACTCGCTTGCCCGACAACTGCTCGCCCCGAGGACGAGACGCTAGCTTGACCACATTTTCGCAATCAGAATATACAGAAATGCGATCTGAGGCCAAAACATTCGCCCAAGTGAAACAGCTAAACTCTGCACTCTGGGGTGTCTGGGGATACGGAGCCCAGACCGGAGCACGAAACTCCGCGATGCGATCACCAGCATCGTCAACCATGATGACGCTGCTGGCAGCTCTACTGAGCTCCCGGATGGGATGCCTGGCACACGAGCCGTCTACGAAGAGGCTTCCCCACAACTCGGTGCCGGGGCGCTGCCCATTCGATTTCACGATATCTTCACGGTGCCACACAAGGACAGGGCCATCGTCGAACTCCGTGAGGGGACGGGGGTAGGAGTCGGCAGGATGGCGAAAAGCCCCGGAGATGAAAACGAAGACGTCGTCCTCGGCCGCCTTAGCTGCCAAAGCTGCTTCGACGATGCTGGCGTCCACTAACTCAGCGCGAAGCTCGGCGACAGGTCCATGGGAGCACTCCCAGAGCCGGTGGAAGATGGTATCCTGGCAGCCGCAAAAGGGGCAAGAATCTTCGACAAGATATCCTAGAGATTAGGCCCGAGACCCAGTGAAAAAAGCCTCGGTAGCAAAAACCCGAATCCTAGCCTTTTGTAAGGCCGTGTATTTCTTGCTATGCAACGCCTCGCGGACGATGTCATAGCAGACCCGAGGAAGCACCCCCCGCTTTTCCCCGGAATCTCTTTCCAGCATTCTGAAATAGCCGTCCTTGAGCAGGAGGCTGGTGAGGGCCAGGGAGAGGATTCCAAGGGGGAGGCTAAGGCCACGATCATCAATCAACGTCATGAAGTTTTCCATGCGCCACCCCAAGCGAACCAAGGACATGCGCAGGGCGCTGATGGGGCCCGCAACCTGCCTCCAAGAGCAGGCAGGATTTCCGAACACCGACTCCCAAGCTTGCCTCAAGGTGGGGAGGGGGGGTGGCCCATTGATCGGCAGACGTCTGGCTAAGCCATATCTCCTTGGCCCAGCGCAGGATGGGAGAAACAGCAGTGCGCCACGTGGGGTCGCCATCTAAAATGGCGGCCGTTGTTAACGACCGGAGCTTCGAGCACGGCATGACACATGAAAAATCTTACGCCGGAGGAGCAAAAGGTCTCGATCGCTCGTGCCCGTGACCTCGGACCCGTAGGACGCCCCCGCGAGAGGCCCAGACGAGAAGACCCTGATCACCGCAGACCTGTTGAGCACACGATTTTGCTTTTTAAGCCGGCGAGCACAACGAACAGCTTTCGCCAATCGAGCTTTCATCTTGGCCGACCGGCCAGCAACCCTAACAGCACGGCCGGCCGTATAGTCAATGCCAAGATTGACCGCATTGTCCGTGAACTTACCTCCGAGAGCCTGCAGCTGCGACGAGATGTGGTCACCTAGCTCCTTAGAGGACGCCACAATAGCGGTCTTGTCAAGAGCGAAAGAAAAACCGAACATTTTCTCAACCACTAACTGCAGCTCCCGGGCTCCACTGACGACCGCCGTAGACACCCGATGTGGCAGGTCGGTGCACGAAAGCCCTTGGTCATCAATGTAGACGTCGAGGTCGAGATTGCGACGAGGAGTGAGAGAGTCATACCCGTCTTGGCAAAAAACCCGAATGAACGACGTAGCCATGGAACAGCCGGCAATGACTCCGTTGACGCAGAAGTAAGGCCCCACCAGCCAGCCTCCAAGACACAGAAACCTGCCGCATCGATACGCATAAATGCACAAGCGGGCGATGACGAAAGGGAAGCCGTGTTTCGTGCATCTCGCGGCCAGTTCGGACAGGCTGATATTCTCGTAGAATTTTCGGAGGTCAAAGAGCACGCTGCATGAGGCCTTCCCTTTGGCCAGCCCGCTCTCGGCAGCGAGAGCCTGACGCCACACCACGTCAGTCGCACCCCTAAATTGGCCAGCGGCCCAGTACCTCCTGGGGTGTTCCTGCTCCCAGTCCAGGGCCATGGGGCGCCTGCAGCGGCCCCAGACCCTAAACCAAGAGCAGAACACCCCAATAGGTCTGTAGCCGCCAGCCTGCTTAGGAAGGAGAGCGAGAAGAACCACGGAGATCTGGGGAGGGAGGCACCCGACAGCCTCCATCACAGAAAAGACCGAGCTGAGCACTTCGAGCGCACTGTCCGAAAGCAGGGAGAAGTGGCGGCAATGGAAGCCATCAACCGACACCGCCGAGGCCTCTCGATAGGACTTCGAAATGCTCCGAATAACATCCGCGGTGAGACGAGGGAGGGGGTCAGACAAAATCCCGTCCGGCTGAGCCCCCACTCCTTGACCCCAGAGGGCCGTGAACCTATCTCCTTCCGACTGCAGAAGGGAGAGGGGATCACTAAGAATGCACCCATCGGAGGAGAGGGTGGAAGAGGGGGGGAAAAGAGGAGGAGGAGGAGGAGGAGGAGGAGGAGGAGGAGGAGGAGAGCCGTGTGTCTCCTCGTCTGGGAGGCGACGGGGCTGGGGCCGAGGCCGCGGCCAGGGCAGCGGCCGGGGCCGCGGCCGTGACCGGGGCCGGATCCGGGGCCGAGGCCAGGGCCAGGGCCAGGGCCAGGCCGGGCCGGGAACGGGGCTGGAGCGGGGGCCAAGGCGGGGGCAGGGGTCCTGAGGGAGACCACTTTGGCCGCTTCCTGCGGCCGAGGGGGGGTCGCATCTGCCCCAGGACCCCCCCGGACACCCCCCGGGACCCTGCCCCCAGGACCCCCCCCCCCAGGGGAGAAGGGATCATCGGGAAGGAGGTTCCCTTCGACTCAACTACAACGTTGCTAAACTACCAAATGGTACAGCCTCTTCCACACGCCGACATGGGGTCGGCGGATTTTTCACTCGCCCAGTTCTGGGGCCCCGAGCGAGCGGGCGACTTGTCGCCATCGCGGCGCTCCGTGCACCTTTCACTTAGAAGTGGCGTTCCAGCGCGGGCGCGGCGCGTTTTCGCCGAGTCGCATGAAATCGACAGCGGCACGGGGCCGCGCGAGAGCGGGTGAACTACTGTCCTCCTCCAAGCGTCACGCAGCTTGTGAGTGAAACGGGCTCGTCGCAGCGCATGGTGTGTCCTCTCCACATTCATCGGAACGTTGCCGCTCCTACCCCTGCGCGGCCCGCGTATTTGTTCTATTCGCCGAATCATCGTAAGCGGGGCCGCGCGCGAGCGCCTTCAGATCGCTTGGTGGGAGCACGTCCCAAGTACAATTTTCAGTTGTGTCACACTTGGATTGGGCGGGGCCCGCTGACTTGTTTGACCTTGCTAACTTGACACCAGCTCTCTTACTTTAGGCACGCCTGATAAGAATTCTGCCTGCCAGCGGGTGCCGGGTGCCACACGGACATTTTGAATCTCCCGATGGGGCCGCAGAGCTCTGGGGCACCTGGCGAATCGCACAGTCGAGGATGGATGTACCGAGACACTTCTCACATACCAAGGTTCATTATCGTTGGTACCTACGTACTCCCTGCCCCCTCCTCCTCCTCCTCCACTTCCACCTCCTCCTCCTCCTCCTCCTCCTCCTCCTTTGGGGCTCTCTACTCAGATCCCGGCCCGTCTCTTCCTCCCCCCAGCTCGTTTGCACCAGGCGAGGTCAGGGCGATCAAGGAGCTGCCCGTGTTCGCTATCACGGCCACGTTTTCCGTGCTCGCGTACGCGTGGTTGCTGGTGATCCTGCTGTGGAGGTCGCCGAACGTCGTTGAGTGGTGGGAAGGAGTGCGCTCGCGAGAACCTCCCTCCTACCCACCCTTCCCAGCTGTGCCCTCTCTCCCGTCCTTCCCCTTTCTTGCTTCCTCCCTCCCTCCTGCCTCCCCCCCTTCCAGTCCTTCCATTCCTTCTCCTTATATGCAGCTTCTCCCTGTCGCACCCTGAGGCCGGTTGTTAGGGCGGACCAGGCGTTTCGCCTGAGACTTCCGCACCGCTTATGTCTCTGAAGCTTTAACAAGTGACAACGGTTTCACAGATGGAGGGCGGGTCGTTTTCAAACTGTGGTTATCGCCTCGGCGCCGCGCACATTAGTTTAAACAAATTGCAAGAGCTTCACGGGCTGAGGGCGGGTCGTTTTCAAAATGTGGCTCTCGTCTTAGCGCCGCGCACATTCGTTTTGAACAATGCAGGATCTTCACGGATTCCCATGATCAGCGTACCAGAAAAGGTGTTTAGGAAGGATTCCGGATTATACGGATTATAAGGATTCCGGATTATACGGATTACGGGTGTTAAAGTCTCCAAAGCGGGGTTATTTATACCGCTGCATCACTACGAAATTGATTTGCCCAAGAATTGAAACGCCAAGTAAAATTTTACTTGATTTTTTGTAATTGCGCGGGTCATAGGGGGGTAGGCTGAGTGGACGGGTGCAGGGGCATTCCAATGTTCGACCCGTACGACACTGCGATAATGATACACACGCCCAGCATGCGTAGCCAGTTCGGGGTCGGCTTCTGTTTTGCGTTGTCGGCCCTCGCCGCGCTCCCAGCTACAGGCCGCATGCGTCGCCACCACTGGTGCGCGGGTCGTGGAGCAGGACAAAAACTGTGAAAGGCGACTCAAGGGTGGACGAATCCTACCCACCCGCAATGTCACGGAATCTGCGCCGCAGGTTCTGAATTGCAAGTGGCGGGGCCCGCCCACAGACAACATGAAACGCGACCGCGACGGACGCGGTCGCCCACCGTGCAATCAAAGGTGGTGCCACCAGGAAATTTGGCCCACTAGCGCGGTTAAGGCGCCCCAAGCCATAAGACGTCAAGCCATCATCCTTTCCCGGCATCCTTGGCTGCTGCCTCGGCCGTCCAAGGGTACCCTTGGCGGCGCATTCATCCTTGCCGTTTGGGGTTGAAGCCCGTTGCACGGCGGCGTCGCAGGGATGGGGGAGGCAAGGGTACCCTTGGGGATACTTCCGTATCCTTGCCCATGTTCTCGTTTGGGCGGGCGCATCCCCGCGCGTTTCTTGCCGCGTAATGGCGTTGCACGGCCCCTTGGGCATCCTTGCAGATTTTTGGGTTGTCGCCTTCTCCCCGATCTTGGGTCAGTTTTGACCCGGCAACGGTATATCTTCATGTTCCCCACGCCCCCTTCTTTGCCTCCCCCCTCCTCCCCCGCGGGAGCTTGTCGCCCGCTGCTCTGAGGCGCCCTTGGCCCATGATGGCATCCAGATTCAAAAATGTACCATTGGTTTTCCTCGAGCGGTTTCCGTGGTGACACGTGTCACCTGCTTTTCTTCTGAAGATTCCCTGGCTCATGTTGGCGCCGAGAATCGAACGATTACGTTTGGTTTTCTCCAAGCGGTTTCCGCGGTGACACGTATCGCCCGTTGCTTTTCTGAGGCTTCCTTGGATCATGGCGGCGTCCAGAATCAAAAATGCACCGCTGGCTTTCCTGCAGCGGTTTCCTCGGTGACACGTGTCACGAGTTGCCTTTCTGAGGCTTCCTTGGTTCATGTTGGCGCCCAGTCAAAAATGCACAGTTGGTTTTCTCCATGGGGCTTCCGCCGTGGCACGTGCCATCCAGACGGTCACATCCAGTTCGTCATTTGATGTCGTGTTTGCCTGTCATACCTTTTCTCCCGTGACACTTTTCCACGCTGGTCGGCGGCGTGCGGTTAACAACTTTTCAATAAGTAACCTTTGTCGATTTTCTTGTTCCCTGCTCCTCCCCTTCCGCCAACGAGCAGCTCACCAGAAGAGATATTATAACAAATTGTGTGCGCATGCTTTCCACGCCACGCTACCCCAGCCCATGTCGTACTCAACGGGGTCCTGCCCTCCATTTTCGCTGGAGGCACTAGGTTCTATTACATCCAATTTTATTTAGACACTACGCTGGCTTCGTTTTGCACTAACGTGCCTTACCGCGCCCTTTCCAACCCCTACTCCTACACATGCTGTGATCAAGGTCAACCGCATCTCTGCAACTATCCTGCGCCGTACGATTCGTAGCATTAGCGTGGTCCGCAAACCTACCCCGCAGCTCATCCCACCTCACCCTGGCATATTCAAACGCCAGCCAGACGCTATCCACGTGTAACGGTGGTGCAAAGGGCGGCAAGACCGAGTTCGACGCGGGCGTCTCCTCAGGGTTCGACGCGTAGATTTCGTAACACACGCGGCCGCCATGGCGGCGTCCACGACGCAAATGTCACCGCGGTAGCACAGCGCAACTCAACGCCCAATCCGCATGCGCAGACCACGTGCACATGTCCTGCCCAATCTATCCAATGCCCGCTCCCCCCATCAGGCTTTGCTCTACACGGGCTCCTGCAACTAATCACAACTCTTGTGTACCAGTGCAATCTACCTCCTTACCGTGTCCAATGCACAGCCAGCGCTGCTCTTCTTCGTTTGCCGCGACTGTTAAGGCGTCGTTGCTATTTTGATGTGGATCGCCATATGCTTTAATGTATTCATCCTACGCGAACTTTACGGCGCGCCTGCATCGCGCAATTTTAGCCCCCCCGCCGCTCCCCCTCCCGCCCCTACCGCCACCCCTCATCCCACCCGACCCCGCTCCATCGCGACCCCGCTCTGTTCGCGCCCCCCCCCCCCCGCGCCCGCGCGCAGCGCCCGTGCACAGCAGCGCCCGCGCGTGGCATCCGTGCGCGAATGTCCATGCGCCACGTCGGTGTGCCACGCGCGCGCGCGACGCCTACGCACAAGTCCCGTGCGCCGCATCCGCGCCACAACGCTGCGCCCTTCCCATGGTTCATGGCCACTTATGGAATTGCACCCGAGGCCCCAGTAGAGACGCTTACATGCGTCCGCGCCGCGCATCATGCCGCACCCTCGCACGGACCGCGGCCCCATAGGGGGCTCCATCTGGGCCCCCTGTGGCGACGTGGACATGCGTCCGCGCCACCGATTACGGCGCGCCCCATCACGCGGTTCGCGGCCCCACATGGCGCTCCACTTAAAGCACCCGTGGCGACGGTCGCACGCTCCTGGGCCACCCATCGCGGCGCGCCCTCGCGCGGTTCGTGGCCCCAGAAGGATCTCAACGAAAAGCTGCCCAACCATTGCGACGCTCTCCATCACGCGGCCCGTCGCCTCAGAAAGAGTTCCACCCAAGGCCCCAGTGGCGAAGTTCGCACGCGCGCGCGCAACCCATTGCGGCGCACCCCTCGCACGGTCCGTGGCTGCATCGGAGTTTTCACTTGAGGCGGCGTCGCACAAGCGTCCGTGCCGCCCATTACGGTACGCCCCATCACGCGACCCGTGGCCACATGAGGAGCTCCACCTAAAGTCCAAATGGCGACCTTTGCCCGCGCCATTCGCGGGCCCATATGGAGCTCCAAGCGACGTGTACTGCGTTTGGCCGCCTATGACGGCACGCGCACGTGCGGTTGCGCCGCCCATGGCGCTTGCGCCGCCCATGGCCCGCCCACCCACCCAGAGACCCCCGCCCAGCTCCACCCCCGCCACCACCAACCCACCACGACCACCGCCACCCCCACGCACGCCCCCCCCCCACCACACTCACCACCACCGCCACCACCAACCGTCAACCACCACCACACAAACACGACACACACACACACACACGACCGGCACCACAGACACACACACACCACGCACCAAACACATCACGGCGCATCTATCGCACGGTTCGTGGCCCCATAGGGAGCCCCACCGAACGCCCCAGTGACACGCGCATTTGCGTGTCCACAATCGCGGTCCCATCATTGCACACGATTGAGCTCATGCCCAAGGTACAGTCGGAGTCCATTAGTAGGTCGGGCCTGCCAAATCAAGGGTACTCTGTGTCCTGTGCATCGCGCTTCGTGTCCTCTGCATTCCCCGGGCAAGGGTGCCCTTGTGTCCTGTGCTTTCCGCGGGTGTCGGCGGCTTGGCCCGCGGCGTTCTGGGCGCGTCGCGCCTCGGGGAGGTCGCGGCCCTGGTCAAGGGTACCCTTGTGTCCTCTCAGATTTGGGGGTTCGGTTCGCTTCGATGTAAGATTGCGGTTTCAGCGCCGCGCCGCCGGCGCCGCGGCGAAGGGTATATTCTGCGATGTCCTCTGAGTGCGGCCGCGCCGCCAGTGAACCAACGACGCGTTCACTCGAGGTCGCCCCCGCGCAGCAGGGTACTCCTGTGTCCTGTACTTGCCCAGCCCTGCAAGTTCATTCATCGTCGCGTTCGGGCAGGTCGCGGGGCGCGCAAAGGATACCCTGCCGCCCTGTGCATTGGCTTCTCTTCGGCGGGCCCCTGGGGACAGCAGTGGAGGCGCGCTTTTGGCGGAGTCACGCGGGCGCTCAGCCTAAGTCTCATAGAGCGTTCTGTATTGTTCCGAATAGAGAAGGCGCCGTGTTGGCTTGCAAGCTAGAGCGCGCGCGCGCGCGGACGCGCGCTGGCGCGCGCGTGAGGAGTACTGTATGGTCCACAACAGAAAAGCTGCCATGTAATTTCAAAAACTGAATTTGACATTTCTGTGGCCCTTTAAGGAGGCCGACGGACGCACCGACTTTCCATTGTGGACAATACAGAAGTCCCCACGCGCGCGCGCGCGTGAGGAGTTCTGCATTGTCCACAATACAAAGACCGCCATGTAAGTCCAAAAGCTGAATTTGAAATTTCTGTGGCCCTTTAAGGAGGCCGACGAAAGTGTCGACTTTTCTATTGTGGACAATACAGAAGTCCCCACGCGCGCGCGTGCGCGCGTGAGGAGTTCTGTATTGTCCACAATAGAAAAGCCACTTTGTAACTCGAAAAACTGAATTTGAAATTTCTGTGGCCCTTTAAGCAGGCCGACGGAAATCTAGAATTTTCTATTGTGGACAATACAGAAGTCCCCACGCGCGCGGGCGCGCGTGAGGAGTTCTGTCTTCTGCACAATAGAGACGCCGCCCTGTAATTCCAAAACTAAATTTGGAATTTCCGTGGCCTTTTAACGAGGCCGACGGAAATGCAGACTTTTCTATTGTGAACAATACAGAAGTCCCGACGCGCGCGCGTCCGCGCGCGCGCGCGTGAGGAGTTCGGTATTGTCCACAATAGAAAAGCCGCCATGTAATTCCAAAAACTGAATTTGAAATTTCTGTGGCCCTTTAAGCAGGCCGACGGAAATGTCGACTTTTCTATGGTGAACAGTACCGAAGTCCCCGCGGACGCGCGCGCGTCCGCGCGCGCGCGCGCGTGAGGAGTTCTGTTTTGTCCACAATAGGGAAGCCGCCATGTAATTACAAAAGCTGATTTTGAAATTTCTGTGGCCAGTTAAGGAGGCCGACGGAAATATCGATTGTTCTGTTGTGAACAATACAGAAGTCCGCACGCGCGCGCGCGCGTGAGGAGTTCTGTGTTGTCCACAACAGAATAGCCGCCATGTAATTTCAACAACTGACTTTGACATTTCTGTGGCCCGTTAAGGAGGCCGACGGAAATGTCGACTTTTCCATTGTGGACAATACAGAAGTCCCCACGCGCGCGCGTGCGCGGACGCGCGCCAGTCCGCGCGCGAGCGCGCGAGGAGTTGTGTATTGTCCACAATAGAGAAGTCGCCATGTAATTCCAAAAACTGAATTTGAATTTTCTGTGGCCCTGAAGGTCGCCGACGGAAATGTCGACTTGTCTATTGTGGACACTACAGAAATCCCCGCGCGCGCGGGCGCGCGCGGACGCGCGCGCGTCGCGCGCGCGCGCGTGAGGAGTTCTGTATTGTCCACAATAGAAAAGCCACTTTGTAATTCCAAAAACTGAATTTGAAATTTCTGTGGCCCTTTCAGGAGGCCGACGGAAAAGCTGACTTTTCTATTGTGGACAATACAGAAATGCCCACACGCGCGCGTGAGGAGTGCTGTATTGTGCACAATAGAAAAACCACAACTTAATTCCAAAAACTGAATTTGAAATTTCTGTTGCCCTCTAAGGAGGCCGACGGAAATGTCGACTCTCCTATTGTGAACAATACAGACGTCCCCACGCGCGCGCGCGCGTCAGTGCGCGCGTCAGCGCGCGCGCGTGAGGAGTTCTGTATTGTCCACAATAGAAAAGCAACTTTGTAATTCCAACAACTGAATTTGAAATTTCTGTGGCCCTTTAAGGAGGCCGACGGAAAAGCTGACTTTTCTATTGTGGACAATACAGAGGTCCCCACGCGCGCGCGCGCGCGCGTCCGCGCGCGCGTCCGCGCGCGAGGAGTTCTGTATTGTCCACAATAAAAAAGCCGCCATGTAATTCCAAAAACTGAATTTGAAATTTCTGTTGCCATTTAACGAGGCCAACGGAAATGTCGACTTTTGTGTTGTGAGCCATACAGAAGTCCCCGCGCGCGCGCGTCCGCGCGCGCGCGTGAGGAGTTCTGTGTTGTCCACAACAGAACAGCCGCCATGTAATTCCAACAACTGAATTTGAAATTTCTGTGGCCCGTAGGCCGACGGAAATGTCGACTTTTCTATGGTGAATCGTACAGAAGTCCCCACGCGCGCCCGCGCGTTCGCGTCCGCGCGCGCGTCCGCGCGCGCGCGCGCGTGAGGAGTTCTTTTTTGTCCACAATAGAAAAGCCGCAATGTCATTCCAAAAACTGAATTTGAAATTTCTGTGGCGCTTTAAGGCGGCCGACGGAAATCTCGACTTTTCGATTGTGAACCATACAGAAGTCCCCGCGCGCGCGCGCGTGAGGAGTTCTGTATTGTCCACAATAGAGAAGCCGCCATGTAATTCCAAAAGCTGAATTTGAAATTTCTGTGGCCCTTTAAGGGGGCCGACGAAAATATAGACTTTTCCATTGTGGACAATACAGAAGGCCCCACGCGCGCGCGCGTGAGGAGTTCTGTGTTGTCCACAACAGAAAAGCCGCCATGTAATCCAAAAGCTGAATTTGAAATTTCTGTGGCCCTTTAAGGAGGCCGACGGAAATGTCGACTTTTCTAGTGTGGACAATACAGAAGTCCCCACGCGCGCGCGCGCGCGCGTGAGGAGTTCTGTATTGTCAACCATAGAAAAGCTTATGTACTTCCAAAAACTGAATTTGAAATTTCTGTGGCCCGCTAAGGAGGTTTATTTTTTTTTGTGGACAATACAGAAGTCCCCACGCGCGCGCGCGAGAAGTTTTGTATTGTCCACAATAGAGAAGCCGCCATGTAATTCCAAAAACTGAATTTGAAATTTCTGTGGCCCTTTAAGGAGGCCGGCGGAAATGTCGACTTGTCTATTGTGGACAATACAGAAGTCCCCCGCGCGCGGGCGCGCGCGGACGCGCGCGCGTCCGCGCGCGCGCGTGAGGAGTTCTGTACTGTCCACAATAGAAAAGTCATTTTGTAATTCCAAAAACCGGATTTGAAATCTCTGTGGCCCTTTAAGGAGGCCGATGGAAATGCCGACTTGTCTATTGTGGACAATACAGAAGTCCCCACGCGCGCGCGCGCGGACGCGCGCGCGTCCGCGCGCGCGCGTGAGGAGTTCTGTTTTGTGCACAATAGAGAAGCCGCCATTTAATTCCAAAAACCGAATTTGAAATTTCTGTTGCCCCTTAAGGAGGCAGACGAAAACGTCCACTTCTCTATTGTCAACCATACAGAAGTCCCCACGCGCGCGCGCGTCAGCGCGCGCGTCAGCGCGCGCGCGCGTGAGGAGTTCTGTATTGTCCGTAATGGAAAAGCCGCCATGTAATTCCAAAAACTGAGTTTGAAATTTCTGTGGGCCCTCTAAGGAGGCCGACGGAAATGCAGATTTTTTTTATTGTGGACAATACAGAAGTCCCCGCGCGCGCGCGCGTCCGCGCGCGCGCGCGTGAGGAGTTCTGTATTGTCCCAAATACAAAAAAACCTTCATGTAATTCCAAAAACTGAATTTGAAATTTAAGGAGGCCGACGGACATGTCGACTTTTTCTATTGTGATCCATACATAAGTGCGGACGCGCGCGCGTCCCGCGCGCGCGCGCGTGAGGAGTTCTGTATTGTCCACAATAGAAAAGCCGCCATGTAATTCCAAAAACTGACTTTGAAATGACTGTGGGTCTTGAAAGAGGCCGACGGAAATGTAGACTTTTCGATTGTGAATAATACAGAAGTCCCCACGCGCGCGCGCGTGAGTTCTGTATTGTCCACAATAGAAAAGCCGCCATGTAATTCCAAAAACTGAATTTGAAATTTCTGTGGCCCTTTAAGGAGGCCGACGGAAATGTCGACTGTCTATTGTGAACAATACAAGGTCCCCCGCGCGCGCGCGTGAGGAGTTCTGTATTGTCCACAATAGAGAAGCCGCCATGTATTTCCAAAAACTGAGTTTGAAATTTCTGTGGGCCTTTAAAGAGGCCGACGGAAATGTCGACTTTTCTATCGTGAACAATACAGAAGTCCCCACGCGCGTCCTCTCGTTTGCGCCGTCCGCGTCCGCGCCCATGTTCTCTGGTCTTCTGCCATGGCGACAGGTCGCTCTCCCGCGGAAGGGTGGTCTGCGCGTCCTCTCGTTTGCGCCGTCCGCGTCCGCGCCCATGTTCTCTGGTCTCCTGCCATGGAGACAGGTCGCTCTCCCGCGGAAGGGTGGTCTGCGCGTCCTCTCGTTTGCGCCGTCCGCGTCCGCGCCCATGTTCTCTGGTCTTCTGCCATGGCGACAGGTCGCTCTCCCGCGGGAGGGTGGTCTGCGCGTCTTCTCGTTTGCGCCGTCCGCGTCCGCGCCCGTGTTCTCTTGTCTTCTGCCATGGCGACAGGTCGCTCTCCCGCGAGAGGGTGGTCTGCGCGTCCTCTCGTTTGCGCCGTCCGCGTCCGCGCCCATGTTCTCTGGTCTTCTGCCATGGCGACAGGTCGCGCGACCGCCCCCAGAGGGAGGTGGGCGCGCGCGGCGCATCATGATTTACTTTTCTGCGCGGTGGGCGGCGCGGCCTGTCGGACACCCCTGGTGTCCTGTCCGACGTTGGCCCCCTGTCGCGGGGGCGCGGGTCGGCCGCGGGTGACCGCGGTCACGGCCCCGAGAGGGTGCCCTTGTGTCCTGTGGTTCTGGGAGGTCATGTTGCCGCCGGAAGAGTATTGTGTCCTGTCGCGTGTCCTGGGCAATGGACTCTGCCTGTGCGTCAAACTCCAGCCCCGCGCCTTTCCTCTTCCCCTCCCCCTCTCCCGCCCCCCCCCCCCCTCCGCCCCTCCCCCAGCCCGTCCCCCGCCCGTCTAATATGGGCGGGCAGGAGGAGAATTGAGTACGGCAGAGCAAGGCAGAGTCGGGGGCAAAGGATGGGGAGTCATAGGTCACGAGAGAGCGCGCCGTGCCAGCGTGGGATGATCTGTGGGCGCATGCAGTATGAGGTGCAGGTATCTGAGTTCCACTCGCCCACGTTTTGCGACCCCACGGGTGCCCTCGAGCACGCGCCTCTGCCATCCTGGCCGCGCGCGTGCGATCTCCAGTGTTGGGCCACCCTCTGGGAGGGCAGCCCTTGGCCTCTTCGCGCACGCCCTGGCCCATGTTGGGGCATCGCGCGCGCGCCCGCAGAACGGGGCGCCCCGTGTGCCCAAGCATTCCGCGGCCGCGCCGCCTGGTACTTGCGGCGGTATCCTACTCGTGGCGGGGGAAAAAGAGGGGAGAGGCTCTGTCCGTCGGGGCCGCTGGTGGCGTTCAGCGTTAAGCGGCACTCGGCCACCGGCAACGAGGGGCGCCGTGTCCGAATGCGTTTCTGGCGCACGTGCCCATGTCTTCGAGGGGGGGGGGGGGGGCGGGGGGGCTAGGTCGCCCGTGCGCCGACAGGTGGCGTCCACCCGAGAATGCGACAGTGGAGCGCTCGGTGGCACAGGGCAGCGCATCGCGGCTGCGCGAGCGTTGCGCCGCGGCTGGGGCGCTGGGCCCGCCCGCCAAAGTTTCGAAGGGGGGGCGGCGTTCCTCAATCGAAGATGCGAGCGAGCAAGGTGCGTCGCGGCGGAGAGAATCGCAGGGGCGTCGTCATGAGCGTTCTGTCCACCTACGTCGCCCGAGCACCTCGGGCCGCGCGCCTGGCGCGCGCACCCCGCCAGCGGTTGGCGAGGGGGGAGGGGGGGGGGGGGCTGGTCGGACGCCCGCACCGCATGCGCCGCCGCAGCCATCAGCGCCGCCAGATGACGACGAAGCGCGCCGCAGCGCATGGCGCGCCTCGACGCCGCGCGACCGCGCGCGACGGCGCACGACGGCGTACGACAGTGTACGACGGCGTACGACGGGACGAATTCAAGCAAAATTTTGCTTAAATTTGCTTGAATTTTGCTTGAATTTTGCTTGAATTTTACTTGGGGAAGCATTTTTCTGAAAAAATGCTTTCCGATAGTAGAATTTTGAAAATTTGCTTGAATTTTACTTTGCAAGCAAAATTTTGCTTGAATTTTGCTTGGCAAGCAAAATTTTGCTTGAATTTTGCTTGGCAAGCAAAATTTTGCTTGAATTTTGCTTGGCAAGCAGAATTTTGCTTGAATTTTGCTTGGCGCGGCCCACTAAGCAAACTTCGAAGCAAATTGTGCTTGGTCGGCTGCGCCAAGCATCGATGGCGGTCGTGGTCTTATGTGGCCACTACCGCCATCGATGCGAACGGATAGCTAGTGGAAGGGGCGTAGCAACAACAAATGCTTGGATATTACTTGGGGGCAGCGCGAAGCAAATTTTAAGCAAATTTCTAGCAAAATTTTGCTACGCGAAGCAAAATTTAAGTAAATTTCCAGCAAAATTTTGCTACGCGAAGCAAAATTTAAGCAAATTTCTGGCAAAATTCTGTTTCGCGCCTTCCACATCTTACCCGCTCACATCGACTGCGGTCGTGGTCCTATATGACCACTACCGCCATCACTGCGCACGGAAAACGTAGTGGAAGGGGCGTCGCAACACTTTGCGTTTTACTTGGGGGAGGGGGGAAGTGTGGCAGCGCCAAGCAAATTTTAAGCAAATTTCTAGCAAAATTTTGCTACGCGAAGCAACATTTAAGAAAAGTTCTAGCACCATTTTGCTTCGCCCCTTCCACATCTTACTCGTTCGCAGCGATGGCGGTCGCATCTGAGTTGCGCGGGGGGACGTGGGTGGCAGCGCCAAGCAACAATCCAGCAAATTTCTAGCACAATTTTGCCACGCGAAGCAAAATTTAAGCAAATTTCTAGCAAAATTTTGCTACGCGAAGCAAAATTTAAGCAAATTTCTAGCAAAATTCTGCTACGCCAAGCAAACAAGCAAGTTGTCCAGTAAGCTGTTGCTACGAATTGCGATTCGAACGCGCCCAATATTTCGCAAAGCACCCCCTCCTCGCAAAGGCCACCCCCCTTCCCCCGTCCTCCCGATGTCTGCAAAAGTCCTCGCCCCACCTCCCCATGCCGATTTGCGCAAGGTCCCCCCCGCCCCCCGCCCCCGTCCTTCTGATTTTTGCAAAAGCCCCCCACCCCCCTTCCCCCCCGTCCTTCCGATTTTTGCAAAGCCCCTCCTCCCCCGTCCTTCCGATTTCTGCAAAGCCCCCCCCCTTATTCCGATTTGTGACTCCCGATCTTTGCAAAGTCCCCCCCCCCGTGCCGTCGGAGCCCATTAGTAGGTCGGGCCTGCCAAATTAAGGGTACTCTCGTGTCCTGTGCGTCGCGCTTCGTGTCCTCTGCATTCCCCGGGCAAGGGAACCCTTGTGTCCTGTGCTTTCCGCGGGTGTCGGCGGCTTGGCCCGCGGCGTTCTGGGCGCGTCGCGCCTCGGGGAGGTCGCGGCCCTGGTCACGGGTACCCTTGTGTCCTGGCAGATCTGGGGGTTCGGTTCGCTTCGATGTAAGATTGTGGTTTTAGCGCCGCGCCGCCGGCGCCGCGGCGAAGGGCACGTTCTGCGATGTCGCGATGTCCTCTGAGTGCGGCCGCGCCGCCAGTGAACCAACGACGCGTTCTCTCGAGGTCGCCCCCGCGCAGCAGGGTACTCCTGTGTCCGGTACTTGCCCAGCCCTGCAAGTTCGTTCATCGTCGCGTTCGGGCAGGTCGCGGGGCGCGCAAAGGGCACCCTGCCGTCCTGTGCATTGGCTTCACTTCGGCGGGCTCCTGGGAACAGCAGTGGAGGCGCGCTTTTGGCGGAGTCACGCGGGCGCTCAGCCTGAGCTTCATAGAGCGCTCTGTATTGTTCCGAATAGAAAAAGACGCCGTGTTGGCTTGCAAACTAGAGCGCGCGCGCGGACGCGCGCTGGCGCGCGCGCGAGGAGTTCTGTATGGTCCACAACAGAAAAGCTGCCATGTAATTCCAAAAACTGAATTTGAAATTTCTGTGGCCCTTTAAGAAGGCCGACGGACGCGCCGACTTTTCCATTGTGGACAATACAGAAGTCCCCACGCGCGCGGGCGCGTGCGGACGCGCGCGCGTCGCGCGCGCGCGCGCGTGAGGAGTTCTGTATTGTCCACAATAGAAAAGCCGCCATGTAATTCCAAAAACTGAATTTGAAATTTCTGTGGCCCTTTAAGGAGGCCGACGGAAATGTCAACTTGTCTATTGTGGACAATACAGAGGTCCCCACGCGCGCGCGCGCGCGTGAGGAGTTCTGTATTGTCAACAATGAAAAAGCCGCCATGTAATTTCAAAAACTGAATTTGAAATTTCTGTGGCCCTTCTAATGAGGCCGACGGAAATGTCGACTTTCTATTGTGGACAATACAGCAATCCCCACGCGCGCGCGGACGCGCGTGAGGAGTTCTGTATTGTACACAATAGAAAAGCCGCCATGTAATTCCAAAAACTGAATTTGAAATTTCTGTGGCCCTTTAAGGAGGCCGACGGAAATGCCGACTTTTCTATTGTGAACAATACATGCGTCCCCACGCGCGCGCGCGTGAGGAGTTCTGTATTGTCCGCAATAGAAAAGCCGCCATGTCATTTCCAAAACTGAATTTGAAATTTCTTTGGGCTTTTAAGGAGGCCGACGGGAATGTCGACTTCTCAATTGTGAACAATACCGAAGTCCCCAAGCGCAAGCGCGCGCGGACGCGCGCGCGTCCGCGCGCGCGCGCGTGAGGAGTTCTGTATTGTCCAATGGAAAAGCCGCCATGCAATTCCAAACGCTGAATTTGAAATTTGTGTGGCCCTGTAAGGAGGCCGACGGAAATGTCGACTTTTCTTTTGTGAACAATACAGAAAGTCCGCACGCGCGCGCGCGTGAGAAGCTCTGTATTGTCCACAATAGAAAAGCAGCCATGTAATTCCAAAAACTGAATTTGAAATTTCTGTTGCCCGTTAAGGAGGCCGACGGAAATGTCGACTTCTTTATTGTGGACACTACAGAAGTCCCCACGCGCGCGCGTGCGCGGACGCGCGCGCGTCCGCGCGCGCGCGCGTGAGGAGTTCTGTAGTGTCCACAATAGAAAAGCCGCCATGCAATTCCAAACACTGAATGTGAAATTGTTGTGGCCCTCTAAGGAGGCCGACGGAAATGTCGACTTTTCTATTGTGGACAATACAGAAGTCCCCGCGCGCGCGGGCGCGGGCGGACGCGCGCGCGTCCGCGCGCGCGCGTGCGTGAGGAGTTCTTCTGTATTGTCCACAATAGAAAAGCAAAGTTGTCATTCCAAAAACTGTATTTGAAATTTCCGTGGCCCTTTAAGGAGGCCAACGGAAATGTCGACTTTTCTATTGTGGACAATACAGAAGTCCCCACGCGCGCGCGCGTGAGGAGTTCTGTACTGTCCACAATAGAAAAGCCGCCACTTAATTCCAAAAACTGAATGTGAAATTTCTGTGGCCTTTTCAAGATACCGACGAAAATTTCGACTTCTCTATTCTGAACAATACAGAGTCCCCACGCGCGCGCGCGTCAGCGCGCGCGTCAGCGCGCGCGCGCGCGTGAGGAGTTCTGCATCGTCAACAATAGAGAAGCCGCCATGTAATTTCAAAAGCTGAATTTGAAATTCCTGTGGGCCTTTAAGGAGGCCGACGGAAATGTCGATTTTTCTATTGTGGCAATACAGAAGTCCCCACGCGCGCGCGCGTGAGGAGTTCTGTATGGTACACAATAGAAAAGCCGCCGTGTAATTTCAAAAACTGAATTTGAGATTTCTGTGGCCATTTAAGGAGGCCGACGGACATGTCGACTTTTCTATTGTGAACCATGCGGAAGTCCCCGCGCGCGCGTGAGGAGTTCTGTATTGTCCACAATAGAGAAGCCGCAATGTAATTCCAAAAATTGAATTTGAGAATTTTCTGTGGGCCTTTAAGGAGGCCGACGGCAATGTCGACTTTTCTATTGTGAATAATACAGAAGTCCGCGCGCGCGCGTGAGGAGTTCTGTATTGTCCACAGTAGGAAAGCCGCCATGTATTTCCAAAAACTGAATTTGAAAGTTCTGTGGCCCTTTAAGGAGGTCGTCGGAAATGTCGACTTTTCTTTCGTGAACCATACAGAAGTCCCCGCGCGCGCGCGTGAGGACTTCTGTATTGTCCACAATAGAGAAGCCGCCATGTAATTCCAAAAACTGAATTTGAAATGTAGATTTTTCGATTGTGAACAATACAGAACTCCCCATGCGCGCGCGCGCGTGAGGAGTTCTGTATAGTCCCTAGTAGAAAAGCCGCCCTGTATTTCCAAAAACTGAATTTGAAATTTCTGTGGCTCTTTGAGGAGGCCGACGGGAATGCCGATTTTTCTATTGCGGACAATACAGAAGTCACCACGCGCGCGCGCGCGGACGCGCGCGCGTCCACGCGCACGCGCGCGCGTGGAGTTCTGTATTGTCCACAATAGAAAAGCAAACTTGTAATTCCAAAAACTGAATTTGAAATTTCTGTGGCCCGTTAAGGAGGCCGACGGAAACGTGGACTTTTCTATTCTGGACAATACAGAAGTCGCGCCACGCGCGCGCGCGCGTGAGGAGTTCTGTATTGTTAACAATAGAAAAGCCGCCATGTAATTCGAAAAACTGAATTTGAAGTTTCTGTTGCCCTTTGAGAAGGCCGACGGAAATGTCGACTTTTCTATTGTGGACAATACAGAAGTCCCCGCGCGCGCGGGCGCGTGAGGAGTTCTGTATTGCCCACAACAGAAAAGCCCATTGTTGTAATTGCAAAAACTGAATTTGAAATTTCTGTGGGCTTGTAAGGAGGCCGACGGAAATGTCGACTTTTCTATTGTGGACAATACAGAAGTCCCCACGCGCGCGCGCGCGTGAGGAATTCTGTATTGTGCACAATAGAGAAGCCGCCATTTTACTCCAACAACTGAATTTGAAATTTCTGTGGCTCCTTAAGGAGGCAGACGGCAATCTCGACTTTTCTATTGTCAGCCATACAGAATTCCCCCGTCAGCGCGTGAGGAGTTCTGTATTGTCCACAATAGAAAAGCCGCCATGTAATTCCAAAAACTGAATTTGAAATTTCTGTGGCCCTTTAGGGAGGCCGACGGAAATGTCCACTTTTCTATTGTGGACAATACAGAAAGTCCGCACGCGCCTGCGCGCGCGGACGCGCGCGCGTCCGCGCGCGCGCGCGTGAGGAGTTCTGTATTGTCCACAATAAAGAAGCCGCCATGTAATTGCAAAAACTGAATTTGAAATTTCTGTGGGCCTTTAAAGAGGCCGACGGACATGTCGACTTTTCTATTGCGAACAATACAGAAGTCCCCGCACACGCGCGCGCGTGAGGAGTTCTGTATTGTCCACAATAGAGAAGCCGCGATGTAATTCCAGAAACTGAGGTTGAAATTTCTGTGGCCCTTTAAAGAGGCTGGCGGACATGTCGACTTTGCTATTGTGAACAATACAGAAGTCCCCACGCGCGCGCGCGTGAGGAGTTCGGTATTGTCATAATAGAAAAGCCGCCATGAAATTCGAAAAACTGAGGTTGAATTTCTGTGGCCCTTTAAAGAGGCCGACGGAAATGTCGACTTTGCTATTGCGAACAATACAGAAGTCCCCACGCGCGCGCGCGAGGAGTTCTGTATTGTCCACAATAAAGAAGCCGCCATGTGATTGCAAAAACTGAATTTGAAATTTCTGTGGGCCTTTAAGGAGGCCGACGGAAATGCCGACTTTTCTATTGTGAACAATACAGAAGTCCCCACGCGCGTCCTCTCGTTTGTTCCGTCCGCGTCCGCGCCAATGTTCTCTGGTCTTCTGCCATGGCGACAGGTCGCTCTCCCGCGGAATGGTGGTCTGCGCGTCCTCTCGTTTGCGCCGTCCGCGTCCGCGCCCATGTTCTCTGGTCTCCTGCCATGGAGGCAGGTCGCTCTCCCGCGGGAGGGTGGTCTGCGCGTCCTCTCGTTTGCGCCGTCCGCGTCCGCGCCCATGTTCTCTGGTCTTCTGCCATGGCGAGAGGTCGCTTTCCCGCGGGAGGGTGGTCTGCGCGTCCTCTCGTTTGCGCCGTCCGCGTCCGCGCCCATGTTCTCTGGTCTTCTGCCATTGCGACAGGTCGCTCTCCCGCGGGAGGGTGGTCTGCGCGTCCTCTCGTTTGCGCCGTCCGCGTCCGCGCCCATGCTCTCTGGTCTTCTGCCATGGCGACAGGTCGCGTGACCGCCCCCAGAGGGAGGTGGGCGCGTGCGGCGCATCATGATTTACTTTTCTGCGCGGTGGGCGGCGCGGCCTGTCGGACACCCTTGGTGTCCTGTCCGACGTTGGCCCCCCGTCGCGGGGGCGCGGGTCGGCCGCGGGTGACCGCGGTCGCGGCCCCGAGAGGGTACCCTTGTGTCCTGTGGTTCTGGGAGGTCATGTTGCCGTCGGAAGAGTCTTGTGCCCTGTCGCGTGTCCTGTGCAATGGACTCTGCCTGTAGTCCGATTTGCGCAAAGTCCCCGCTCGCCCCCGTCCTGTAGATTTTTGCGAAATCCCCGCCGTCTCCAATATGTGCAAAATCCCCCCCCATCGCCCCCCCCTCGCCGTCCTTCTTATTTTTGCAAAAAGTCCTTCCAGTTTTTGCAGAGCCCCCCCCTTTCCCGCCCCCGTCCTCAGATTTTTGCCCCCCCCCCCCCCCCCCCCCGCGGCTTTTCGATTTAACGACGCGCCCCTCCCCCCCCCCCGCCCCTTCGCGATCGCCCCCCCCCCCCCTCCCCCCCCTCCGCCGATTGCGGAGCGGGCCTTTCCGCGTTATATTTCGGTGCGAACCTTGGCGGCACATCAGGCGCGTGCGCCTTGGCACCCCGTGCCCCCCCCCTCCCAGGCGGGCGAGCGGGCGGCTGCGGCGGGCAAGCGGTTGCGCATGTTGCGCCGGGGTGATTGGTCGAGGGCGCGGGGCCTTTCGGGGCGGCGACGCCGTCCGATGGCCGATCCCGAGCATGCCCGACGTGGAAGTGCAGAGGCGGGCAGCGAGCGATTGCAAGGCGCGCCGCGGATACGGGCGGGCGCCGTGGGCGAGCGGCAGGGGGCGATAAGGGGGATGGTTGGGCTTGGCTTGTGGCCGACAGGGCCTGATGGCGCGCGGGCTTGGCGGCGCGCGGGAAAGCGGCGGTGGACTGTCGGGGGGGAGCGGGGCAGCGGCGGGCGGGGCGTTGCGAACGGGAAGGGGGGAGGGGGGCACATGCGGGAGGGGGAAGGAGGCGGGGGGGGTTCTAGTTTGGTTTTGCCCTGCCAATGCAATCCATATTCCGATCGGGCGCTCCTCCCGCTCTACGTTCGCCATTCTTCGCCGACGGGCTCTGATTGCAATTGCCATGCTGGAAGACATCGTTGACGCGCCGCGGCGCAGCATCCTACAGCGTTGCCCCGTTGCCTGGGAAGCGTCGGGTTGCTTGTCGGCCCACAAGGCCTACGTCGCGATCGCGCGAGCCCAGGGCCGCAGTGCGTCTGCCCAACCCCGTCCCTTGTTCCAACAGGTTTGTGCACTTCTGCTATGCCCTCTGCTTTCCTGCTTTCCTAACACCGTTGTAACCCCCACTGCATCAGTTCCCAAGGCAATTCTGCGTTGGGGCCCTCGGTCTGAAGCGACGGCGCCACGCGTCACCTTACTTCCCGCCCTCCCCCTCCCCCCAATCATCCCGCCACTGTCCTGCGCTCCGTGCGTCAATGTCGGCGCACCCCTCCACGCGCTTCGTGACCGCGTAGGGAATTTCATGCGAGTTCCCAGTGGCGACGTCTGCATGCGTCCGCGCCGCCCATTACGGCGCGCCCATCACGCGCTTCATGGCCCCGTACGGATCCCCACGTAAAGCCCCCGCGGCGACGTTGACATACGTCGGCGCCACCCATGGCGACGCGCCCCTCACACGGTCCGCAGCCCCATGGGGGGCTCCGCCAAATCCACCCAGTGGCGACGTCCACATGCGTCCGCGCCGCCCGTAACGGCGCACCCCTCAAACGTTTCGTGCCGTCATGGGGAGCTCCGCCCAAGACCGCAGTGGCGATGTCACATGCGCCAACGCTCCATAGGGTGCTCCACCGAAGGCCTCAGCGGCGGCGTTTACATACGCCCGCGCAGACCATGACAGCGCACCCGCGCGCCGTTCGTGGCCACGCAGCGAGCTCCCTGTACGGCACCACCGGCGATGTTTGCATGCGCTTGCGCCGCCCATGACGGCGCGCCTGTCGCAGTGTTCATGGCCCCAAAGCGAGCGCCGCCGAAGGCCCCAATGGCGACGTGCACATGCGCCCGCGCCATTCATTACGGCGCACACTTCGCACGGTCCGCGGCCCCATAGGGAGGTCCACGTAAAGCCCCAGTGCCGACGTACGCACGCGCCCGCGCCCCCAAGAAGGGCACACCGCTCGCGCGGTTCGTGGCCGCGTAGGGAGCTCCGCCTATAGCTCCACTGGCGACCTCTGCGTGCACCCGCGCCGCGCATCACGGCGCACCGCTAACGCGTCCCGTGGCCCCACGGGGAGCCTCGCTTGAAGCCCCGACGGCGACGTTTACGCGCGCCCGCGTCGCCCGTTACGACGCGCCCCTCAGACGGCTCGTGGCCCATGAGGAGCCCCATCTAAGGCCCAAGTGACGACGTTGGCATGCCCCCCCCCTTCCCCGCCCCTTCCCCCCACACCCTCCCATTCACTCCGCCCGCCCACCCACCGCGACCACCAGCATCAACACGCGCACACGCACGCACACACACGCGCACACACACATACCACCACCACCACCACCACCATCGCCACCACCACCACCACCACCCACCACCACCAGCACCACACTTATACACACCACACACACCAACACACACACACAGACACGCGCACGCACGCACACACACACACCAACACACACAGACCACACACACACACACACGCATTGTGGCGCACCCCGCGCGCGCTTCGTAGCCGCATGCGGAGCTGAAAGGGACGCGCCAGTGACACTTGCCGATGCGTTGCCCCGTAGGAGGTTTCACCGAGGAGGGTGTTCACAAGTGCTGCGCTCCCAATTGCACATGGTATGGCTTTTCGTCACGATGAGTATATACCAGCTCTACGTCGTCCTACTACCACATGCCACACACTGGTTTCACATGACTCTTTCCTGTTCTGGAGTACTGGTCGGTGCTCATGTGGGTTTCGCGCTTCGTTGCTCAGGAGCCAGTCGTACTCGATTCGCCTTCCGCATTACTGGAACAAACTTGCTCGACGCATACACTAACTCTCGTGTTTTCTCTAGTCTATTCCTACCCTATGGAGATTACGTCCAGTCTGCTGCTCTGTGACGCGTATCGGTACCCTGCTTTATTTTTATAATGTGCATACTCTAGCGGTGATGCGCTCGTTGTCTACTCCTCTCTTACTTAGGGAGGGGGAATAAGGAGGTGCCCGCGCCCATGTTATTGCTGTTTTGTTTTGTTTTTCGCAGCCAACGAAA
This sequence comes from Prorocentrum cordatum, assembly GCA_963575745.1. Taxonomy (NCBI): domain Eukaryota; class Dinophyceae; order Prorocentrales; family Prorocentraceae; genus Prorocentrum; species Prorocentrum cordatum. Next base: position 175,824 of record CAUYUJ010014271.1, on the reverse strand, counting down.
TGTTCAGGATTGTGGCCTCACACAAAGTTCAAAATCTCACGGACGAGCCTGAACCACATGCAGCCTCGATGGGCGACGTTGCCGCAGTTGCTTGCTGCGACATGAGGCGGGCGTGGTTCCCACGCGCCACTCCAGCCATGCCGACCGTCGGCGCCGTCCTTCCCCTACTCTTCTAATGTCCCTCTGGCACTTCATCATTCTCAATCGTATCCTCCCTGGTTCGATCCCGCCTCACATGTCTTCGGATCTCTCACATCGCCCACCCCCATTCATCAGCATCATATTTTCCAGCCTTCCCCATCGTGAACAAAAAACACCAAGTAAAATTTTACTTGATTTTTCAATTCGTATGTAATTCAATTCTGTAGTCGTTGAGCTATATGAGTTATGGTACGATTCCGGATCGTCAAGACGCAGCAGTCAGGTTGATATGCGGCGTTGAAATCCCGAGAGCAATGTTTTGGCACGCTTCAGGATCTTCAAACGGTTGTCTTCCAACGAGGCTGTTCCCTCAATGCAAATGAACCGTTGTAGGGGCCTGCGAAGAAAGGGCGTGGAGAGAGGGTTCATTACAACCTCGTTGATGACTCTTGGGTTTACATCCTCCTCCTCCTACCCCCTCCCTCCTCCTCTTCTTCCTCCTCCTTTTCCTCTTCCTTTCCCCCCCCCCTCTTTCTCGAGAACGGGGGATTGTGGAGCCCTTCGGGGTTCCAGAGCGCGCGAGGCTTTCACACTGAGTTCGCGCGTGCGTCTTTCAGTGGTGTGCGTACTCTGTGGCGTCCTCCTCTCCTTCCGCCTCCCCCTCCTCCTCCTCCTCCTCCTCCTCCTCCTCCTGCATCGCATCGGCATGCGTTGGCCTGGTGCAGGAGATAGACAAAGAGAGAGAGAGAGAGACAAAGAGACAAAGAGAGAGAGAGAGACAAAGAGTGAGAGAGGGACAGAACACTAGAGAGCGATATAACAAGACAAGACTAGTATGAGGGGATCACGGCGAAAAGAAAAATGACGAAACAAAATCAAAATTTAAGGGTGGAAGAGCGTTTCACTCGATACAAACCGTATGACAACGACGAGGAACTCCACAATCCCCCGGCCCCTTTTCCTCCTCCTACTCCTCCGCCTCTTCCTCCTCCCTCCGCTTGGTTCTCCCTCTCCCCTCCCTCCCTCTCCAGTCCCACCCTCCCTCCCTCCTTTTCCTCCTCCACCTCCTCATCCTCCTCCCTCCTCATCTTCCCCCCCCCTCCGCAATAACTTAATGTAGTATTTGCCTCTCCCCCGAATGCGTGATGAAAGTATCCCACCATACTGGCGCCTTGTTTTCACGCTGGATTTCAGGTGTTTGAAGTTCATGTGGTTTCTTCCAATCGGAACGTTGTAGGTGTTTGAAAGCGATGTGTTCCCGCTGTAGCTCTGGCCTCGGTTTAGGATCGGCGGTTTGCTCCCGTCGTTGAGAACGGCGTTCTCTCCCCATAGCGGGCCACATTTCTAGGTACGAGTCATTCAGTGTCATTGTCGCCCCCCCTGCTTTTATCTCCCTCGCTGTCCCTTGGTCATCCCGCTCCTCCCGCTCCTCCTGCCCATGCTGCTGCTGCTCCTCTTCTTTCTCCTCTGTTCCAGATCGGCACTGCGAGCTCCCAGGACCAGGCGCAACGAGATAAACAGCACTTTGGTCTTCGCGACTATCAGGTCAGCGCCTTCCGAACCCGGCTCACAGGGGCAAATGGCTCCTGAAAAATGCAACGGGTCCCAGTGCTTCCATGGGCTCGGCAGCAGTGAAGCTCTTGCAGTCTGGGGAGTCAGCACACTGCAGAGACGGTGGCCTCCCCAGGGAAGTTCCGATTGACCACGCCAGAGCATTGGCTTGGGTGCTGGTTCCACGAGACCCACTCCCTCTTCCCCTCCTCCTCCTCCGCCTCCTCCTCCTCCTCCTCCGCCTCCTCCTATTCCTCCTCCTCCTGCGCCACACTGCTTGCCAGCGAAGAAGTCTATGTGGCGACTGTTCGAGCACCGCGCAGAAGGCCGGCACAACAACACAAACAAAACAACAACAACAACAACCACAACAACAGCAACAACAACACCAACAACAACAACAACAACAACCAACAACAACACTTGCCCGCGTGCCATTCAAAACGAGTTCCCCACACCCTCGATACCCGCCCTTTTTGTCTTCGATCACACTCCCTTTGGGGGGATTATTTCTCTTTGCGGGGGGCGGCGGGCTCAGACAGGCGGGCAAACCTGAACGGACGGACAACCGTTCGTGGGCGTACATGTGCCCGCCATTGGAATTGGTGTGGGCCTTGCAAAAAGAGGAGGGGGAGAACGAGGGAAAGTGGGAGGCAGGGGCGGGGAGGGACGAAGGAAGAGGGAAAACGCCAGGAGAGAAGGAGCGAAGAGGGGAGCGGTTCATTAGATGCATATATATATATATATAGGTAGAGAAGGAGAGAGAGAGAGAGAGAGACAGAGAGAGAGAGAGCAAGAGAGAGAGAGAGAGAGAAAGAGAGAGAGAGAGGGGAGAGAGAAAGAGAGAGAGAGAGAGAGAGAAAAAGAACAACGGAGGGAGGAGGCAGGATAGGGGAGGGAGAAAGGAGGAGGGAGAGGAGGGAGAGGGGATAGGACAGAGAGGCATAAGGATGAGGGAAGAGAGGAGGGAGAGAGAAGGGAGGAGAGGAGGGAGGAGGGAGGAGGGAGAGGGAGGAGGAGCAGGAAGGTAAGAGCTTGAACGTTCGAGGAAGTCCTAAGCGAAAGCGCCGTTCCTGAAGGAAGTCTCGGGGGGGAGCCCACGACGGGCGGGCGAGCCCCTGACGGGCGGGTCTGGCGGGTGGGATATTCAAGCGGGATGCCTGAGTATGGCGAGAGCGCGGTCACTAAGTAAATTGTAACGGCGTCCTTGGCGCAGCGTGTTTCCTGAGCGTCGAAAACGTGATGTCAGAATACATTGCATGGAAATCACAGGCGAGAGCGCAATTCTTAAATAAAATGTGAAGGGTTTTTTTGGCGGGAGCGGGGTTTTTGATTAAATTGCGAGAAGTCTTGATTCAATTGCGATGAAGTCCCAAACGGGAGCGCCGTTCCTTAGCAACTTGTGAGGAAGTCTCAGATGGGAGCGGGGGTCATGACTAAATTGCGAGGAAGCCACAGGCGGGAGCACCGATCCTGAGTAAATGATGAAGAAGTCTCAGGAGCGGGGGTCCTGAGTAAATTTGGAGGAAGTCTCAGGCGGGAGCCGTTGTGGTTGTAATCCGGGGGGCCAGGGGCACAGTTTGAGCACCAAGACTTTCCCTGGCAAAAAACAGGGTGCGAGCGTCGAGGGGCACACTTTGATTGAGAAAAACAGCGTGCACCGGTGAGGGGGGATCAACAATAATTATTCTTCAGCAACAACAACAACGACAACAACAACAGTAACAACAACAACAACAACAACAACAACAACAACAACCATAACAACCACAACAATATCAACAACCACAACCACAACCACAACCGCAACCGCAACCACCACAACAACAACAATTCTGGAAAAGCTCTGGTAGGGGCTTATTTGGACCGTCTCTGTGCTTTCTTGGGATCGGTCTTGGGGCTCCGTGGGGCCCCCTTCGCTGGGCCGTCCCGGACCAATGTATGGCAGCCGGGGGCACAGCACCTGCGCAGAACAGGGTTCATCTCCCTCCTCTCTCCTTCCCCTCTTCTCCCTTCCTCCCCTCCATCTCCCTCCACCCTCCCTCCTCTTCTCCTCCGTCCGCTGGCACGGGTTCGGGAGCCGCCTGGCCCGGGGGGTCGAGGCTTAGGCTTGGCCTTGGCTGGCCCTGGTCAGCCGAACTGGGTATTCGGTTGCCCGTTCCGAACCCCAGGGCCATCATGAGGCGGGACTGTAAGCGGGCCGTGCATCCTGAGGACGCCTGGGACGCCGATAAATCGCTCCAGTGTGTTCCGCACCGCTGTCAGGGCATTCTGGCACGCTCTGAAACGGCCGCGGCGCCCGAAACATCTTCCATTCCCGCTGTCATCTGGAGATTTCCGATGTGTCCTCATCCGAGTTTGTCTTGGTCTTACCTTCGTCTCACATCAAGACACGATCCGGGTGACAAAGTACTCGACGCGGAGATCTCTCTGTGTGCATATCATACTCCTATCACGTTTCGTTGAGGAGCTCTGTCTATGGACGTCTGGGTGTGAGGGCGAGTCCGCGTAGACGGCAGTGGCAGCAATGACGACGACGACGACAGCGACGAGTTCAGTGACGCCCTCCTCCTCTGGACATCGTTCAAGTGAGACGAGAGAGAGAAGCACAAGTGGAAGAGCAAGGGGGGGTCCTCTTGCCGTTTTCCCCGCGGCAAGTCAGGCAAGCGCGCATGGCGCTGTTACACCCGTTCTCTGGCGCCTGCTGGCTTTTGGGGCGCCCAGGTACCACGCCCGCTTTATCCCGGCAGCAATGTACGTGTGATTTGTTTTGCGAATGAATGCGAGCGTGGGTGACCTGAGCGCGTGCGAGTCGGAGCGTGCGTGAATCCAGGTGTGATCGAGCTTGAGTGTAAGCGCATCTTGACATAGTCAATATGAACACGAGTGGTTCTCAGTATGAGTAGGTCTGAATGAGGGCGAGTCTAGGTGCAATTGGGTATGCGTGTGAGTGAGTCAGTGCGCGTGTGAGTCGGCATTCGAGTGTGATGAGTACTTACATCTGAGTATGACTGGGCCCGGGTGCGAGGTAGTCTGAGTTTGAGTGAGTCCGAGGGCTGGTGATTCTGAGCGCGCGTAAGTCTAGTTGTGAGTTGGTCTGTCTGTGGGTGAATCAGAGTTCGAGCGGTCCTAAGCATGAACGAGTGGGTACGCGTGAGTCTGGATATGATCGAACCTGAATACGAGCGAGTCTGAGCGTGATGAGTGAGTCTGAGTGAGGAAGAGGTGTCGAGGAGTATGTCCGCGTGCGAATGCGTGCGTCCGAGTGGGCAAGAGTGGACTGAGGTGAGTGCGTGGTTGACTGAGTGCGTGCGTGCGTGAGTGAGTGGGTGAATGAGTGAAGTACTGAGTGTTATGGGGGGGAGCAGAGACAGACACACCGCCTGAGGCACCCCCACAATCTGAGCGCGAATCCTGAAGTGTCCTCACCCCCTGGCGGCTCCGCCTTAGAGTGCCCAAATAGCACGCCTCCTATAGCACTGTGAGCGTTGGATTGCAAAAGTGAAGTTTTGGGAAGGGGGCAGAAACAAGCAAACCGTCTGAGCTCCCCACCCCCAGTTTGAGCACGAATTCCGGAATGTTCCAACCCCAGGTGGTTCCGACTTTGGGTGCCCAAGTGCCACGAATGCTATCGCGGCGAGCCTTAGACCACAGAAAGAAAAGGGGACATAAATCAAATCAGCAAACCGCTTGAGGCATCCCCACAATACACTCTGAAAGCGGATGCTGGGCACCGAAACAGAAGAACCGCTTGAGACATTCCCACAATCTGGGCGCGAACGGGCCCGTGCAACAGTCCTTCTGGCGGCTCCTCCATTGGAGTGCTGAAGCCAGCGCCTCGCCGGAAAAATCTTCGCAATCGGCTTTGGCCGCAAATGATGTTGCTGTTGAGACATTCCCACAATGTGGACATGCACGGGCCCGTGCAATACTCCAGGCGGCTCTTTGGATTGCTGAAACCAGCGCCTCGCCTGACGCATCCTCACAGTCTGCGCGCGCGAGTGATTCTGAGCACGCGTGAATCTGAGAGGGAAGCGATGTAGTTGAGTTTGCGTGAGGTAAAGACTGCTTATGATTGTGACTGGGTCTGAGGGGGAGAGGTGTGTGATTGAGGCTTGGTAAGAGTGGGTCTGAGTATGAGTGAGTCTGGCTGCGAATCGGTCCGATTATGGGCGAATATGAGTATGAGTGGGTGTGAGTGTGGTGACTGAGTGTAGGTGTGAGTGTGGGAGAAGAAGGAGGCAGGTTGGGGAGGAAGAGGCGACGCGGTCTGGGTAATAACAAGAACTCCATCCTAGGATACGGGGAACACATTGCTTTGGGGGAGGTGTCGAGAGGTCCAGGGGCGAGCTACGCATCTGAACAACGAACATAACCTGCAAACAGAAACGTCGAAGCGACTTTTGAGATCTGGGCCCGCAGGATTGCTGACCTTCTTGTACTTCCCGTTGTTGTGTGTCCTCGCATACCTAGCGGATTCTGGAGGCTGGCGCCAATCCACAACGACGGGAGTTAGGACGAGGAGGACAACGAGCAAGAGGGCGAGGAGCAAGGAGCGAAATCGGGAGGGAGAGGAGTAGGAGGAGGAGGAAGATGACGACAATGAGTGCGACGATGACAATGGCGGCGGTGAAGAGGGAGATGTGGACGAGAGCGCGGTTGCGGAGGACGATGAGCTCATGAATCAGCCAGATTCACGTTTGCCGACTTTCGGTACACAGCCAGAGGCGCCCGCTGCCGCTTGGCAGCGCCGTGCGTGGCAGCTGCAGCAGGCACGGCGGCCATCGAGGAACAGAAAAATTGTAAGATTTGCCCGAACATGATTCTCAGGGCCGGATTTCTTGGATCTGCGCTGGGCACCCCACCGCCGTCGCCGCCCCTGGCGCGCTCCGTCCAGCGCTGATCCAAGAAATGCAAAGCTCCGAAAGTTTATGTTTACGCCGTGATTTGCACTCTTCTGGGAAGAGGGGTCGTCCCAGGCAGACGTGGGCCGGAGAAGTCGGCAGGCACGCCGCTGCCGTCTGAGACGCCTGCGGTCTTCCCCAACGAGAATATAGCGATCATCCCTGCAGACAGCTGGAAGACAGCTGTGCGCACCGCGCCAGCTTGTCTTAACTGCTCATGTGCTTGTCACGAGGCTTCGCAACAACATGTTCTGGTCGAGGTCAAGAGCAGCCCCTGTCCAGGCTGTCCCGCGGGTTTGTCCCAACAGCCGCATGATCCGGCCATTTGCGAACGCGCCTGCGCCGGCTGGGGCGGCGGCGGCGCCGAGGAAAGTAGAGTCGCACGCGCGCCACGGGAGGGACGGGGAAAGGAAAAGAGGAGGAGGATGCAGAAGGAGGGGGGATGGGGGAGGCGACGGAGGAGGGAAGGGGGAGGAAGAGGCTGAGGGGAAGGATGTAAGAGGAGGATAAAGAGGAGAAGGAGGAGGTGGAGGAGGAAAAGGAAAAGGAGGAGGAGGAGACAGGACGAATGCCTCCCAATCACAACGACGACGATGGCGAGAACTCTCAAGCAAGCCAAGGAGATGGCAGTGCTGGTTCCTGTCGTGGTAGTGATGTGAAATCCAATTCGACGCCAATCAACATGCAGTTATCCCAGCCTGCTTTTGGAGTCGTTTCTCCAGTCTGAAGGATGTGCGAGTCCGTGGACGATATGTATGCACCGTACCGCGTTGACATCTCCCGAGGCGTTGTCGATCTTCGACCCAGGAATGGTACGGTGCATAGTTTATCGGCCCTTCGATATATAATATGGATGAATACCAGGTCCCCAGCCCGGGGGCCCCGACCACCTCAAAACCATCGGGCCCCCTTCTTTAATACCCCCGCCCTGGCGCCTCCAAGACGCCTCCAGACGGCCCAGGACGCCTCCAGGAGGCCTCCAAGACGGCTCCAGGAAGCACCCAAGATGTCCATGAGGGCTCCGAGACGCCACAATATCGGTCCAAGACAGTCAAGATAGTCCCTAGACGGCCCAAGAAGCTTCCATGACGCCCAAGGAGGCCTCCAAGAGGCTTTTTTCAAGAGGGCCACAAGAGGCAAACAAATGTTTTTTTTTCGACGGCTTGGGAGGATTTTTTGTGGTTCTTACCTGTGCGGCTTCCCGACGCTCCAAGATAGCCGAAGAGGCTCCCGAGATCGCCCAAAGACGGCCCAAGAGGCTCCCAAGACGGCCCCAAGACAGCCCGAGAGGGACCCAAGCAGCCCAGGAGGCCTCCAAGACGTTCCAAGATAGCCCCAAGCCGGCTCTAAGAAGGACCCCAGACGGAATCCGAACGGACCTTTCGAGCCTTCGGCCGCAAAAAGCCCCTAGGAGACTCCAAGAAGCGCCCAAGAGGCCCCCAAGGCGCCGCCAGAAGCCCCCGAAGGGCTCCCAAGATGCATTCCCAAGGGGCCCCTGCGGGGCCCCGGGACCGTAAAACACAAGTCGGGATGAACAGTCGGCCCCGGGAAGTCGTCCGGATATCCTTGGCCCATGTTGTGAACAAATCCCGGCGTCGAGTGTCTTGGGAGGGGCAGGAAGGGGGAGGAGGAAGAGGGAAAAGGTGGAGGAGGAGGACGAGGAGCGGGCGGAGAATGGGGAAGAGGAGGAGGAGGAGGAGGAGGAGGAGGAAAGAGGGAGGGGAAGGAGGAGGAGAAGGAGGAAGAGGAGGAGGAGGGGAAGAGAGAGAAGGAAGGAGGGAGGAGGAGGAAGATGAGGGGAAGGGAGGAGGAGGATGAGGATGAGTAGGAGTAGGAAGGAGGAGGAGGAGGAGGAGAAGATGAGGAGGAGGAGGCGGAGGAGGAGATCGAGGAGAGGAAAAAAGAAGAGGAGGGGGAGGAGGGGGGGGGAGAATATGGAGGAGGATGGGAGTGGAGAGGAGGGAGGAGGAGGAGGAGGAGGAGGAGGAGGAGGAGAGGAGGAGGAACAGGAGGGAGGAGGACGAGGAGGCGGCGGAGGAGGAGGAGGAGGAGGACGACGACGAGTCGGAGGATGCGGAAGGGGAGAGGGGGAGGGAGGAAGGGGGGGGAGGAGGAGGGGAGGAGAGGAGAGGAGGAGGAGGAGATGAGGAGGAGGAGGAGGAGGAGGAGGAGGAGGGAGGGAGGAAGGAGGAGGAGGAGGAGGAGGGAGGAGAGGAGGAGGAGGAGGAGGAGGAGGAGGGGAAAGAGAAGGACAGGAGGAGGAGGAGGAGGAGGAGGAGGAGGAGGAGGAGGAGGAGGAGGAGGGGAGGAGAGCAGGAGGAGAAGGGAGGAGCAGGAGGAACAGGAGGAACAGGAGGAGGGGGAGGAGGAGGAGGAGGAGGAGGAGGAGGAGGAGGAGGAGGAGGAAGAGGAGGAGGAGAGGAGGAGGAGGGGAGGAGGAGGAGGAGGAGGAGGAGGAGGAGGAGGAGGAGGAGGAGGAGAGGGGGGAGGAAAAGGAGGGAGGAGGGGGAGGGGGTGGGGGGGGAAGGAGGGGGAGGGGGAGGAGGGGGCGGAGAGGCAGGAGGAGGCGGAGGGGATTGAGGAGGACTGGGAGGAGGTCGGATTTCTGGGCTAACGCCACATACTTGGACCTGTGCCTGCTCATACCACCTTCGGAGCTGTTCCGTGGCCACGGCTAGAACCTAAGCGCGCGCGAAGCGCGCGCGTGGTTCTAGTATATACCTATATATATATATATATATACACACCGTACCGCGTCGGAGCGAGGCCTGAAGGGAGTTCAAGCATGGTACGGTGCAAACTCGCCGTTCTCGAAGTGAGGGGGCCAAGGGGGCCCATGGTTCCTTGTCACAGCGGCCCCAGAACCTATCAAAGCCAGTTCAGAAGCTCCAGGCAAGACCTTTCTCAGGGACTGGCGTCCAGAACAAAAACTTTCCAGAGGCAGGAAATTTATCGAGCTTGCAACGATTGGGCGCTGGGGGTGGGAATTCGGGATTGCAGGGGAGTGCCCCAAAGGGGCAGCCTCTGAACTGCAAGCGCGGGTCCAACCAAAGGCGCCGGAAACGTGCACGTGCCTCCCCCGCGTTTGGGTCAGGTTTTGGGCGGCGCACAGGCAGACGACGACGTGCACGTGTCTCCTTCGCGTCTGGGTCAGGTTTTGGGTGGCGCACAGGCAGACGACGCCCCGGGCAGTCCCCGCTGGCCTCGAGAGGTGTGCCGAGACCTCGGTCCACGGCGGCCTCGGCATCCCCACCCCGAGGCGCGGAGTGCCCTGGGACTGTCGCCGGAGGCGGCGCCACGGGACGCCCTGTGCTGTTCACGGGACCTGCTGGGGCCAGCGTGGAAGTCGGGCCCTTCCCTCTGCAGGAGGAACTGTCAGAAATGGTGAGAAATAGTCTGGGGACGATCTTTTGAGCACTTGTTTGGCCATCTTTGGGGGGTATTTTTGTTGACCATTTTTCGGCTTTCGTTCAAAGTCCCCCTGTATAGTTGGACAGGCCCGACTTAAGGCGACTACCTAGGGGGGAGTCATCTGTGCACAGCCCGAAGCCTTACCGCCCCGTTCGCCCCCCCCCCCCCCCGTCAGCCGAGCTGGGTGGTCCTGCGACCACGGTCGCTGCTCAGGGATCACCTTGGTGCGCCGGTGCGTCCGCGCGGCGCGGGCCCGCGGACATCGGCGCGCTGCACGCGCTCTTTCGCCAGAAGCCAGATCGCAGTCGCGGCAGAGTGCTCCACAACGACAGGCGCAGCGCAGCTTGGCATGCTTCCCTCGATCTCTCGAGGCTCGCGCCATCTATACATCAACGCCGATCTCGGCCGGGCCAGTCTAAACGCTTGCGTGGTGAAATATAAAGCGGAGGTGCATCCATGCTACAGGTTTCGGTGTTCCCCCGGGGCCCTCTGTGGTCCTCTTGGGGACCCAGTGTTCTCTTTTGCCTGGCGAGTCGAGCTTTCTTGGGGGCCTCTTGGGGCCCTCTTGGTCGAACTTGTGGCCCTCCTGGGTCGTGTCAGGGTGCACTCCGGCGGCCGTGTTGGGGTGCGCTCGGGCCGTTTCGCGCCTTCCCGTGCCTCCTGGCCGGACCGCGCCGTGCCTCGTGGCCCTCTGCCCTGCCCGCCACCGCACTTGGCTCGTGGGCGGAGGGGCCCACTGAATGCCTCTCGTGGCCTCCAGGGGGCATCTTTCCTCCTCCTCCTCCTCCTCCTCCTCCTCCTGCTCCTCCTCCTGTGGTCTGCTTGGGGGCCGCTGGGTGGCGTCTGGCGGGCTCTTGTTGGCCATCTCGGGAGCCTCCTCGCGGTGGGAGGGCTGCGAGTGGCCGTTCGAGTTCGCCCTCCTGGGCCCCTCCTGGGGGGCTCTTCGGGGCCTCGTGAGCCCCTTTTCGGGGCATCTTGGGGTCCCTCTTCGAGGCTCCCGCGGCGACATCTTAGGCTGTCCTGGACGCTCCTAGGACCAATAAGACAAGCATATCCAGACCGAACAGGCGAGCATGTTCAGAGGTGATTGCCTCTTAGGCCTGACTGTGGTGCCTCCAAGACGGTCCCTTGGGGCCACATTTAAACCAAGATCGAGGTTGAGATCCGTGGCCACGCTCCCGAGGCCTCTGGAAAGTCATGCAGGGATTCCCAGGAGCACCCAGAACACTGGAGACGATGCTCCTTGCAAAATACGTGTGGTCTTTCTGAAGGCACTCCGTTCAGTGCGTCGCGGCACGCTGGCGGATCTGGGGCCCAATCATTCGGCTTGGCAAGGGTCGGTGTGGGTGTATAGTTGACGTCTTCTCAGATGCCCCCCTCTTCACGCTTCTTGCTCATTACCTGTACGATCTTCCTCCGCCTGCATCTTCTCATCCCGATCCTCACCCTCTCCCTCGCCCTCATCAGTGCCGTCTCTACTGTTCTCCCCCGCCTCTTTTGACGGCCTGGTGCAGGGCACCTTGCTGGAGCCTGATGCCGCCAACCTCCTTGGCCTCACAGCATGAAGGCTGTTCTCGGAGAGCTCGTCAATGCGGCGACCAGAATCGCACCAATGGCGGCGGCCGGGGTCGCCCGCCGGCAGTCACCCCTGGCAGCTCAGCCTTGCTACCTCGCTGGGTTGTGCGGGGTTCTGGTGGTTCGGCTTAGTGGGGTCTGACGGGAGGAGGAGGAGGAGGAGGAGGAGGAGGAGGAGGAGGAGAGGAGAGGAGGGGAGGAGGAGAGCGAGGAGGAGGGGGAGGAGGAGGAGGAGGAGGAGGAGGAGGGAGGAGGAGGAGGAGGAGGAGGAGTGAGGAGGAGGAGGAGGAGGAGGAGGAGGAGAGGAGGAGGACGGAGGAGGAGGAGGAGGAGGAGGAGGAGGAGGAGGAGGAGGAGGAAGAGCCAGACGGAATGGGGGTGCAGTCGTGGTCGTAGTGGCGGCTTCCAGCTGTGCACTCAGCTGATCTCCAGGCTGGGACCATGTACTTCCGGCTTGCCATGGCATCTCCGCCCCTGCACAGACTCCCTCTGGGAGAAGCAGCAGTGGCGCTGGCGGCATCGGCGGCGGCGAGTGGCATCGGCGGTGGCATCGGCGGCAGCATCAACGGCAACATTGGCAGCATCAGCGAGAGTTGCAGCGGCAGCAGCAAGCAGCAGCTGGGGCGTTGGCAGCGGCGGCGGCGGAAGCGGGAGCCCTGCTTGATGTTGTCTAGGCCGAGGCCCGGCGGCCGTTTGGGGGAGGCAGGTTGCCTCCTGCTCTGGAGGGGCGGGCGTTTGATGTATAATCACTCCATCTCATGGAAAGACATGCGGCAGGTTCGTGTGGTGTCGACGCGGCGGCGACCCCAGCGCGGGCGCTCCAGGCTGAACGCCGCCAGCGGCCCTGAATCGACAAGGCATCGAACGATCTGCGCCATCGGAAGGCCGCGATCGTTCACGGTTCAACGGTCCACGCAGTATCAGAAGCCAGCGCCTGAGTCGTCAAGTGAACACCTGCCGTACCCTGGCCAGGATTGGTGGGGGATGGCTGGTGGACTGGCAGGGGCTGGCCAGTCGGCTGGCTGGAGTAATTCTTCGACGGGCAGCCGTTGCCATAGCGTGCAGTGGCTACTGCCCCCAGTTGCTTCCCCAAGGGCCGGAGGTCTGGGCAGGGGGAGGAAGCAACAGCAGGCCATTTGGCTCCAGCCTGCTGCTCTAACCAGCCTCCCAGATATGCCAGGTGCAGCGTTGGAGGGGACAGGCTCAAGGGGGGATGCATCGACCCCCAAATTTCGAGATTCGAGGTTTTTGCGCGTTTTCGTCGGCTCTCGGCAGCTTTCCAGTCTCGGGATGCGTTCCAGCGGCTGCGCCTCGCCGAGGGCTCAGGGGGTGCCCGGATCGTCCCGAACGGCCGCCTGAGAGCCGAGTTATGATCCGAAAGCCAAGAGGCAACGTTGGGAGGGAACAGGGCCCTCAATCGCCCATTGATCGCCGATGGGGGCCCGATAGTCCACCCAGCCCCGGAACGCGCGGCTCTGCTATTGAGGCCCTGTCGCCGATCTACCGGCGATGTGTCGCCGATTCCAGCTCAATGCTCCCCCCCCCGTGAGTTGGTCCCCCCACCCGCACCGTTGGCCCCCCCACCCGCACCGTTGCCCTCCAGTCTGTAGACCACGGGCTTCGAGGGGCCCAGAGACCAGGACACTGCACACCAAGACCCTGCGAGTCCCGGCCGGAGCAGGCGGAGAGAGCGGGGCACGCCCCGGCCCCGCGGCTGCAGCTGCTTCCGGGGCGCCACCGGCGTCCCGGGTGGTCGGAGACCCCGTGCATGAGGCCCTGAGGCTGGGGGAGCCGCGGCTCGAAGCATGCCGACCCGAGGAGCGAGCCCAGCGCCGCGCCAGGTGTGAGAGGAGGCCTGCGGCCAGGGGCGTCTCCGTATCTGCCCATTCGGAGACCTATTGTACCTCCGAGGTTCTCGCGGAGCGTCGGGCACGCGGACATGCCCCGACCTCGGAGAACGGGGATGTACATATCCATGTCCAGCGCTCCGCGGGATTCTCGGAGGCACGCCTCTGGGACGGCGGGTGCTGGCAAACCCTCGGCCTGGCAGAGAGCCTTGCATGACGCGCCCTCGGGCACCCACCAGATTGGCCTCCTCTATTGCAGAGCCCCACTTCGCCTACTGTTAAGTCGGGCGTGTCCCTCTACAGAAGGAATATCCCCAAATAGCCAAAAAAAAAGAGATGGGGACGATGTTGTTGTACTATTTTGGGGTATTTGGTGGGCATTGTTGGAGTATTTGTTTAATTGCTCACCCAGAATCCCCCTGTAGGAGGACACGCCCGACTTAAGCCTACTGCTCGGACCGTGGTCGGGCCGCCGCTGGCCCATCCAGCTGCCGTGCCTGGGTTGTGGGCGCAGGGCGCAGTGGGAGCTGCCGGGCGGGGATGCTGCAGGCTCTCAGGACGTCTGCCAATAGGGGGGGGTTCGTTTCGGGGGCCTCTTGAGCAGAGCGAGTGCAGAAAGCAGAGAGGGGAAAGCAGGAAGACAGTTGGAGCAAGTAGGAGAGAGAGTGAGGGAGAGGGATACTTGTCATCTATACAGAGAGAGAGAGAGAGAAAGAGAGACAGAGAGCAACCTCCAATCCACACACACACAAACACACACACGCGCACGCGCGGCGCACGCGCACGCGCACGCGCACGCGCACGCGCGCGCGCACACGCACACGCACACGCACACGCACGCGCACGCGCACGCGCACGCGCACGCGCGCACGCGCACGCGCACACGCACGCACACGCACACGCAAGAGTAGAGAGGGTAGACAGGAACATGGCCGGAGCAAGTAGGAGAGAGAGGGACAAGTAGAGAGGAAGGGAGAGAGAGAGCGCCCCCCCCCCGAAAACACACGCACACACGTTCCGAGAGAGAGAGAGAGAGAAATTAACAAAATCCGAAGAGTAGAGCATATAGAGTAAAGAGTCAGAGTAGAGGGTAGAGGCCAGAGCAGAAAACAGGGAGTGTGGAGTAGAGAGCATAGGGTGGAGGGACGAGAATTGAGAGAGAGGAGGGCAGCGAGTAGAACATTGAGAATCGAGGCTGGAGGGAAGAGATCAACTGTAGCGGGGGAGGCTGCATAGATGAAACAGAATCGGGTGAAGCACCTATGTTATCCTGGGCTGTCGGCCATTACCAGCACGTAGCCTTTACATTCCACGTGCGTGCAATTGTATTATCCAGTGTAGTGTTCTGGAGTTTCGCCGCCCGCCAAGTCATCCAAAGACGGCCCTTCAGCACAGAAGAGGAGAAGCAGGAGATGATTATGCTCATTCGGCAGAAGTATGGCTCGAGCAGCGACGTCAACCGATACATGGAGGCGACGAGACTTATTGGTCAGGGGAAGTAGTTTGCGCGAGTGAGGGATTCAGCGAGATTTCGGAGGGACAGGGGCAGAAGGGGCCAGCAATACATACATACACATATATATATATATAGACACATAGACATACATGTAACATGTACACATAGACATAAAGAAAGAGAGGGAGAGAAAAACAATGATGCGTGTTGGGCATGCGTTGTCGGCGTTGTTTGAGAATAGTTAGTTGGGTGTCCGATTGTATTGCTGCGTTTCCACGTGGGATTATTGACGGACGGTTGTTGACCAGCCAGTGGCAGTTTGTGTTGGCACTAGCACGCCATGTTCACCTTGTGAGAGGGTTCTAGAGCACACAATGGTGATCGAAGAGATGATGAGATCGGCGATCCGTATCCTCCTCTTCCTCTTCCTCCCCCATTCCTCTCCCCGTGGCGTACCGATCCTTTGCACTGACTGCCCGTATGCAGGCACCCTCGGCTAAAGGTCGGCAGGCAACGAGCGCAGATGTTCCCCCGACAGTGCCAGCACCGAGCCGAAGAAGACACACCCGCGTAAACATGATTCGTCGGAGGTCCGCGCGGACTTCCTGCATCTGCCATGGATTCCCCTGGCGGCGCCTCTGGCATCGCCCACTGGCGCGCTCCGCGCGCCAGGGAGGATGGCCCGGCGCCGACCCAGGAAATCCGCGCGGACCTCCGAACGTTTCTCGTCATGCAGTTTTTGGGTGGTCCTCCGCTGAGGAGTTCTTGCTCTCGCTGGCGCGCTCAGGGGTGATGGCAGCTGGGGCGAGCCTTCCCAGAAGGCTCAGAAGGCACCGAGCCTTCCCCGAAGAACAAAGAGGCTCAGAAGGCACCGAGCCTTCTGAGAACCACTCCGAGCCTTCCCCGAAGAACAAAGACGGCCTCTCAGAAGGACGGAGGGCTGATGAGAAGCCCGGCCGCCCTCTGGGCAGGCCTGCCCCGCCTCCCTTCCCCCCTTCCGGCACGCCGCCGGGAGGAGTTCTTGCCCACCCTCTGAGGAAGCGTCGCCCAGGCTGCCAAGAGACCTGGCTGGGTGGATCCATGGGTGCGGCGACATCATCACCCATTCTGCCTCAATTCGTGGCCGTCCCACGCCTATTTCCGACATGGGTGGATGAGCGAGTCTGCTTGTGCATGGGTGGGCGCCACCTCGCCAGCCAACCCCTCCCTCCTGGCCTGTCCACTCACCCGTGAGCACGCCCGGAGGGCTGATGAGAAGCCCGGCCGCCCTCTGGGCAGGCCTGCCCCGCCTCCCTTCCCCCCTTCCGGCACGCCGCCGGGAGGAGTTCTTGCCCACCCTCTGAGGAAGCGTCGCCCAGGCTGCCAAGAGACCTGGCTGGGTGGATCCATGGGTGCGGCGACATCATCACCCATTCTGCCTCAATTCGTGGCCGTCCCACGCCTATTTCCGACATGGGTGGATGAGCGAGTCTGCTTGTGCATGGGTGGGCGCCACCTCGCCAGCCAACCCCTCCCTCCTGGCCTGTCCACTCACCCGTGAGCACGCCCGCCCCCATCCCTCGCCCCACTAACCTACACTCCCCCTGATTTTGTGGAACCTGCATTACACTGCCTACACCCCCCGACTCGCGTGGGACTTGCACCCCGCTGATCCATACCTGCTCGCCTTCTCTTGGCTCGCATGTCCCTCTCAGCTTCGGCACCACGCCGCCTGCAGCCACCCCCGCCTCTGTAGCACGGGAGGGGATGATCGTCGTTGTGGGCGCGGGGCGGGGTGCGGGGGGGGGAGGGAGGGTGGGATGGGGGGGGGGCAGGAGAAGCCAGAGGAGGAGGAGGAGGAGGAGGAGGAGGAGGAGGAGGAGGAGGAGGAGAAGGAGGAGGAGAAGGAGGAGGAGAGGAGGGTTACGATTCTGTTGGAGTGCTCTCAACGTCTGCCCTACGGAAAACAAAGGGGAGGAGGAGGAGGAGGAGGAGGAGGAGGATCAGAGGATAAGACGAGGCAGGAGAGAGGAGGAGGGGGAGAGGAGGAGGAAGCAGGAGGAGGAGGAGAAGGAGAGGAGGGGGAGGGGGAGGGACAAGCTAGGTGCGCTCGCGTCATATCTGACGTCCTACCCCTCCCTCCCATCCCTTACCATGGCGCTGATTTTCTCTATCCGCGGACGCGTGTCGTAGCGGACCTGTGGCTCCGCGCGCGCGTGCGTATCTAGTGGGTGGTGGTGCGCGTGCGTGCGTGCGTGCGTGTGTGCGTGGTTGTGGTGGTGTGATCGGTGTGGTGGTGGTGGTGGTGGTGGTGGTGGTGGTGGTGGTGGTGGTGGTGGTGGGATGGTGTGTGGTGGTGATGGTGGTGGTGGTGGTGGTGGTGGTGGTGGTGGTGGTGATGATGATGATGATGATGATGATGATGATGATGATGGTGATGGTGGTGGTGGTGGTGGTGGTGGTGGTGGTGGTGGTGGGGTGGTGGTGGTGGTGGTGGTGGTGGTGGTGCGGCGCGGTGGTGGCGGGCGGATGGGCGCGCGAGAAAGAGGCCCGCGCTGGGGCGAGAACGCCATCCTGAACGACGGAGGCCAAACACCGATCCGAAAATGAGGCCCACGCTGCAGCGGGAGCACGATTCGGAACGATTCGGGAGCAGAAGTGAGGCCGGCGCCTCAACGAGAGCAGCATTTTGGGAAAAAATGACGCCGGCGCCTCAGCGAGAGTCGTTTCCCGGGATTTCCCGGGCATCCTATGTGTAAAAAAACAGTACGCGGAGGGTGCGCGGCCATCACCCGGACGCCATCAGGGGAAGAGTGAGAGTATTTTCATATTGAGTAATTGTGGAGGAGCAGGAGGAGAGGAGGAGAGGAGCGAGGAGGAGGAGGAGGAGGAGGAGGGAGAGGAGGAGAGGAGAGGAGGAGGAGGAGGAGGAGTAGAGGAGGAGGGAGAGGCGTAGAGGTGAGGGGGAGGAGGAGGAGCAGCAGGAGGGGAGGAGGAGGAGGAGGATGAGGAGGAGGCGGAGGAGGAGGAGGAGGAGAGGGGCGAAAGGCCCTCTCGGCGCAGGCCGCCCCTGGCTATGGCCAGGGGCGGCCGCGGGCCACCTGGCCACAGCCACGCGTACTGCCAGCGCCGCGCTTGCCGCCACCTGGACCTCTGACAGTGCTGCCGCTATCGCTGGAACGCCTCCCTCCACGGGGGAGCCTGTCAGCCCAGTCGGCAAACGACGGTGCTCCAGAGCGCCCGTGCAGGGCTTCTGCTGGCACGGCGGCCCCCACATGTACCCCGACGGGTCCTCGGGGCAACGACAGGGCAAACTCTGATCAGCTGTTGTACACTGGCGAACCAGCCAGGCGACGCGCAGTCGCCACACACGCAGACCAGACTGACCTAGTACCCCCAGAGCTCGATTCCGAGTCCGATTCCACATGCAAGCTTGTTCTTGGTACACCTGGACAGCTTGTCGCCACCGCTTCCGCAATGGGCCGCAGCCTTCTCCCCTCCCTCTTCTCTCTTCCCCTTCTGGCAGTGCTGCCCCTATCGCTGGAAGGCCTTCCTCGACCCCCACATGGAAGCTCGTTTGTTTTGTCTACCTGGGCAGCCCATCGCCACCGCCTCCGCAGGTGGCCACGGCTCTCTCCCTCTTCTCTCTTCCCCTTTCGTAGGTCGCGGGGCCTCCCTGCCGCCCCGCCGATGTGTTGTTCTTCACCTTTTCCCCTGGCGGCGCGCTGCCTACAGCCGGCCCGGATTAGTAGGTCGACCCTGCCAGCTCAAGGGTGCCCTTGTGTCCTGTGCCTCGCGGCACGGGCCTTCTTACACTCCTATGGCGATGTGGCCTTCGCAAGGGTCTTGTGTCCTCTCGCGCGTCCTGTCCAATCAAGGCCGACTGTAATACGTGCTTGTCCGGTGTCTTTCTTCCCGCCTCCCCAGTGACCACAACTTTCAGGATGAGAGAAAACACAGACACCATGAATGGTCGATTTCCAGAAATATGGGGAAAGTATGGGAAGCGGTGGGGGGGAAGTCAAGAACCCCGAAAAGATTGGAAAGTATGCGGAATCATGTTGTTTGTGTCTATTGATGTGTGTGTCCCAGGGCCCCTTCAAACTTCTCATGCCCGCAACTCCGAGCACCGCGGGGCTATGAAAGGCGGAGGGTGGAAGCGAAGGTCTGTCGAGTGAGCGCTAGCATAGGTGACGTCGCGTGGATTACCGGCGGGTCCCACTTCCATGCGAAATCGGCGCGCGCTGTCCTCAAATGAGGCGGGATTGGCCTAGTGTGTCGGGGGTCACCTTCCCTGATCCATGGATCTGGCGCTCACGCACCAGGTCCACGGATCACTAATCAATTTTAGCGTGCGCCCAGGTCTGCTCTGAAACAAGCTTGCGGGGTTCCGCGGCGGTGCGTGTGCTCAACCCCCGAGAGGAGCGGGCGGGTTGCTCTTCTCCTCTTTATCATGTTTCCTCTGCTAATGCGTATTATTACTAGTAGTATTATGCGCCCACCCTTGCTGCTCCTCGTGTTATGATTGTTTTTATTGTTCGTCCTATAATTCGTCATCGTCCTCTTCGCTTCATTATTATTAACAGCACTGTTAGCACTCGCATTCCTTTTCTTCCTCCTGGCAGCGTCATGAGAGCAGGGGCCGCCCGCCAGCGCCTCGCCACGCAGAGTTCCTAGATCAACCGATTCAGCTCGGCGATTGCGGTGGCACCGAGGCGGCGCCCGAACTGAATTCCACGAGTCCGACCCAGTCCGATCCTCGTTATCATCATCATCATCATCATCATCATCATCATCATCATCATCATCATCATCATCATCATCACCACCACCACCATCATCAGCAGCAGCAGCATCCAAATCACCACCATCATAATCACCATCTCCCCCTTCAGCATCCCCATCAGCAATCATCACCATCATCACCAAGATCATCTCTCATCATCATCAACCCCAGCATCAGCAGGAGCATCAGTAACATCATCATCAGCATCCCCATCACAATCATCATCATCACTCATCATCATCACTCATCATCATCATCATCATCACCATCATCATTGTCATCAGCCTCACCATCGTCATCATCATAGTCATCATCACCACCATCACCATCATCATCACCACCTTCACCATGATTATCAGCATCAGCAGCAGCATCATCAGCATCGTCGTTGTTACCATCACCGTCGTCATCATCATCATCATCAGCATCATTATAATAACCATCATAATCAGTACCATCATCGTCATCAGCAGCAGCAGCAAGCATCATCATCACCACCATCACCATCATCAGCAGCAGCATTGACATCATCATTAGCATCATCATCATCAGCAGCAGCATCATCCTCATCCTCATCCTACTCCTCCTCCTCCTCCTCCTCCTCCTCCTTATCATCATCATCATCATCATCATCATCATCATCATCATCATCATCATCATCATCATCATCATCATCATCATCATCATCATCATCATCGTCGCCCTCCTTCTCCACGATTTCCCCATTGCTTCTGGACTGGCGGCTGTGAGAGGAGCTGCTCCACCACGAGTTTGACCCGAAGCCCACCAGGGCGCAGCACCGGAGGGCGGCCACGAAGGGGATCCTGGCGCCGAGTAGGAGCAAGCCCGCTCCTCAGTCAAGACCAGCGATCATTCGAAGCAGGGAATGCGACATAGAAAGGCGGCGCCCCCAGTGCGGTGGGCGGTGCCTCAAGCGCCACCCCTGGTCCGAGGCGGGGATTTATCCATAACCAGCTGGGGGATGGACGTTCGTGAACCTCGACAGGCGGTGGATAAGGATATGTCTGGGGTCCCTGAAGCCAAAAACATATCTACCGCCCCCTGGGGTCCCAGGACGTCGGTTCTCAAGGCAGTGGATATGGATAAAGCCCAGGCTCGCACCCGGCTCGCCACGCGCCAGGGAGGAGAGTCCAGCGTCGATCCAAGAAATCTGCGCGGACCTCCGAGAGTTTCTGATTGTGCTGCTTTCTTTATCGCAGTCATGGCTAAAAGGAGTTCCATCTTCCATCCGTGTAATCGTTGCACCGTGCTGTACTTCGTATCGTAGTTGTTTGAGGAGGCCTCCGAAGAGATCCCCATGTTGGCTGGGCAATTGGGACGAGTGCGCGCGGCACCAGGGCAAGGTCCCCATGGAAAAACATGTCGCCCTCCATCCGGGTGACTGTTGGACTTGTTTAAGACAAGCGTGCGCAGCGCCAAGACTCAGGAAGGAAAAACACACACACACACACGCAAACACAATGAATCGTCGATTCCCCAGAGAAGATGGGAAAATATGGGAAGTGGGGGGGAAGACGAAAACTCAGAAAATATTGGAAAATATTGGGAATCCTGTTATTTGTGTCTGTTTATTTGTGTGTCCCAGGGCCCCTTCAAAGACGATTTGCCTTTCGCCCGTGCAGCTGCTCGAAGCTTGTGGCTTCCAGCTCGTCGCTGTGAGGAGCTATCCGGCGAAGCGCCGGGCCCACCCCAGCGACACGTCTGGTGGCGCAGCAGGGGCAGGAGGTTAGAAAGGAACAGGGGCGGGCAAGGGAGGGAGTGCCACAAGGAAGGTAGGGGGGGATGGAGGAGGAGGAGGAGGAGGGGGAGGAGGAGGAGGAGGAGAAGGAGGAGGAGGAGAGGAGGAGGAGGGGGAGGAGCCAGAGGAAGAGGAGGAAGAGGGGGGAGCAGGAGCAGGAGGAACAAAAGGAGGGGGAGGCACTCTGCCGAGGTCGAGGCAGTACGACCAGCTCACGGGCATCGAGCACGACCGCGAGCTGACGAGCAAGCTGCTCAACGCCAAGAGGCGACCAGCCGCGGGCAGCCAGGGGGCGCTCGGGCGTGGGGCGCTCGGGCGCATCCTGAAGCGGCCACATCGCCCTGCAGGAGGAGGAGAAAGAGGAGGCGAGGGAGGTGAGGGGGAGGGGGGGGGGCGGGGGAGGAAAGAGGGAAGGCAGGGCGGAAGCGGGAAGCAGAGGGATGGGCGGGCAGCGGGGGGGAGGGGGGGAGGAAATCGGTGAGGGAGGGGGGAATGGGAAGCCGAAGGGGTAGATGGATGGGGGGAAGGCGAAGGCGAGGTGGGAGGGGGAAATGCGGCGAGGGCGAAGGCGGAAGCGGAGGCAGAGCTGGAAGCGCAGGATGCATCAAGATGGAGGAGGGCGATGAGGGATGATGGAAACAATGAGGGTACAGGACCACTAACGAGGTTAAACGAAGATGGAGGGGATGAAGAAGGGTGGAGGTAGACGGAAGAGAACTACAATTACAATGAATAAGACGAGCACGGGCAAGAGGAGGAGGAGGCGGAGGAGGCGGAGGAGGAGGGTGAGGAGGAGGAGGAGGAGGAGGAGGAGGAGGAGCGAGGAGGAGTGAGGAGGAGGAGGGATAAAGGGATGAGGACGATGCATCAGTACATATATTGAGGGATGCGAGGGTGATGATGAGTAGAATGTAGAGGAAAAAGAGGAGGATGAAGAGGAGCAGGAGGAGGAGGATGAGGAGGAGAAAACGGAGGAGGAGAAAAGGGGAAGGATGAGCAGAGGCACATAAGCGGGGGGGGGGAGGAGGAGGAGGAAGAGAAGGAGGAGGAGGAGGAGGAGGAGGAGCGTGTTTCAGAAGGGAACCAAACAAATCCATCGATCATATGTGCACATGCTGACAGCCCCTGACAGCTGGAACATCAGAGCGCATCGCGACATCAACCAGCGCCGATAGGCCGAAAGATTCGGGGCAGGCTTCGGAAGCTTCCTACAGCTCCCAGGAGGTGGGTTCCATCCCGGCGTCCTTGCCAGGGTCGCGCTGCCGAGCCCTGCGCGCGCCGACGTGCCGCGCGGGTTCTCGCTCGCGCTGCCCCCTCCAGCTGGCTCGGCTCGCGGCTCTGGCGACGAGGGTCCCGCCCATCGCCCCGGCCTGCGCCCGGATGTCTGAGCCAGCGAGTTAGGGCCACTGGCAGGGGGAGGAGGAGGAGGAGGAGGAGGAGGCGGAGGAGGAGGAGGAGGAGGCGGAGGAGGAGGAGGGTGAGGAGGAGGAGGAGGAGGAGGAGGAGGAGGCGGAGCAGGAGGAGGAGGAGGAGGAGACGCGGCCGAAGGAAAGCAAGGACGGAGCGGGCGTCTCGGGTCGTCTCGTGAGTCGGTCCATGGGTGAACGCATCGACCAACGCATCGACCCCCGCTCGCCCAGTCATCGCCGACAGGGGCCTCCCGGCCCATCCCGCCCAGGCACGTGCGGCGTCTCTGTCGAGGGCCTGTTTCGCGGACCTGTCGGCGATGTGTCGCCGACTCCAGGTCGGTGTGTTCCCCCAGAGCCAGTTCCTCCCTCTCGGCTCCCCCTCGGTGCGTGGTTGAGGCGGGCCCTCAGGACCAGGACTCCTAACTTGTTATGTTGCTCATATATGTTTTCGTTGGCTTGGACTTCTTTGGCTTTCTTCGCATCTTATAGATTATCTCAGCGCCCACGGTCGGAGACATCCGGCACCTTTCCGCGAGCACCCGCACGCCTGTGGTCAGCTTGCGGGCGTGCCTGCGCTCGGGAGGTCGGCGCCGCGGCTTCTCGCGGGCGCCGTCCTCCTATCAGAAACGACACCGCGGCGCCCTGGCCTTCGGCGGCCAGGAGCCCGAACAGCGGGAACGCCGAAGAGTACGAGCGCGCAGGCCAGCGGACGGCCAATACGTAGCACCCCGCAATTGCGGATAAGAGTGAGGGGGCGGGCGCGGGCGACGCGCGCGTCGAGACGGCGGACCTCGTGGCCCTCACCTTCCCTGTCGATGGCGCCCGCCCTCCTCCTCCTCCTCCTCCGCCACCACCCTTCGTGCCCCGCCTCCTCCTCGTTCTCCTCGTCCGCGTCATCGTCCTCATCGTCGTCGTCGTCGTCGTCGTCGTCGTCGGTAGTAGTCGGAAGAAGAATAATACTCCTACGACTCATAATATGCCGGCTCATCAGAAGAAGCCTCCGACGTGACGCCAGAAAGATGACAAGTACCTACACAGACGACCTCGCTTACTCATCCCATCCCCCTCCTCTTCCTAACCCATCCTCATCCTACCCCTAAGCCTTTACGTCGTCGGTGTTCAGAAGATCCGACGACTACCTCCTCTCATACTACTACTCCTAATGCAGTACTCATATCACCGCCACTCCATACCGCCATCCCCCCCTCCCCCTTCCCCTCCCCTCCTCCTCCTCCTCCTCCTTCCTTTCTCGTCGTCACCCTCTACCCCCCCCTCCTTTTCCTCCCCGCCTTCGTCGTCGGCCTCCTCTTCGTCCTCGTACTCGTCGCCGTCGTCGTCAATGAACGTGTTCAGACACAGCCCCGCCGCAGGCGCCGATGTGTTGTTGTAGAGACAACGTGGGCCGGATCGGGGGAATGGCACGAGGGCGTTTTCCCAAACCAATGCGAACAAGCCCGCCGCAAGCGCCGATGTGCGTGCTTTGACAAGCTCAGCGCGGGGGATATCGCTAGTGGGCCACCAGGAGCGAATGCAAAAACAGGCCGCCGCAGGCGCCGAATTTGTGGCTTGTTCAGTGAACATAGTTTGGGTCGCGGGTGGGTCGCGGTCTCTCCATCTCCACCTGGAGGAATTCAAAAAACAGCCCGCCGCAGGCGCCGAAACTTTTGATTTGTACACTGAACGCAGTTTGGGTCGCAGGTTCTCCACTTGGAACGACTGCAAAAGAAACCCGCCGCAGGCGCGGAAGTTTTGGCTGTTCAGTGAACGTAGTTTGGGTCGCGGGTGGGTTGCGGGCTCTCCACCTCCACCTCGAAGGAATTCAAAAACAGCCCGCCGCAGGCGCCGAAAATCTTGATTTGTACACTGAACGCGGTTTGGGTCGCGGTTGGGTCGCAGGTTTTCCACCTGGAACGACTGCAAAAAAAGCCCGCCGCAGGCGCCGAAAATTGTGGGTGGGTCGCGGGGTGGGTCGTGGCGTGGTTCGCGGGTGGGTCGCGGGGGTTGGTCGCGGGTTGGTCGGGGCGCGGCTTGGGTCGCTGGTGGATCGCAGGTTCTCCACCTGGAACGAATGTAAAAGAAACCCGCCGCAGGCGCCGAAAATTTTGGGTGGTCGCGGGTGGGTCGCGGGATGGGTCGCGGGGTGGGTCGCGGGTGGGTCGCGGGTGGGTCGTTGGTGGGTCGCGGGTGGGTCGCCAGGGGGGTCTCGGGGTTGGTCGCGGGCGGGTCGCGGGGTGGGTCGCCGGTGGGTCGCGGGTGGGTCGCGGGGTGGGTCGGGGTCGCGGGTGGGTCGCGGCTGGGTCGCGGGGCGGGTCGCGGGTGGGACGACGACAACAAGAAACAACAAACAACAAACAGCAAACAACAAACAACAAACAACAAACAACAAACACAACAAACACAACAAACACAACAACAACAACAACAACAACAACAACAGCAGCAGCAGCAACAACAACAACATCAACAGCAACAACAACAATTAGTGTTAGACTGGTCGCTCTTATCTGCTCGCGCGTCATTCCATATGCATATCCCAAACCATGGATACTCGCCCTCTTCGTCTTCGATCGTACCCTTTTTTGGTGTGTAAGTTCATTCCCTGCCACGTGTGGTTGATGAAGCCCTCGAAAACGAAGGGTAACAGATAACTGGGGCGGGGCGAATGAGGACGAAGGGATCTGAGGAAGGGAGGGGAGGGGCAAGAAGGAGGGAGGACGATGATTTGCGCTGCGAGTGGCGATTCAGCCTGTGCCATGGCTTG
The DNA here is from genome assembly GCA_963575745.1 of Prorocentrum cordatum. Lineage (NCBI taxonomy): Eukaryota > Dinophyceae > Prorocentrales > Prorocentraceae > Prorocentrum > Prorocentrum cordatum. The sequence goes on along the minus strand of CAUYUJ010014271.1, from coordinate 150,245 downwards.
CGCCAGCCAATCCAACACAGGTTAACAATACGTTTCGCCATGGGTCGCGCCATAAACAGCGCCACGTACCACCCCCTTGAAAGAACATATCGTGGATACCCCCACGGGGGGACGTACAGCTGCGAACTGGCGTCAGAAACAAATTTCGTGGAACCATTCGTATATGGGGCCACAAAGGGCGACAGCGGGGCCACTGAAGGCAGCAAAAGGGACCACGAAGGGCAGCGAGAGGGCCGCGAAGGGCGACAGCGGGGCTACGAAGGGCGTGCGTACGGTTGCGAGGAAGTCCAAGGCGAGAGCGCGATTCCCCAATAAACTGTGAGGAAGAATCAGGCGGGAGCCGCGATTCGGTGGTGAATAGCAAGGAAATCCCAAGCGAGAACGCGATTCTTCAATAAGTTGTAAGGAAGTATCCGGCGGGAGCCGTTGTTGGCGCGGGCCACAACGGGCGCGAACGAACGGTGGCCCCGAAGGGCATACGTATAGGGGGCCGCAGAGGGCAGCGACGGAGCCGCTGAGGGCAGAAACGTGGCCACGAAGGGCAGAGAGGAGGCCACGAAGAGCGACAGCGGGGCCACGAAGGGCATGCATATGGCGCCACGACGAGCGCGAACGAGCGGGGGCCACGAAGGGCATACATATATGGGGCCAGAAATGGCGACAGCGGGGCCACTGAGCGCAGAAAGTGGGCCACGAAAGGCAGCGAGGGGGCCACGAATGGCGACAGCGGGGCGACGAAACGCATGCGTATGGGACCACGAAGGGCGCGAGCGAGCGGGGGACGAAAGGCAACTAATCCGGGGCCACAGAGCGCAGCGACGGGGCCGCTGAGGGCAGAAACATGGCCACGAAGGGCAGAGAGGGGGCCACGAAGAGCGACAGCGGGGCCAGGAAAGACATGCATACAGGGCCACGACGGGCGCGAACGAGCGGGGGCCAATGAGGGCAGCAAAGGGGCCACGAAGGGCAGCGACAGGGCCACGAAGGGCGACAGCGGGGCTACGAAGGGCATGCGTATGGGGCCACGACGGGCGACTGCGAGTGGGGGCCACGAAGGGCATATAATGCGGGGCCACAGTGGGCAGCGACGGGGCCACTGAGGGCAGCAACGGGGCCACGAAGGGCAGCGAGCGAAGGCGACCGCGGAACCAGTATTGGCAGCGAGGGGCATCGAAGGCGGGCGAAGGGCAGCGAGCGGCGAGTGCAGTCCCTACCGGGCTAGTCGGGCGGGCAGGCCCAGACGGGCGGGTCGAGCGGGCGTGTCTTTGAAGCGTAGATTCTGCTTGAACCGCCAGGCGATATGCAGCGGGAGCGCGATTCCTGAGCGTCGAGGAGCGGCATCTGAATAAATTGTAAGGAACTATCATGCGGGAGGTGGTCAGTTGCGAGGACGTCCCAAGCGAGAGCGCGATTTTTCAATACATTG
>CAUYUJ010014271.1:128819-143819 GCA_963575745.1 Prorocentrum cordatum | reverse complement strand
TCCCCCCTCCTCCTTGCCCCTTCCTCTATCAATTTGACGTTCTGTTACGTTGTACCACGCCACTAAGCACATGCGTGCGCCCATATCCGCGGTGGTGCTGCGCACGCGCGTGCGCGCAGGTATACGGCAGACGGTGCGCGCCTGTCCGGGCGCTCCGTGCTTCTGTGGCTAACTGTTTTGTTGGTCGACCGTCCCTTTGGTGTCGTCCTTTGCACTTGGCCGTCCGTCCCCTTCTCCCCCTCCCCATCCTCTTACGCTTGTCTCCTCCTCCCCCTCCCCCTCCTCCTCCTCTCCTCCTCCTCCTCCTCCTCCTCCTCCTCCTCCTCTCCTCCTCCTCCTCCTCCTCCTCGTTCTCCTCCTCATATCATCCCTCCTCCTCTCCTCCTCCTCTCCTCCTCCTCCTCCTCCTCCTCCTCCTCCTCCTCCTCCTCCTCCTCCTCTCCTCCTCCCTCCTCCTCCCTCCTCCCTCCTCCTCCTCCTCCTCCTCCTCTCCCTCCTCCTTCCATAGCCATTTTGGCTCAAGGCCAAGGTGGTTTCCTCTTCACTGCCTCCACGGGGCAGGCTCCCACAGGCCTCGGTTTTCCGTTCGCTGCCACGTCCAGGGGCTTGCAGCGGCCCAAACGCTTTCTTGCTCATCTTACTGGCCTGGCAGGCGGCCATCCATATCATCCATATTCGCTTGTCGAGCGCTGCTCCGAGCCGCCCAGCGAGAGTCGCTGAAGCACGCAGTGGTATCGAAGTGGACCTGGTGGGTGGCAAAGTTCTGAACAGCGTCCTGTCTCGTCGTGTGTGTACTTCGACATCATGTCGGCCGCCCCCTCAGACCGAAACCAGTCTGCATCGAACGGACCCACGTCCCGCAGCAGACGCGAAGACCGTCAGCATCGCCGTGACGAGCCTCGCCGTCCCGAACGTGGTGACGACCGCCAACCCCGCCGTGAAGAGCATCGCCGCGGCGGTCGACGTGCAGCTCGCGAACATCTCGGAGAGCTTGGCCACACGGGCTTCAGCAGCCAAGGCCCCGCGGGTGCTCCCTCACGCGCTACTGGACGAAGCGCTGCGAGACTGCCGCCAACCTCAGCGCGATCTTCAGCCAGATCAGGAGGCCGCGCCGCTGCCGCAGCCGCCCCCGCGGCCATGGAATATGAAGATATGCCACCGCCTGGCCATCCTCCTGCTGGCCCGCTCCAGGGAGCCGCCGGCCCCTGGGCCAACAGCACATTCGGCTCACAGCTCGCGCGTGACATCGAGCTGGCACCTAACATTCCATCTCAAGAACTTGCCGCCGCAGCCGCCGCGCTAGCCGCACCAGCTCCTGGAACCGCCGATTCTTGTCCAGAGCAGCATCCTACACCTGCTGAGCGACATGAACCGCTTCCTGGAATCCCTGAAGATCTTGACGTCGCCATTCGTGAACTTATGCAAAGACCAGTCGCTACAGCCGCCACTCGTTTTCAAGCTCAATCCGACCAGCTACTCGCCGACTCGCGCGAAAGTTCCAGACATCCCGCTCAACAACAAGTCACCGCTACCGAACACAGAGTTGACGCTCTACACGACGAAGTTGCCCGCACTCGCAGAGAACAAGACCGCCAAGCTGGTGAACATCAACGCATGTGGCAACATATCGACCAGATGCTCGACGCGCTCGCCCTCGCCGGAGCCCAGACGCCGATCGCCGACCTCAACCGCCTTGCCGAATGGGACAGACAGCCCGACCCGACGCTCTTCACGATCGGAAGCCAACGCCTCATCGCGCCAGACCTGCTGCTCAACGACCTCCAGGAGTGGATCGCCGCCGCCAACTTACAGTCAAGCCATATCGAGCTTCTCGGTGACGCACCTGCTCGCCGCTTCATAGTACAAGTCAAAGGAGATAAAGCTGTCGAAGTGCCTCGCGCCCCTGCCTTACCACTCGCCCTCCGAGACGCCGCTGGGAAGCGGAAATGGTTTACATCGACCGACGTCATTGGACAGCACTGCGACATATCCCCCAACCCCGACAAGTCGCCCAAGCAGATCCGCACCGAAGTTCAAACACAGAAACTACTCCGGCTCATGCAGCAACGATACCCAAGAATGAGATGGATAGCGTTCAGGAACAAAAGCGAAATACACGCTGACCCAATGCCCATTGTCAAAATCTTTGTCAGAGGCCAAGCCGATCCGCCCATTGCCCATTGGAACGACCAGGCCGCTGACCGCCCGCAGTTCCAGCACATCGACCGCGGCAGCATCATCACTTCCTTCCAGGCGCTCTTTGCTGAAGCGGAGACGGCCACGTGGCGCTCCCAACCGTCACTGGGCTCCGTGGAGGTTGACGACACCGCCGAGCCGACCGCTATCGCCTCGTGGAGCGCCAGAGCCCCCATGCGCTACAAGAGCAAGCGCCGCCGTCGCAAGCAGGCCGCCCTTGCGAAGTATATGAAGCGCAAGTGCGTCATCGCACTGCAGGAGGTCCACGGATCGGAGGCCTTGCTCCGCACCTGGGCCGACACGCAGCCGCACCCCTACAAGCTCTTCTTCTCTGATCTCTCGCGCGACGACGGCGACGACCCGAATGCCACGGGTGGCGTCGCCACGCTCGCCCCCTGATTTGCCCCGATGGAGTTCGAGCAGCCGCAGCCGAACCAGCTCCCGCTATTCGCTCATGAAGAACTCGTTCCTGGTCGCGTCCAGCTGGTGGCCGTCACGCATGCCACATTGGTCCTTATGAATGTGCAGAGTCACGAGATCGCCGACGCCGACTGCCGCAAGGTCGAGCAGGCCTGGGAGCTGCACCGCACTTGGGCGGAAGCTAACTACCGCATGCGCATCTTCATCGCGATCGGGGACTTCAATGTAGCCAGCCGCCCGCCGCAGAGCAGCCTGCAGCCGCGGCCGGAGCATGCCAGGCTTGCGCTGGACAACAGCATGCGCCAGCAGCAGCCCTTCTGGAAGTCCCTCTTCGACTCCATGCTTGAGATCGAGACCGAGCTCCCCGCTTGCTTCGACCGCTTGGACTTCACCGCCGCGACCATCGACCGCATCTTCATCAGCCTGCCCTCGCACGCCACCCAGGAGCTCTCGATCCACGCGAACGCGGCGCACGACGCCGCGTTGCTCTCGGACAATCGCCTGAGCGACCACGCCACCATCACATTCTCCATCGGCATCAAGCCGCGCACCCCGAAGGACGAGCCCGCCATCCACCCCTCGATCTTCCGCGACCCGAATTACGTCATCTACTTCCAGAAGCTCCTGGGCGCCACCAATTTCGACTACGTCTCGCTGGACAGCCGCTGGCGCACCCACAAGCGCCTCATGACGGAGGCCGCCCAGATGGTTCGCGACGATTGGGTTCGCCGTGCTACCGGCGATGCCAACGAGGCTTCCTGGCTGACAGGGCCTACGCGATGCGCTCCATCTCGCCAGCCGTTTTGCGCCGAGACCTTCAACTGGCCCGCCGAGTTGCTTCCGCGACCCAGCTCGGCGCCAAGTTCGTCAACATCTCCGACGGCACCATCGCGCTCAACGAGCCTGCTGTCTTCGCCAGCCTCGCGTCGCAGCTGAACCGCGACTTCGAGGCGCGGCGCCTCTCGCTCGCGCAGCAAGCCGCGCGGCGCCCGCCGGGGCGCGCTGGAGCCCTGGCCCTTGGGAAACACCGTAAGGTTCCTTCGGGCCGCCCAGCGTCGGGCTCTCCTATGGCCCCCCTGGAAGCGCCGTCTCGCCCCACAGGGAATCAAGGTCACGGCCCCAGACGGCCCCGAGATAGCGAGAGAGAGAGAGAGAGAAAGAGAGAGAGAGAGAGAGAGAGAGAGAGAGAGAAAAAAAAAAAAAGGCTTGATGGCCACCGCCCTGCGCGACCACTGGCAGCCCAGCTTCACCGCCAAGCCTGTCGACGAGACCAAGGTCACCAAATGCATCCACACGCACATGCCGAAGGGCGAGATCCTGGACATTGGGGCCCCCGCGGAGCCGCAGATCAAGGCCTTCCTGCAGCGCACTTCGCCGTCAGCACCAGGCCCCGACTGCTTGCCGTATTCCGCTTTTCTCGCGCACGATGCTTCGCTGACCCTACTGGAGGACGCGTCCTTCTTCCCCTGCTCTGGCCAGTACTACGTCCGCCACTTGAACGATTCCGACTTCGCAATCGTGCCGGAGGACGACGACGCCATTGGCGATTTCACGACAGACCGAGCTCTTGAAGATACCCGACCGCTCTCGCTGAAGAACGCTGACATAAAGGCCATCGCCGGAGCAGCCAACTACCACATCAATGGGCGCCGTGGCAGAGCGCACCCACATAGCACAACAGGGTTTCGTGCAGAAGCGCAACTTCACCAAGCGCATTGTTCGCTTCGACTCTGAGATGCGGCGCGCAGGTCTACTCCCTGGAGCTCTTCAATCCAAGCCCGTCTTCGCGAGCTTCGACTTCTCTGCCGCCTTCCCGCCCCTGGGGCGGGTCTGGCTCTTCGCCGCGCTGGAGCACTTCAGGATCCCGTCTGGCCTCATGAGCCTCTTCCGCGCGCTGTACTTTGCGCCGAACAGCTACGTCAAAATCGACGGCATCAGGCACACCATGTTCGCCATAGGGTCTGGAGTTGCGCAGGGCTGTCCTGCTTCGGGCTCGGCCTGGGCCATCGCCATGGACCCGCTCATCCGCCACCTCGCCACGTTTGTGGAGCACCACGACGGCGCGCCGAATCTGGACGCTGGCTACCTCGGCGCCTGCGCGGGCGGCGTCGGGCTGCTGACATACTCCTTCGACGCGTTGCGCCGCGCATCCGAGCCCTTTGCCGCAGCCGAGGAGCTTGCGGTCCTCTCGCTTAAGCTTCGCAAATGGTGCATCGTTCCGCTCTGGGTCGCGGCGACCCCAGACACCATTGCCCAAACCAAAAACCTTTTTGGCCGAGCTCGGACCGTCCTAGGGTGGTTTCTCGGTTGTGGGCTGTGCCAAATACCTCGGTTCGTACCTCGGTCCCGAGGCCTCGCTGGCTTTGCAGTGGCCTACACCTTGTGCAGGGTGGCAGTGACGTCTGCTTTCTGGTCGTCTCAGCAGTCCATCGTGCAGTACTATCGTTCCCTCCTCGGAGCCCAGCCTCAAAAGCCGTTCGCCCGCCCAGCCGTCCCAGCCGCTTTGCACGCCGCTCGCCTCGAACAGCGCGAGGCCGCAGCTGCCGCCCCACCGCGTCGCCCGAAATACCAGCGAACGTTTGCACGCAAGCTTGCAGAGCAAGCTTTCGTTTCGCCGTTTACCGTCACTCTGCTCAAACGCATCTCGGCCTGGGGCCCCCAGGCGCCGACGGCGCCAGGAGAGGTACAAAAGCGCTGGTCAGCGCTCACGGAATCGCTCAAAACGGTGCGCCCCAGCTGGCGCTGGGCCACATTTAAGACACTCAGTGGGGGCTGGACTACCACTGGCCGCATGCACGTGCTCGCCCCAAAACAATGCGTTTTCGGGTGCGGGAGCCAGCCAGATTCATTTCCCCACTACCTCACCTGCCCCTCGCTTTCGAGCCTCCTGTGGTCCCCTGATCCCCGCCCCCTCCGTTCGACGCTCGCTGCCTGGGGCCTTGGGCCCGCAGCTGCGTACCCGCCCGAGAATCAGAATCCGCTTTCGCTGCGCTCGACGGTTGAGCGCATCACGTTAGCGTTTCACATCTATAGCAAAATGAAGCATCACGCTGACCCGAGCTCACGCCCTGCGGCGATGGCCGCAGCGAGCCGAGCTGCCAAAGCATTAATCTATAGGTGAGAGCGCCTCCTCCTGCTTTTTCCTCCTCCTCCTCCTCATCCTCCTCCTCCTCCTGCTCCTCCTCCTCCTCCTTCCTCCTCCTCCTCCTCCTCCTCCTCCTCCTCTCCTCCTCCTCCTCCTCCTCCTCCTCCACCTCCTCCTCCGCCTCTCCTCCTCCTCCTCCTCCTCCTCCTCCTCCTCCTCCTCCTCCTCCTCCTCCTCCTCCTCTCCCCTGCTCCCTCCCCCTCTTTCCCCTGCTTCATCCCCCTTCCCTGCCGCGTCACCGGGCGCGTCGCGTGGGCGGGCCGGGCGTTTTGCCAGAGGCCGGCTCACGGCCCGTGGCCTCGAAGCTTGAGGTCTCCAGCACCTGCACGGGTGGAGCTGTCGCAGCACTTGTACTAAGTCGGGCATGTCCTTGCACAGGGGTGGTATTCAAGAACAAATGAAAATGAGTCTGGGGATTATTGTTTGAACATTGTTTGACAATTTTGGGGTATTTTCACGTGTTTGGTTTTCAAGCTGGGGCCCTCGCATCGCCGCCGCGCACACCTCGTCGCAGAAATTCCAACGGGTACACGGATGGGGGGCGGCGGTTCTGTTTCAAAATATGGTTTCCGCCCTGCGAGTACGTACCCTCTCTTGCCCCGCCTCCCTTCTACTTGAGAAGACGCCCGTGGAAGCGGAGGAGAGGATCGGGGGAGAAGGGGGTGGTGAGGAGGAGAGGAGGGGAATCGCTCGGTGCTGCGCTAGCTGCAGAGTGGGCATCATTTTCTGATCGGCGCGGTGTTCCCGTCGGTCAGAATGGCGCTCCCGCCCCAGCGTGGGCCATTTTCTTGATCCCACAGGTCTGGCAGGTTTCGCAGGCCCCACAGGTTCCACAGGTTCTACAGGACCCACAGATGTCGCATGTCGTTGTTTGGGCACCCCGGGTCTTGCAGGTTCCATAGGTCCCACAGGTCCCACAGGTCTAGCAGATCCCATTGTCCCTACAAGTCCGACAGGACCCGCAGATTCCACAGGTCTCGCAGGTGTCGCATGTCTCACGGGTCTCACAGAGGTCCTCCAGGTCCCACCGGTCCTGCCGGCACCACAGGTCCCTTGCTCGAGTAGTTCAGTTGCAGGTCGGCTATGACACGCGTCCGCGGATAGCGAGACAAAAAAACATGGAAAGGGATGGGAGGAAGGGATTGGATGTCAGATGTGGCGCGAGCGCAACTAGCTTGCCGCTCCCCCTCGTCTCTCTATTACGAGTGCTCGATATGAATGCTATCACCCTCTCTCCCCTGAGGTCGTCCAGACGATCGTCCGCCCACCATCCGCGTCCCATGTTTCGCAACTCTCTCGTGTTGGGCTTTCATGTCGACTGGAGCGCCATGATCTCCACTCCTCCTCTCATCCTCCCCCTTCTACGGCCCCTGGGTGGCTGCGAGCTAGACGGGACCTCGCTGCTTCGTGGGTGGCTGCGGACTGCGCAACCGTCGCCACCTGCGTGGGCTCCTGGGAGGTCCAGCGGAGTCGGGGGCAACGCGCCCCCGGACGGGACCTCCCTGCCCCGTGGGTGGCTGCGCACTGCACGAATGTTTCCGCTCTCGTGCGCTCTTGGGAGGTCCAGCAGAGTGGGGGCCCACGCGCACCCAGACGGGACCTCGCTGCTCAGTGGGTGGCTGCGAACTGCGCAAATGTTTCCGCTCTCGTGCGCTCTTGGGAGGTCCAGCGGAGTCGGGGGCCACGCGCACCCAGACAGGACCTCGCTGCGCCGAGGGTGGCTGCGAGCTGCGCAAATGTCACACCTTTCGTTGGCTCCTTAGAGTTCCAGCGGAGTCGGGGGCCACGCGCACCCAGATGGGACCTCGCTGCTCCGTGGGTGGCCGCGCACTGCGCAATTGTTACCACTCTGGTGGGCTCCGTGGATGTCCAGCAGAGTCGGGGGCCACGAACTGTGCAAATATCGCGACTTTCGTGAGCTCCTGAGAAGTCCAGCAGAGTGGGGGCCCACGCGCACCCAGACGGGACCTCGCTGCTCAGTGGGTGGCTGCGAACTGCGCAAATGTCACCACGTTCGTCGGCTCCTGGGAGGACCAGCGGGATCTGGTGCCACGCGCACCCGGACGGGACCTCGCTGCCTTCTGGGCGGTTGCGAGCTGCGTAAGTGTCACCGTTTTCGTGTGTTCCTGAGAGTTCCAGCGGAGTCGGGGGCCACGCGCACCCAGACGGGACCTCGCTGCTCCGTGGGGGGCTGCGAACTGCGCGAAGGCTGTCGTTCTCGTGGGCTCTTGGGATGTGCAGCAGAGTTGGGGGCCACGCGCAACCAGCCGGGACCTCGATGGCCTGGGGGTGGCTGCGAGCTGCGCAACCCTCGCCACTCGAATGGGTTCCTGTCCCGGGCGCCGCCGGCGGACCAGGCCGCGCTCCTCCAGGCTTTCAGTGCCCGCGCGGAGACATGATCCTCCTCCTCCTCCTCCTCCTCCTCCTCCTCCTCCTCCTCCTCCACAGGAAACAGCCGACGTTGATGGCGCACACCCTCGGCCTTGCCACGCTCCTGCACGACAGAAGGGAAGAGAACAGCAGGCGGGGTCTGGGCGAGCGCGCGCATTGGTTGCTACTTTGGAGGCGCCGTCGGCGATACTTGCAAAACGCGACGACTGGTCGAGTATGACATGGCGCGCGCCCACATGGCGCGTGGCGCTTTGCCGTCAGTCAGCGCACGGCGCTAGTGCATCACAGAGCGCAATGGGGGGCCACATGCGAACCCTACCCCTACCCCCCACGAATTCTGAGGGGGAGGGTGGGGTTCACTTCGCTCGAGAGCTCCCGCAGTGAACCCGACCCTCCCCCTCAGAAATCGTGGGGGGTAGGGGTAGGGTTCGCATGCGGCCCCCTACGCAAGGCGATTGAGCCTCACAGAGCGCATGGCGCTGTCCTCAGTGCCCTCCGCCCCTCCTGCGGAGCTTGTCACCTGCAGCGGCGGCGCGGGCGAACAGAGCAGATGTAGCGAATGGCGCTGTTACTCTCACCAGGGTTCCTCCTTCTTCCCTCGCAATCCTCCTTGCCCTCCTCCCCCTCTTCCTCCTCCTCCTCCTCCTCCTCCTCCTCCTCCTCCGGTTTTGCCCCCCGTTCCGTGATGCGCAAGTGTGCGACGTGCATGGCTCGGCATTGAAATGCCTTCCCAATTGTTGCATATATCGTAATGTATGTTTCAATGGAGCGTGCACCTCAATAGCCGCCTTACGTGCAGAACCAGTTGGTTTTCTTGTGTTCAGAATTGGGCCGAAATGATTTCCCCTCTGTGCTTTTACACTGCGATTGTTTTTGGTGTTTCAGAAATGGTGCGCTCACTGCAGAAAGGGAGCCTCATTTTCGGATCGGCGCTGTGTTCCCGTCGTTCATAATGGCACTCCCGCCCGAGCGTGGGCCAGTTTTCTGGATCCCACAGATCTCGCAGGCCCCACTGATGCCACAGGTGCTGCAGGTCGTCCTACACGTACCACAGGTCTGGCAGTTTCCACAAGTCCCACAAGTCTAGCAGGTCGTATTGGTACCACATGTCCGACAGGTCCCGCAGGTCCCACGTGTCCCATAGGTCCCACGGGTCCCGCCAGCACCACTGGTCTCGCATCTCTCACAGGGCCCACAACGCTCACAGGTCCCACAGGCGTCGCACGTCTCACAGGCCCCACAAGCCACAGAGGTCCCCCCAGGTCGCACAGGTCCCATAAACCTTGCAGGTCCCAAGGGCCACAGTTCCTGCTTGCCCCGCAGATCCCACATGTCCCACACGCCCCACGGGCCACCGAAAACCCCCAGGTTCCACGGGTCCCACAGATTGCACAAGTCCCACAGTTCCCGCCTGCCCCACGGGTCCCACTGGGCACCCTTGCTGTCACTCGTTGTTTTTTGGGCTGGGGCCATTGAGTTCCAGGTCGGCGATGACACGCGCCCACGGATGGAACAACCACAGCGCAACGGGAAGGGGAGGGGGAGAAGGATGGGATGTCAGACGTGGCGCGAGCGCCCCCAGCTTGCCTCTCTCCGCTCTCCTGCTGCTGCTCCTCCACATCCGCGCAATCTGAATACTATTACCCTCTCTCCCGCGAATGTTTGCTGGGAGTCTTCGCCCCCCCCCCCCCCCCCTTTGCATATCGTTTGTAAACACGCATGGTGTGGACGAGATGGTCTTTCGTAAGTGTTCGGTCCTTCCAATATTGCGTTCCCAGTGTAGCGTGGGCCTCACTGTAGGATCGCGGATATGCGCCCGCCGTTCAGAATAGCGTTATCGCCCCAGTGCGGGCCACGTCTCTGGACCCGATTCCTTCCTCATTATTGTCGCCCCCTCCTTTCCTCTCCTCCGCCGTCCCACGGTCTTCCTGCATCCTCCTCATCCTCCTTCTCGTCTTGCTCATGCGGCACTTCCGCCTCCGCCTCTTCCTCCTCCTGTGTACACAGCTCCTCTGCCCCGATTGTGCCGTACAACGCGATGGGTTGTTTGTTTGAAGTTCCACGCCCACTCTGACATGCGAGCGCGGATGCCCAAACAAACACCGCAGAAAGGATGGGAGGGAGGGATCGGATGTCAGATGTGGCGCCGGCGCACCTAGCCTGTCCTCCTCCTCCTGCTCTTCGTCCTCCTCCTGATCCTCCTGCTCCTCCTCCTCCTGCTCCTCCTCCTGCTCCTCCTCCTGCTGCTCCTCCTCCTCCTGCTCCTGCTGCCCGCCTCCCGGAACGGCATGGGCAAGTCCGTCTCCGAGGTCGGCCTCCTCACGGTCGGGGGCCTTGCCTCCGGGCGGGCCCCCGAGGCCAGGGGTCTTGGCCGTGCGGTGCAGGACCCCTGGAGGCGCGCGGCCGCGGCCGCGCGGCCCGGCGGAGCGAGCCTTCGCCGTCGGCCTCGTGCGCCTCTCCTCTTCCTCCTCGCTTCTCTGCCTCCCTCCCTGCCTGGAGGTGGAGTTCGAGTGCGCGAACCTCTGCATCGCGGAGAGCGACAAGGCCCCCCCCCCCGCCCGCGTTGCTTACCGCCGCCCGTGCCTTTTCAGCTCGGCGTCCGAAGGGCGGCGGTGAGAGAGGGCATCGCCTTTCAGGGTCGAATTGGCATCTCTTCCTCGGTGAAAGGCGGCGGAAGCTGGCGGAAGTCAAACGAAGGCGGCTCCCCCGGCGGAAAGCCAGCGGAAGCCGGGGGCAGCACGACCGAGTCTTCCAAGAGATGGCGAACTTGGGGGTTTCAGGGTTTCCGCCAACTGGTGGCTTTCGGCCCAGCCCGCCACCTTTCTTGGGTTGCGGGTCAGAGGCCTCTCGGAAGTCCGCTGGGGCGCATCTAGGAGGCGCGTCTTGGGGATCTGTTAAGGGGGTCTCTCAGGGGGCCTCTGGGGGGCTAGTGGGGCTCCTTTGGCCCGCTCGAGGGCCTCCGCGCGATCTCGGGTTGCCATCCCGACGGCCCAGTCCCCAAGCGTCAACGTCGACTGAGATCCGACGTGGCGAAACAATTGCGACATCCTGTTTTTTTCTGTTCATGTGTTATTTCACCAGTCGGCACGGGCCCTCGCACCCCCTCCCCCCCCCCATGGTGTAGATCTTGGCTGTTGTTGCCGCCTGTCTCAAGCAGGTGGAGTCTCCCCCATAGCACGCGCTGTTGCGAACAGTCGCATTCAGGAGAGGTCCAGAGCCAGACAGCCCCACCTCCCCCCCCCCTCCCGCCCACTGTCGAGACGCTCAATCAGAAAACGTTCGCACCTTGACAGATCACGTCCGGACTTCCTGCACCATCTTTCGAGCCAGATCGATCTGCCAGGGCCCGACGGCCCGAAACCGAGCGAAGACGCCCGGCGCGAGAAGTCGAGACGCCAGGGCCTCCGACGTCGCGGTTCTGTTCGCAGCGTCGGCCCCCAGAGGTCTGGACCCCTTCCTGGGGACCGGTGTCGCATCGCGAGTCGCTGTTTGACAGTCCCGAGGCCCAGGGAAGGGCCACCTGGAGGCCGAAAAGAGCGAGAAGCCCTTTCCTGGGCCCACGCCCTTTCCTGGGAAAAAAAATCCGGACGGCAGGTTTTTCTTTATTATTATCTTCGGGCCCTGTGTGCTCTCGCCTGGCCTCGGGACCGTCAGAACACGATTCGGGATGACAGACCGGCCCTGGGGAAAGGGTCCGGACTTCTGGGGACGCCGCACCTGGAGGCCGAAGAGCGCGAGAAGCCTCCCGCCGTGTTTTTTTGTCGCCACGCGAGGAGACCCGAGACGCCAGGATCTCAGGGTTCCCAGCCTCCCGCCCCGCGGGCCGCGCTCTCCGCCCGCGCGGCATGGCGTGTCGCCAGGGCCGCCGCCGCCGCGGCGCGCTCGGCGAAAGGTTTTGACCCCAGACACGACCGCGTCGTAAACACGATCGACCCACGAACCCTCATGGCATGGCACCGTTTCAGAGACACCTTATTGGGGGACGGGCAAAAGGTTTTGACCCCAGACACGATCCCGTCGTAAACATGATCGACCCACGAACCCGGAAAGGAATCTATAAAGGTAAGGCATGGCAGCGTTTCAAAGACACTTGATTTGGCGACGGGCAAATCAATGTTGAGTGTATCGATTTTGATGGACCGTGCCGAGGGCTGTGCTGTGCTGCGCCGTGCTGAATTGCGATGTGCCATGCCGCGTTTGTACTCTAAAGTGTTGTGGATCGAGTTCTCCTTTGCATCCGAGTCCTAACCGAACTAATCTGGATCTTAAGCTCGAGCTGCCTGAGCACATAGTAGCTGCCCGAGAGCTAATTGACAGGGGGACATGCCAGGAGGACGCGCCGCGGAACGTCCCAAGGAACGCGCCAGGCGACGTGCCAGGGGACATGCCATGGGAACGCACCGCGGGACGTGCCAAGGGGGCGCGCTACGGAACGTGCCAGTGGACGTGCCACGGGACGTGCCAGACGTCTTGGGGGTCTCTTGGCGGTCGTGGGGGCTCTTCGGCGTCTTGGGTGCCTCGGGGGGACCTCTTGGGGCAGCTTGGGATTCTTTTGGGGGCCTTCTGGGGGCCTCTTGGGGGCCTGTCTCTTGGGGCCATCTTGGGACCTCCTGGGGCCTCCTGGGCGCCAGGAGGCCCCCTCCCCGACGACCCACCGACGGCGGCGGAACCTGCGGCGACGCCACTTCCGCCCGGCCCTCGGCGGCCCGACTCTCGCCAGCCCGCGGCGGCCCAGACCTTGACGGGGAGACGGCGGCCCTGCGACGAGGCGGCTTCGGGGTGTACGCGGCGGACCAGACGTCGGCGAGCACGCGACGACCCTGCCCCCTCCACCCCACCGCCTCCCGTTGGGTCCCTGGTTGGTGGTGGTCTTGGTGGTCCGTGTGGTCGCACCTGCACCGATCTTGCCGGCGTGGAGAGCCCCCGCGTCCCCGCCAGAATCGCTGACCGGCGGCCTCCTGGGTCGCACACTGTTTTTCTTTCGCCGGCGCCACCGCTCTAGGCGGCGGCGCGCCTGACTTGTTTATCTTTTCCCAAGCAGCCAGGAGTGAGGCATCCTGCTGCTTTTCAACTAGTGGGCCTCCTGGGCGCTTCTTGGGGCCATCTTGGAGGAGATCGATCAAACAAGAGGAGGGGTCCTTAATTAGCACCCCCCCCAAGATGCCCAAATGGGGTCAAAACCATAGTAAAAACAATGATGTTGGCTTCCTCGCCGAGGCCGTTTTGGACGCTCCAACGACTCGCGAACCCCCCCGTTCAGGTCCAGGGGAGGGGGTAGGGGGAGAAGGAGGGGTGGAAGAGGAAAAGCTCTAAGCCACCGACGCCCAGAGGGCTGGTGGGATTCTGCCGAACGGGCCTCTGGCGCCGCATGCCGACATCATTCGCACGTCCTTGCGCGCGTGCTGGGGGGGCACGATCCGTGTCAAATAATACCATGCGGGCCACTCTCGCACGTCGGCCGCACTCGCATATCGAACTCTGTCCAAAACATTCATGACCGACGCGAGGACGCCGACATCGTCGTCGGCGTGATTGCCATCGGCGCCCGCACTGGCCACGCATTCGTCATTGTCAGCACCGTCACCAGCATCGCTAGTATCATCATCGTGTCTACCGTTGTCGACATTGCCATGACACCGCGCCCGCCCAACTCGCCGACTCGCAATGATATGCCCGCTGGGATGTGCCCAGCGGTCAGCGCCACCGCGGCCGCGTCGGTGGCGCCAATTTAGCTGGCCGCAGCGCGCGCGCTTGGGTTGGCGCGGCCGCAAAGGTGCACCAGCCAACGCCAAACACTCACCGCAGTCCTGTCCGCGTGGGTTTGGCAAAACAAGTTGCGGGTGGGTGGGTGGGATGTTTGCAAGAGCATGGGATGTGTCAACTCTTTTGTTAAATCAAGTGCACCACATATTGAAAAACGTAGATCGCACAACATAGACCGCACCACGTAGATTGCACAACATATGTTGCTAGAAACACATTATGCGGGGCCCACGTTGGCCAACACAGCGTTTGTACTCTTGCCAGTAGTATTAGCCATATGTCCATTACCCTTCTGATCCTTACTCGTGCTATTACGTATTCTTTTGGTCACCTCAGTCCCCCTTCTTGGACCCCCCCCCCCCCCCGCAGACCACACCTTCCTGCCTGCCCGCGCGCCCCCTCTGCCCGCGCGGCTCGCCCCTTCCACAGGAGGTGAAGCTCACGCTGTTGCGCGCTGGAGACCTCAGCAGGTCTTCGGGGGGGACGGCCCGGCGGCATACTTCCGTGACGGACCCCCCGCCCCCTGACTCCGAGCGACGCACGTTCTGTTCGCAGCGGGCGTTTCCGTTTGGCTTCGGGCCGCGAGACCGCCACGGAATTGACCCGGCCTGGAAAATGTCGCAGGAAGATGGGGTCTACATTGGGCTCCAGTTGTGATTACGTACCCGCGATGTTGCAGCTCTTTTCGCGCTGTCGGATCTCGGGGTGGGCATCCCCGGGGGCCCTGGCTCCTCAGCCCCAGGTCGGGCAATGGAGTCTAGGCCTCCGAGATGGAGTCCGAGCAGATGGGACCGGCGGGTCGCTCTGCATCGCCGATGCATCGGCGATGCGGCGTGATGTGGAGCCCGATTTTCTCCACGCCGACGTCGACGCATCGCCGACGGCGATGCGTTGCCGATGCCTCGGCGAGAAGTCGGCGACGCGGTGCGATCCTCCGACCCCGTCTGCTCGGACCCCAGCTGGGAGGCCTCCAGAGTGGGGCCAGCGAAGCAACTTCAGGGTGATGCCATCGCCCCTGGGTCACCCCAGCCCAACCCGAAGGCTCAGATTTACCTTAGATTTCTAGTGGGGAGGGGTCGGGAAAC
>CAUYUJ010014271.1:113819-126319 GCA_963575745.1 Prorocentrum cordatum | reverse complement strand
CAGATGGAAAGCGGGTGGTTTTCGAAATGTGGCTCTCGCTTTAGCGCCGCACACATTCGTAAATTACCCTGGCGACGTACCCAACCCCTGCGCAAACGCGGGGTGCAAATAGTTGAGGAAACTTTATAAAAGGGGCGATGACGGAGCGAGGGTTACATATGTCTGCAGACGGAATTCGGGAGACTCGCAGGACACTGGCTACAGGACAAGGACTTGATAAAGCTGAAAAGTTGCAATCCCTGAGCACCCCTAGCCACTTCGAAAGCGGGGATCTCATATCGCAGCCCCTGAGAGATGGCGAGGTCTAACTTGAGTCTGCGGCGAGGTCCCAGAAACAATAACGGTTCGAGGATGATGTGATCGAGGGCCTGAGAGCAACTCACGAAGCATGAGGGGCGTTTCGTGGAGAGCAAGCTGTTTCTTTCCGCTTCGCCCCCTGCAATGAGGTGCGAAGTGCCTTCATCTTTTACGTGGCACAACTCTTTACCCAGCGGGTTCCAAACAATTTGATGCAGCATAAACGCAGACACATGTGATTGAACTACTACTCGCCAGGCTCCCTAAGAGCCCCCGCTGACGCGGCAGCAGCAACATGACGTGGAGAGCACGAGTGTGGCGACAAAGGAAGGTCGGAGGAAAGGGAGGGACGATGTTTTGAGGCATGCCAATTGTCGCCACAGTCATTGCAAGATGCAAGAGCTGCACAGAACGGAATTTTATAGCTAGCAAAAGAGCTTGCGCCACGTGGGGCCTCGCTCTTCATTCACTCGACGCCCCAGTAGGCGGTGCGGGCGCGCTTGCCGCGCACGCGCCTCGCACGCAGGCCCCAAACGCTAGCCACTGTATCATGAGCTGTGGCCCTCACTGTGCTGGGCCCCCCAGTAGGCGGCGCGGGCGCGCTTGCCGCGCACGCGCCTCGCACGCAGGCCCCAAACGCTAGCCAACGCGCGTGGCCCTCACTGTGCTGGCCCCCCCAGCAGGCTTCGAAAGTGGCGACAGTTTCACAGATCGCAGCCCCCCAAAGGATGGCGAGGTCTAATTTGGGTCTGCGCGTCGCCTCACTGTGCTGGGCCCCCCAGCAGGCCTCGAAAGTGGCGACAGTTTCACAGATCGCAGCCCCCCAGGGATGGCGAGGTCTAATTTGAATCCGCGCGTCGCCCTCACTGTGCAGGGCCCCCCAGCAGGCCTCGAAAGTGGCGACAGTTTCACAGATCGCAGCCCCCCAGGGATGGCGAGGTCTAATTTGGGTCCGCCCGTCGCCCTCACTGCGCAGGGCCCCCCAGCAGGCTTCGAAAGTGGCGACAGTTTCACATATCGCAGCCCCCCAGAGATGGCGAGGTCGAATTTGAATCCGCGCGTGGCCATCACTGTGCTGCCCCCCCCCAGCAGGCCTCGAAAATGGCGGCAGTTTCACAGATCGCAGCCCCCCAAAAAGGCGAGGTCTAATTTGAATCCGCCCATCGCCCTCACTGTGCAGGGCCCCCCAGCAGGCTTCGAAAATGGCGACAGCTTCACAGATCGCAGCCCCCCCAGAGATGGCGAGGTCGAGTTTGAGTCTGCGCGTGGCCCTCATTGTGCTGGGCCCCCCAGCAGGCTTCGAAAATGGCGGCATTTTCACAGATCGCAGCCCCCCCAGGTATGGCTATGTCTAATTTGAACCTGCGCGTCGCCCTCACTGTGCTGAGCCCCCCAGCAGGCCTCGAACATGACGACAATTTCACATGTCGCAGCCCCCCCCAGGGATGGCGAGGTGTAATTTGAATCTGCGCGTCGCCCCCACTGTGCTGGCCCCCCAGCAGGCCTCGAAAATGGCGGCATTTTCACAGATCGCAGCCCCCCCAGGGATGCCGAGGTCTAATTTGGATATGCGCGTCGCCCTCACTTTGCTGGGCCCCCCCGCAGGCCTGGAAAATGGCGACAGTTTCACAGATCGCAGCCCCCCCAGAGATGGCGAGGTCGAATTTGAATCTGTGCGCCGCCCTCACCGTGCTGGGCCCCCCAGCAGGCTTCGAAAATGGCGACAGTTTCACAGATCGCAGCCCCCCAGGGATGGCGAGGTCTAATTTGAATTTGCGCGTCGCCCTCACTGTGCTGAGCCCCCCAGCAGGCCTCGAAAATGGCGACAGTTTCACAGATCGCAGCCCACCCAGGGATGGCGAGGTCTAATTTGAATCTGCGCGTCGCCCTCACTGTGCTGGGCCCCCCAGCAGGCCTCGAAAACGGCGGCAGTTTCACAGATCGCAGCCCCCCCAGGGATGGCGAGGTCTAATTTGAATCTGCGCGTCGCCCTCACTTTGCTGGGCCCCCCAGCAGGCCTCGAAAATGGCGGCATTTTCACAGATCGCAGCCCCCCGCAGGCAAGACAGGAAGAGGCAGGGAGGGAGGGAGGAGGAAGGAAGAAAAGAGTGGAGACCACACTGCTCTATTGAAAACGAATACCCAACCAAGGAGGGTTGGGAAAAACTGCAAGAGCTTCACGGATTGAGGGCGGGTGGTTTTCAAAATGTGGCTCTCGCGTTAACGCCGCGCACACTCGTTTAAAACATTTGCAAGAGTTTGACGGATTGACGGCGGGTGGTTTTCAAAATACGGTTCTCGCGTTAGCGCCGCGCACATTAGTTTTAAAAAGTTACAAGAGCTTCACGGATTGAAGGCGCGTCGTTTTCAAAATGTGACTTCGCCGTAGCGCCGCGCACATTCGTGTTCAAAATCTGCTAGAATTTCACCGATTTGGGGCGGGTCGTTTTCAAAATGTGATTCTCGCCTTAGCGCCGCGCGCATTCGTTTTCAAACTTTGCAAGAGTTTCACGGATTGAGGGCGGGTGGTTTTCAACATGTGGCTCTCGCCTTGGCGCCGCGCAGTTTTTTTTTAGAATTTGCAAGAGCTTTACAAATTGAGGGCGGGTGGTGTTCAATATGTGGTTCTCGCCTAAGCGCCGCGCACATTCGTTTTCAAACTTTGGAAGATGTCCACGGATTCCTATGATCAACTCACCAGAAATTGTGTTTGGGAAGGGTTCAGGATTATGCGGGTGCTACAGTTCTGATGCTTCGCGGTGTTGACGTCCCAAAACTAGCGTCCTGGCACGATTCCAGATCGTCAAGACGCAGCAGTCAGCTTGATACGTGGCGTTGAAAGCCCGAGAACAATGATGTTGCATGCTTCAGAATGTTCAAACGGTTGTCTTCCAACGAGGCAGTTCCCTCAATGGAAATGAACCGTTGTAGGGGCCTATGAAGAGGGAGCTTGGAGGAAGGGTTAATTCCAACATCGTTGATGACTGTTGGGTTTACATTGGTCCTCCTCCTCCTCCTCCTCCTCGTCCTCCTCCTCCTCCTCCTCCTCCTCCTCCTCCTCCTCCTCCTCCTCCTCCTCCTCTTCCTCTTCCTTTATCTACTCATCCTCCTCAATTTCCTCCTCCCTACCTCTCTCCTTCCTCCCTCCCTCCCTGTGCGGATCGTCTGCGCACCTCGTCTCCCTCGTCGTCGGCGTCGTCGATGATTCGTTTCCCTCATGAAGTGACCACCCACCACCACCTTCCCTCCCTCCCTCCTCAGACACGCGCTGTCGTTGTTTCAATACGTGGCCCCCGGACGTCCCCCCGAGGGCCCCGACCCTTTCCCTGGGGCCGGCTTTTCATCCCGAGTCGTGTTTTTACAGTCCCAGGGCCCGGCGAGGGCCCCCGGAGGCCGAAAACGGCCAAATACTTGACGCCGTGATGTGGTATGTCTGGGCCCCTCCCTCCCTCATCCTCCCCTCCTCTCTCCCCCCTCTCCTCCGATGAAGTGCCTTCGGGGCGCCGCTGGGGCCCGACAAAATCATAGGTGTTTGCGTGCCGAAGCGTTTTCCTTTGCGGAGCTGGGCGCCCTGGCGCGGACGGCCGAACGACCCCTGCAGCGGGACATTTTGGCAACATGGCTGCCGCCGCAAAAACTATCGGTTCAACGCATTCTGCCCCTCCGCTGCCTCCCGCTCCGGCTGCGCTGTGCCGTCGCCTTGGTCCTCGAGCGCGCCGGCTGCAGGGGGGCGGGCGGCGCACCGAGGTCACGGCGAGGGGCCACGCTGGGGGATAGCAGGGGGCGTCCAAGAGAGGTGGCCGAGGATCCAGGGTCAAGGATCCAGGATCGAGGATCGAGGAATCTCGAGGATCCAGGATCGAGGGTCCAGAGTCGAGGATCGAGGATCGAGGATCCCGGGTCGAGGATCCAGGGTCAAGCATCGGATAATAAAGGAGCATCGCTCACGGGGCTAGGTTGGGGGCCAAGAGGCCATTGGGGAGGTGATCGGCAACGTTAGGAGGGATAGGCTTCGGGTTCGAGGGTTCGCAGTTTTTCGGCCGTCAACCAGCTTCGGGATGCTCTCCATCAGCTGCGCCTCGCCGAGAGCGTTCTGGGGGGGCCTGGATTCGGATCTTCCCGAGCAGCCGCCCGCTCTCACTATGCATATTAACCGCTCCCATGTGAATGATAGGCAGGTCGATTTAGATGTCTATGGCTCCACTTGCCAAGTGTGCCAGAAGGAGTTTCATCGTACCCCGAATCGGCTCTATGCTTTCTTGAGGAAAGTCCGGAAATATCGGCACGTGTGGTATCAGTCTGGTGCACGGGCACCCCGTGGAAAAGTGCAGGCATGGAATCAGCTTGCATTCGAGACGCAAACCATGAGCAGGAAACGAGAGATTCCCGACAATGTTGCGTTCATGGGGATGACCTCTGGCCTGCTTTTCCTCGTCATCCTCCCTTCAGTGACATAGGTGTTGTCTCGGGCAAAAGTCTTGTGCTCGTCCTTGGAACAAGCGAGTCCGTGAAGCATTTCGTTGCGATTTACCGTTATTTTGGCCTTATCGTGGTGTTTTTCAGAGGCTGAGGGGCGTCTTGTTCCCGTTGCGAGGTCGGGCGCCGTGGCTCTTTTGATTGCGGGGGGAGCCTCCCGAGGCCGATCCGTCTGCTGTTGGACCACTTGCCTCGGGTCTCCCTCAGCCTGTCCGCTCGGTTGAGTTTCCCTGGGGCCATCGGGACCTCCCGACCAAGGAGAGAGAGATGGTACGTGAAGATGCTAGTGATTGCCGGGTGGCCGCTGTACTTAACTTGGTGGCTGCGATATGTGTCATCCTTTTCGCTCATGAGTTTGCTGCTCCCACATGCATCTCCCCGCTGAGCCTAGGAACCTTTCAATACGCTGTCCGAGGAGACACACAGAAGTGTGTCAGGTCACGACATGTTGTGGCCGTCGCAAATGGAGGTAGCCTGTTCTGGGGAGGGAGGGATTGGGAGGGATGAGCTGGTAGTGAGGATGCGACCGACCTTTGAGATAGCCGCGCTCCCTGAGGCTTTCGACGAGTTTTGTATGCAGGACGCGGACCTCGGCGGTCCTGCGTCAAAGGGCGATGGTGAAGTGTGGGGCTTCGACCCCCGATGTCCCTCCTCCTCCTCTGCTGCTCTGCTGTCCCCCTGTCCCTTTCTCCTTGCCCTCCTGGTTTCTTAGGCAGGCGGCCAAGTCAGACGTCTTCAGACCCCGATTCCGATTCCGCCTCCGAGGAGGAGGAGAAGGAGGAAGAGGAGGAGGAGGAAGAGGATGAGGAGGAGAAGGAGAAGGAGGAAGAGGAGGAGGAAGAGGAGGAAGAGAAGGAGGAGGAGGAAGAGGAGGAGGAAGAGGAGGAGGAGGAGGAGGAGCAGGAGGAGGAGGAGGAGGAGGAAGAGGAGGGCGAGGCGGCCGGCGCCGCGCACCTCGGCCCCTCGGTCGGTTCTTGCTGCGCCTCGGGGCGTGTGGCAGTGACGCGCCGTCCGCTGCGGCGGAGCGAAGCGCAGGCCTGAGGGAGGAGGGGGAGAGGGGAGCAGGAGGAGGGGGTCGCAGGCCTAGAGGTTGACACCGACACCAACATCGGCGGTGCGCCTCCACCGAGGGGAGAAGATCCCGATCTCGGCGCCGGTGGCAGCATTCTGGCTTCCAAGGT
This sequence comes from Prorocentrum cordatum, assembly GCA_963575745.1. NCBI lineage: Eukaryota > Dinophyceae > Prorocentrales > Prorocentraceae > Prorocentrum > Prorocentrum cordatum. Next base: position 120,365 of record CAUYUJ010014271.1, on the reverse strand, counting down.
GGTCGAAGCATTACCACCAGCACCGGAATCGAGGATCACCTTCCCCCTGTGGAGGCCGCGCCCTGTGGTCTGGTGCCGGTGCCCGTTCTCAGGCCTCCAAGGGGGGGGGGAGGTCGGGGAGCAGAGGTGGAGAGGCTCGAGTGGGTCGGCTCTGGGAGGCGGCTCCCCTGCAGCAGGGCGTGCTGCTCCTGTGGAGCCCCAGCTGGTCTTAAGTCGGGCCTGTCCCTCTAAAGGGGGAATCTTCGGAAATAGTCAAGAAATAGTCAGGGGACTATTCTTTTAAGTATTTTTTGACCATTCTGGAGTATTTTTGGGGGTGTTTTCAATTTTTCGTTGCAAATCCCCCTGTTGGGGGACACGCCCGACTGAAGCTGGTCCCCAGCGACTGCGCAGAACTTGCGCCCGGGGCGGGCGAAGCCTGTCGCGCGCACTTCTGCTTGTCCTTTTTGCGCCCACTTCGATCCGACCAGTCCGATTCGATTCCGGCCGCCTCGATCCGACTCGATTCCGATGTTCCGTCGGTCCGATGCGGCCAGGCGCCTGCGCGGCGGCGTGGTACATCTTGGCGCATCCGATCCGAATCGATTTTGATTTCGATATCCTGCCAATGCCGCCCGGTCTGGCGCACGTTCCGATCCGATCCGGTGTTCCAGTTCGGTGCTCTCTGGTCTTGCCTTCATGTGTGGCCCGCTTGGATTCTCCGCGCCACCGCAACACAAGGCATGCCACGAGGATCCCCAGACGACCCCTTCCAGGTCATGTCTTTGCTGTGAACGTCTTGACCCACGCAGTAAATCGTATGATCGGCGGGAGGAGTGTGTGTATTGAAGTTGTGCTCAAAGATGCCCTCCATGAGGAAGTGCAAGAGGCTGCTCGTGTCACGCGTGCATTCATCCAGGCATCCTTTCGATGTGACGCTGAGCAGAAGAATGCGCCAATCATAGATTGTCTCTGGCTGGTTCAGCATATCCCCCGCAAGCCAGGTTTCAGAGGAATGAGACCACCAAGAAGGCCGGCGCTTCGCAAGACAAACAATTTGTGTGTTTGGAGCTTGTGCACGCCATATTGCGGCATTCGTCCCACCCTCGACCGCGCCTGCATCGTGGACAAGACGCCTCCTAGATTTCTCGGTACATTGGGGAGGCATCTTGGTGGCCTCGTGTAAGTCTCTTGGGGGCCTCTTGAGGGCCGTTTGGAAGCCTCTTTGGGGACTTCTGGGGGCCTCTTGGGGGCCGGCGTCGGAAGCCATCAAGGGAGGAAAGGCTCCAAATGTCAGTTTGGGTTTCCCACCTTGAGGCCGTCTTCGAGGTTTCGGGAGCCGTGGTGAAGCGATCTTGGGGGGCTCATGGGCCGTCTTGGGCGCTCTTAAGACCGAAAGGGGGAGGATGCTACAAACATGTACGGGGCAAAGATTTTTCAATGATGTTCGCCTTTTTGGCTGGCCCTGGAACCCTTCAAGACGGCCCCACAGGCCCCCGAGTGAGCTCCAGGACGGGCTCTGAGACCATTTGAAGTCATGTCGGAAGTGTGGAGTCCAAACCAATTTCCCAGGGCTCCTCATTAATTTCACGCGACGCCGGCTAGAAATCAGGGCCCAGGGCCGTCCAACAGCATTTAGTGTACCCAATACGGAGAATTCGCGTTTGCCAGCGTGGACCCCGAACAGTGCATGATTGCGGAGTGAATGCGCTCCATGTGGTGCAGTCCATGTGGTGCAACCCGTGTGGTGCAAGCTATGTGGCGCAATTTGGTTAAATCTCTCTTTATGTGTACATATATAATAGTGCGCTGTGGAAGCTGCGTGAACGATGTGGGCCCATCCGTGTGGTGCAACCGATGTATTGTAGAATATGTGGTGCATTATACGCGGAGCTAGCTGTGTGATTCATCTATATGATGCAATACATATATATACGCACACACACATATATATGTATATATAAATAGATACATATACACATGTACACCTATATATATATATATATATATATGTGTATATATATGATCCTGGTCCAGGGCCCCCCCCACCATGGTGGTGGCATCGCTCGCCTCCCCCCCCCACAGTGGGCCCCCCCCCCTTGTGGATGTGGTGTGGTGCTGTGGGTGTGGCGTGTGTGGCGTGGTATTGTGGTGCTCCAGGAGAGCTCTGCAGGACGTCGCCGCCGTCGTCGTCGTCGGAGGGCTCCGGAGGTCGGCGCCTTCGCCGCCGCCACCGCCGCCGTCGTCGTCGTCGTCGCCGTCGTCGTCGTCGTCGTCGGCGTTGTCGCCGCCGCCGCCGCCGTCGTCGTCGTCGTCGTCGTCGTCGTCGTCGTCGTTGTCGCCGCCGTCGTCGTCGTCATCGTCGTTGCCGTCGTCGTCGTCGCCGTCGTCGTCGTCGTCGTCGTCGTCGCCGTCGCTGTCGCCGTCCTCGTCGTCGTCGCCGTCGTCGTCCTCGCCGTCGGTGTCGTCATCGTCTTCGTCGTCGGCGTTGTCGTTGTCGCCGTCGTCGTTGTTTTCGTCGTCGTCGTCGTCGTCGTCGTCGTCGTCGTCGTCGTCGTGGTCCTCCCCCCATCCCATCTGGGGAGGGGACCGAGGAGTCCTGGGACCCATCCCATCTGGGGGGGGGGCCTGTGGGCCCTCGACCCGGGATCATATGTATATATATATATATACACACACGCATATGGACAGCCCATGTATAATAGTTAATACATATATATATATACATATAATGACTAGCGCCCCCTCCGGACCGGGGGTTGGGCACTTCGCAACCATCTTCCTGCATGTTTTCATACCCCGGCCCTAGGGTTTCCAGGAGGCCCCCGGCCTTGGGGTTTCCAGAAGGCCCCAAGACGTCCCAAGAGGCCTCCCAGACAGCCTGAGACACCCCCAAGACAGCCTCAGAGAGGCCCAAGAGGACCCGAAGACGACCCAAGAGCGCTCCAAGAGCGCTCAAGATCGCCTCAACACGGCCCAAGAGGCCCCCGAGACACCCGACAGAGCTCCCGGCGCGTCCCCAAGCCTTCAGGAGGACAGAAACAGAAATGATTTGATCGCTAACGCCGTCGATTGCTTCCGACGGCCCAAGACAGACCAAGACGCCTCCTGGAGACCCCCAAGGGAATACAGTGTATCTGGTCGTCGTCGTTGTCGTCGTCGTCGTCGTGACAGTTGTCGCCGCTGTCGTCATCGTCTTCGCATCTATGGACGTCTCCTCTCTCTCTCTCTCTCTCGCTCTCTCTCTCTCTCTCTCTTTCTCTCTCTCTCTCTATCTCTTTCTCTCTCTCTCTCTCTCTCTCTCTCTCTATATATGTATATATATATATATATATCCGTAAGGGCTTCGCCCCCTGCCGCCGGCCCCCTCTCTCGGAGAATGGGCCATGGAAGAGCTAAGTCATGAGGCCTTGGCGCTGTCGTGAAGCAGTATCGAAACTTCATGCGAAGCCGATTCGCAATCAGCAAAACCAACTGATCACAAGAGGGGTTACCACACCTGGCGATTGGTAAGACGTGTATGGTTTACGGGCTTGGTTACCACACCTTGCGATTAAAGGGCCGAGGGAGTTCTCGCAGTTTGGGTTACCACGCCTTGCGATGGATGTGCGTGAAGGGTGGCACCGAATTTCAGAAATGTGGCAAATCCCCTGTGTTTTTGGACCCTGACCCCGCGGATCTGCGTGAGGGGTGGCACCGAATTTCAGAAATGTGGCAAATCCCATGTGTTTTTGGACCCTGACCCCGCGGATCTGCGTGAGGGGTGGCACCGAATTTCAGAAATGTGGCAAATCCCCTGTGTTTTTGGACCCTGACCCCGCGGATCTGCGTGAGGGGTGGCACCGAATTTCAGAAATGTGGCAAATCCCTGTGTTTTTGGACCCTGACCCCGCGGATCTGCGTGAGGGGTGGCACCGAATTTCAGAAATGTGGCAAATCCCATGTGTTTTTGGACCCTGACCCCGCGGATCTGCGTGAGGGGTGGCACCGAATTTCAGAAATGTGGCAAATCCCATGTGTTTTTGGACCCTGACCCCGCGGATCTGCGTGAGGGGTGGCACCGAATTTCAGAAATGTGGCAAATCCCTGTGTTTTTGGACCCTGACCCCGCGGATCTGCGTGAGGGGTGGCACCGAATTTCAGAAATGTGGCAAATCCCTGTGTTTTTGGACCCTGACCCCGCGGATCTGCGTGAGGGGTGTCGATTTCGAGCCCCCCCAGCAATTCAGACAACGCGCCCAGGGGGTGCTAAAAAGCCGGTTTGGGCCTCCCCCCCCTCGCGCGGTCAATCAACTAGTTACAGTAACCAGCAATAAGTCAACTAGTTACAGTAACCAGCAAGAAGCAGAACTGTAACACTGGAAACTACAACCTACGACTGGTACAGGAAACTGCGAATCACGGGCCTACAGCCTGGTGGCCCCACAAGGGGGCCAGCGGATATATATATATATATATATATATATATATATATATATATTCCTCTTCTTATATTTTTACAAGCCGGGGGGGGGGGGGGGGGGGGGGGGGGGGAAAACCGCCCCCCCCCCCCCCCCCCAAAACTGGACCCCCGGAATCTGGGGTTCTCGGGCTCCCTTGGACGTCCTTGGAAAAGGTCACCCGGCTTTCCGGGTCTCCACAAACGCCTTGCCAGCAGACCCAGAGCGATCCGAGGGGTCTTCAGAAAGGCTCAAGGGAGGCCCCAGACAGCACAAGAGCGCTCCAAGAGGGACTCCAATTGCGTCAGGACGGCCCAAAAAGCTTTCCAAGGGGCCTTCAAAGCACAAAAATCGTCCCATTCCCTTCGTGAAACTTGCAATTGTAGCATATTCGCCTTTCGGATTTCATCAGCTTTCAAGACGGTTTCAAAGCCCCCGAGATCGCCTCCAGACGCTCCAAAAGGCCCCCTAGAAAGCTTCAAGACGGCCGAGCCGGGCCCCACGATCGCCCACGAGAGCCCCAAGACAAGCCAAAATGGAACCAAGAGGCCACCCAAGGGCTCCCAGCACAGACCCAAAAGGACCATGGGAGGCCCCCGGAAGTGCCCAAGATGGGTCCAAAGGGGGCTCCAGCGGGCCCAAGACGGCCCAAGAAGGCCCCAGGACGGCACATGAAGGGGCCAAAACGGCCCACGAGGGCCCGAAAACACCCCCACGATGTTTCCGCATGCCAACAGAAAGACCCCCAAGGCACCCCAAAAAGCTTTCCAAGGGGCTTCAAAGCACAAAAATCGTCCCATTCCCTTCGTAAAACTTGCAATTGTAGCATATTCGCCTTTCGGATTCCATCAGCTTTCAAAACGGTTTCAAAGCCCCCGAGATCGCCTCCAGACGCACCAAAAGGCCCCCAAGAAAGCTTCTAGACGGCCGAGCCGGGCCCCACGATCGCCCACGAGAGCCCCAAGACAGCCCATAATGGAACCAAGAGGCCACCCAAGGGCTCCCAGCACAGACCCAAAAGGGCCATGGGAGGTCCCCGGAAGTGCCCAAGATGGGTCCAAAGGGGGCTCCAGCGGGCCCAAGCTCCCCAAGACGGCCCAAGAAGGCCCCAGGACGGCCCATGAAGGCGCCAAAACGGCCCACGAGGGCCCCGAAAACACCCCCACGATGTTTCCGAATGCCAACAGAAAGACCCCCAAGGCACCCCAAAAAGCTTTCCAAGGGGCCTTCAAAACACAAAAATCGTCCCATTCCCTTAGTAAAAATTGCAATTGTAGCATATTCGCCTTTCGGATTCCATCAGCTTTCAAGACGGTTTCAAAGCTCCCGAGATCGCTTCAAGACGCTCCAAAAGGCCCCCTAGAAAGCTTCAAGACGGCCGAGCCAGGCCCCACGATCGCCCACGAGAGCCCCAAGACAGCCCATAATGGAACCAAGAGGCCACCCAAGGGCTCCCAGCACAGACCCAAAAGGGCCATGGGAGGTCCCTGGAAGTGCCCAAGATGGGTCCAAAGGGGGCTCCAGCGGGCCCAAGCTCCCCAAGACGGCCCAAGAAGGCCCCAGGACGGCACATGAAGGCGCCAAAACGGTCCACGACGGCCCCGAAAACACCCCCACGATGTTTCCGAATGCCAACAGAAAGACCCCCAAGGCACCCCAAAAAGCTTTCCAAGGGGCTCCAAAACACAAAAATCGTCCCATTCCCTTCGTACAACTTGCAATTGTAGCATATTCACCTTTCGGATTTCATCAGCTTTCAAGACGGTTTCAAAGCTCCCGAGATCGCTTCAAGACGCTCCAAAAGGCCCCCTAGAAAGCTTCAAGACGGCCGAGCCAGGCCCCACGATCGCTCACGACAGCCCCAAGACAGCCCAAAATGGAACCAAGAGGCCACCCAAGGGCTCCCAGCACAGACCCAAAAGGGCCATGGGAGGTCCCCGGAAGTGCCCAAGATGGGTCCAAAGGGGGCTCCAGCGGGCCCAAGCTCCCCAAGACGGCCCAAGAAGGCCCCAGGACGGCACATGAAGGCGCCAAAACGGCCCACGAGGGCCCCGAAAACACCTCCACGATGTTTCCGAATGCCAACAGAAAGACCCCCAAGGCACCCCAAAAAGCTTTCCAAGGGGCT
>CAUYUJ010014271.1:73819-108819 GCA_963575745.1 Prorocentrum cordatum | reverse complement strand
GAGATCATGTTGCAAGACCCCTACGCTTAAACCTCATGAAGTCCACACGCGAGCGCACGCGTCAAACTCATACCAACCGTACGAGGCCTGCAAGGGCGTCAACATGTGTCAGCATGAAATGCAAAAACACTAACAGGTCAAACCAAAGCTCATACTGGTATGACAAATCTTGCAAAGTGTCTGCCCGCGCGCACTTGCTGGCGTCAGATGACAGTCATGATTTCAGAAATCTCGCCCAGCACCCGCACTCTCGTTCCACCACGCGAACCGTCCGCGTTGATCCAGCATGCGCCCAGCGCAGCGCACGAGTCCGTATCCGAGAACACCATGCGGGCCCCACGAGCGCGCGGCCACGCGAGGCGAGGCGAGGCGAGGCAAGCGCCGGGACATCCCGGAGGACGGCCCCTCCAGGAGCACGACGGGGGCGCCGCAGCGCCACAGTCGGACGTTCAGCTCGAGCGAGTTCGTTTTCGCGAGGTCAACGGTCTCTGGCTTCCCCGCGCAGCGATTTTCAAGAGGTAGAGAGCAGAAACCTCCGCCGAGAACTCGTGACTGCTGGCAACTTCTCACCGATGCCCTCTCTGGGGAGCTGGGCAGGTTTCAAATGTACTGCTGTTTTGATGTAGCTTGAAATGGCCAGAAAAAAACCGCGGTGCCATAACTCATGATTGTTGTTTTCATGATATGTTTGGCGGTACGCTGCTTTCTTGGACTCAAGATCTGAAGACAACGCTTCAAGTTTGCGTAACAAAGTAGGGTTTGAATCAAAGTTCGCCATGGTCTTCATTTCCATCACCTGTTTCCGAACAGCACGCCCACGCCAACAGGATTGGATGGCAATGCCCGATGGTGATGTAAACTCATCGATTGCAAACGTCGATGCCTTGAGAGGCTCCAGTTGCCCTGTAAATTCTGGAACGGTTTTGTTGCGATCGTCTTTCGGAAACCCCTCCTGATGTGCACACGACAATATATTACCGTCCGCAATTTCCGCCGGCAGGATCTGCACGAACATCACGAATGCATCAATATGGCCCTCGATGCGAAGTAAGGTCGAAAACAAATCATTTGAGTAATCATTGCCGTAAGCCTACGAATATCCCAATCCACGATATGGCTCGTCGCACGGTGCAGTCAAGAATGTCCTCAAGCAGTTCGCACATTGATGAATGTTTGTCGCACCGCATTCTGTTGTAAACGCTGTCCTCTTCTTTGAGGCAGGGACAGCTTCGCATGGCATGTGTTGCTCTCACCGCTTGGACGCACGTGGTCATCACGCATCGCGATGGGTGACTCGAGGCGGGGCCGCTCCGTGGGATGAGGCATGTACGGATACCGGCCACGCGAGTGTATCGAAATCCTTCCAAAACCAGTGGTGTCCGAATCATTGCAAGGTAGAGCTCTTCAAAAACGTATGACATGCAAGAATGCCTACCAACAGAATGTGTGCCAGGGTTCTTGGAGTTCTGCGCGCGCATTTCCCCACCGTCGCCCCCATCAGCGCCGCCGCATCACGTCATCATCATCGACAATCGCCGCAGTTGCCGCCACCATCATGCAAGTACCTTCGTTGTCGACACGGACGTCATCATCGTCATCGGCGTTACCAGCATCGGCGTTGTCATTGGCCTTGCCGTCGTCATCGTCATCATTGCCACCACTATCGCTACCATCAGCATTGTTGCCGTTGCTGTCGACGTCATCATGATTCTGCGCTCGCCCGAGCCACCGACCCGCATCGAAGTGCCCGCGCGCCAACGCGACCTTTGACACGCGTTGAGACGTTGTCATCAGTAAGCGCCATCGTGGCCACATCAGTTGTGCCAAACCAGCCAGTTGCTCTTCGCGCGAGTTTGCGCGCGCCAGCGCGGCCTCAGAGATGCGCCAGCCATGGCCAAGCACCAGGCAGTCACCGCAACTGGGTTTTGCAAACCCAGTTGCGGGCGGGAGGGTGGGATGATTGCGCGAGCAGTAGAGTTGATAATTCACGATCTGGCAAACATTAATTGCACCGCACAGATTGCACGCCGCTGCTCGCACATGTTACCCTCTAGCGTGCACCAAATAGCGCACCCAAATTTCTATTGCACGTTATCGGTTGGACCACAAATATTGCACCACCTAGAATGAATGCACCATCTATAATATAATATATATATATATATAATATATATATATATTATAGCACTAATCGGTTGAGCAACCCGTTGTTCGGGGTCAACGTTGGCACTTAGTGGGTTGTCTCTTGGGCTACCCTATCAGAGTCTGAGGATGTGTTGTGAATCGTATTCTCTTGACGACGTTCATAGGCACCCGACGTGCATGCCCCATGTCTTCTCTTGCTTGTATCTTTCACGGACCGACGGGGCCATGCACGACATATAAAAAAACAGGGAGTCGAGGTGCTCTCTTCGACGCGAGCACAGATGGGTCCGAGGAGTGCTGCATCCTCACAGTGACTATTTTAGGCCACCGTGCACCGTGAAGTGACGATTGCCATGCATGCCCATGCTTGTCACCCCATGCGTCAGCGATCCAAGCCAGATTCAAACATGGCTCTTACAATTTCGGTTGCGACTACGACGGCCATGATGCACTGGAGCGATCAAAATCATAGTTATCGAAGGCGCCTACGGCGAATCACCGCCGCCCCCTGCTTTTTTGGAAGCGCCTGCGTGGCCGAAAGTTGGGTTTGAGTTTGGCCAAGCTATCGGGCCACGCGTTCCCCGAGTGGGTTTCGAAAGCCTTCGGGGAACACGGAATCGGGCGAGCTATCGGACCAGGTGGTTTCCGAGCTTTCGGGCCTCTTTGAGAACGTCTTGGAAGGGTCTTGGGCCGTCTTGGAGGCCGTTGGCGGGCTTTTTGGGCAGTTTATTGTCATCTTCAGGCCATCTGGGGCCGTCTTGGGTGCATCTTGGGGCCATCTTCGCCGTCTTGGAGGCCTTCTTGGCCGTCTTGGAGGCATCTTGGCGGCCGTCTTGGAGGCCATCTTGGGCGTCTTGGGAGCCTCTTGGACCGTCTTGGGGTCTTGTTGGGGCCCTGTTGGGGGCCTCTTGGCCTGTCATGGGGCCATCTTGGAGGCCTCTTGGGCGCTCTTGGGGCGATGTTGGGGGCCTCTTGGGCAGTCTTGGGCCGTCGGAGAGCTGAAAGGAAGAAAATGCAAAAATCTTCCAACAACCGAGGGAAATCAATGATTTTGGCCTTTTCGGGCTTTCCTGGTGGAGCTCTTGGAGGCCTCTTGGGGCCCTCTTGGGCTGTCTTAGGCCATCTTGGAGCCATCTTGGGCCGTCTTGGAGGCATCTTGGGCGCCTCTTGGGCCACTTTCGGCGCTCTTGGTGATATTTCTGCCGTCTTGGATGCCATCTTGGTCGTCTTGGATGTCATCTTGGCAGTCTTGAGGTATCTTGGAGACCATCTTGGCCGGTTTTGGAAACTCTTGGGCCGTCTTGGGGCCCTCTTGGGGCTGGCATGAAGGGCTCTTGGGCTGTTCTGAAGCCATCTGGGAGGCCTCTGGGACTAGTTTGGGGACTCCTTGGGCCGTCTTAGGCGGTCGGAACACCAAAACCAAGGAAAAACACAAATCCTTCAAAACCTCCGGATCAAGTAAGATTTTGGTTCCCTTGCCCCTTCCTGGAACACCTTTTGGACTCCTCTGGGGCAATTTTGGGACCTCTCGGGCCCATCTTGGGCCATCTTGGCCGTCTTGAAGCTCATCTTGACCGTGTTGGAAGCATCTTGGAGGCCATCTGGGCCGTCTTGGAGACCGTCTTGGAGGCCTCTGAAGCCGTCTTGGCGCCCTCTTGGGACCGTCTTGGGGGCCTCTTGGGCCGTCATAGGGCCAACTTGTGGAGGTCTCTTGGGCGCTCCCAGGGCGATCTTTCGGGCTCATTGGGCCGTCGTGAAAGCCAAAATCCTTCAAAAACCTATGGAAAACATTGATTTTGACCTACTCGGGCTCTCTTGGAGGACCTCTTGGAGGCCTCTTGGGCCGTCTTGGAGGCCTCTTGGAGGCCTCTTGGAAGCCTCTGGGGCCTTCTTGGGCCGTCTGAGAGGTTTCTTGTGTGAACTTGGAGGCATATTGGACTCTCCTGGGCCGTCTTGGAGGCCATCTTGGACCATCTTGGGCGAACCTGGAGGCCATCTTGGCCATCTTGGAGCCGTCTGGAGCCGAAAAACCCTTGCAACCACCTTTTAAGCATCTCCGGCGGGACGGGCTGAAGGCCCAGGGGGAGTTCTTTTTGGAAAAGAACCAAATCCAAAAGCGAAAGGGTCTAGCACGCCGAGCACCCCTGTGATGAATCAATCGGTGGCGGCGGATCGAGTGGCTTTTGGCCCATCCCGCCACCGCGCGGAGGTTGTAGGTCAGAGGCTTCCTGGATCTTGGATGCCTGTGTGGATCTTGGGAGGCCTATCAGGAGCGTCTTGGAGGCGGTTTGGGGGGTGTCTTGGGGCCTCTGGGGGGACTCCTGGGGCCTGATTTGGGCTTCTGGGGGGCCCCCTGGGGCTTTAGAGGGCCCCTTTGGGGCCTTGCTGGCGGTCCTTGGGTCATGTTAGGGCGGAGGGCTCGAACTGTCGTTTCGTGTTCCCCCTCTGGGGCCTCTCTTGGGCCCCCCTCGGGGCCCTCTTGGGCCATCTCGGTGACCTCTTAGGCCGTCTTTGGGACTTCTCGGGGCCCCGAAAAGGTGAGAATTCCAAAATCGCTCAAAAGCCAATATGAAGTCAATGGTTTGGACCTCTTGGGAACCTCTTGAGAAGGCTCTTGGGGCTCTCCTGGGGCATCTTTGGGGCCTCTCGAGCCATCGTGAAGCCATCTTGGGCATCTTGGAGCGCTCTGGGGCCGACCCCGGGCCCTCTTGGACCACCATGGGCGCCTCTTGGACCATGGAAGCATTCTTGGCAGGTTTTGGGGCCCCTTTGGCTTCGAAGAAAACATGCGGAGACACGCCCCAGCATGCCAGAAAAAAACAACCTGGGATGCGGGAAACCCGGGGAAACATAGGATAATGGAGTCCCGGCCCTTGATCAGGAGTGGGGGGCGGAGGGCTCAAGGGACTTGGGGACATTCCGATTCGTGCCTCAGAGCACGGTGGCGGATTAAATCGACAATGCCTACAGTTGCCGCTGCAGCTGAATTTGGCAGCAGTTATATCCAGCTGCCTACGACAAACCCCGACACCGTCCCTGTGCAACAGCGCAGAAGGAGACTGAGCGTAGGAACAGCACTGGTCTGACTTGGGCTGGGTCGAGTTCACGCCCCGTTGCAGTTCAGCAAGCGGTCTGAATTCAGACGGGTCGCGAACTCGACCTCAACTTCGTCCGCGCGGTTGAGGAGGAGCAGGAATAAGAGGAGGAGTGGGCGGAGGAGGAGGAGGAGGAGGAGGAGGAGGAGGAGGAGGAGGAAATGAAGGCTAGGAAGAGAAGGCCTCTGATGGACCCTCTTGGGGCCGCCTGGGAGCCTCTTGGAGGCCTCTTGAGGGCTTCTCGGGGCCTCCACGGAGCCTCTTGGAGCCTCTCGGCCCGTCTTGGCCCGTATGATGCCTTCGGGGGCCGTCGTGGGGGCCTCTCTGGGCCGTCGTGGTGCCCTCCTTGGAACGTTTCAGGGTCGTCTTGGGGCCCACTTGGGAGGCTCTTAGGCGGTCTCTGGGTCCTCTTGGCCCTCTTCGGGGCGTCATCGGCTGTATTGGAACTATCTTGGAGGCCTCTTAAACCTGAACATCGTTCAAACGCCAAAGGTAAATCAATGTGTGTTCACCTCTTCGGGATCTCCTGGACGGCCTCTTGAAGCCTGCTTGAGCCGCCGTGGAAACCTCTCGAGCTGTCTGGAGGCCGTCTGGGAGCCTGTTACGCCGTCTTGGGCCGTCTCCGTGTCATCTTGGTTGTCTCCGCAACCGTCTTGGGAGCCTATTGGGCAGAAAAGAGCGCCAGACAGCAAATGCAGAGGGGGCAGCTTCAGAACGTAACACGCTCACTCCGTGCAGGCACGGTGGCAGATACTACATGTGCTTCACTGCTTCTGGTTGATTGGAATTTTGTTGCGTGTTCGCCACATGGTGCACATCCGTTTTCGAACCGTTCATTGGAGTGCGGCATTTCGCAGCGCTCGGCCTGCCTCAACTTGGTATTCTGAGACCGCTCGCCGTAATCTGCACTCCTGCTCAGAGCGTCCAGCTCGAGGTCCCAAGGGATTGTCAATGATGTTCGAAGCATTGCTCGGCAACCAAATCTTCAAACGGGTGGCGAAGCGTCACAAGCAAAAGTGTGAGGCAACCCGTTGTTCATGAAAGGGCGCATAGAGTTGCCAAGCATGGTCGTGATCTCATTTCTGTCTTCTCTTGCGTTCCGTGGTCATCACTTTGCCATCTCTGCGCGGGTGCAGGCGATCCTGCGCAGGACGATTGGGACTTCCCCTTCTTGGATGCCATCACCCCCAACTCGCAGAAGGTCCTCGTTTTCACCCCCCCTGTTTCTCTGCAGATTTCTTGAGCCCCTTCCTGCTCCTCTGGCAGCGTGGACAAGATGGAGTAAGGCCACTGGTCTGACCGTACCCGGCAATGATGACGCAACAACCGCCTCTCATCAGGGATCGCGGGACAGAATGGTCTCAGGATGCTTCAAACATTATCCAAGAGTATCCAACAGTTTCGATTCTCAATCCTGGACCTTCGACATTCGAGGAGCGTGAATAGGAGGAGGAATAGGTATTTCTTCGCCGTCGAATTCGAATAATATTCCTTGCGTCTCCCCTCTCGAGACTGGATTGGTAAGAAGTTGATATGAGGGCAACTGGGAATGTTTCGTCATTCGTGAGCAAGAGGCTCCCAGTCTCTGACCCTCTCCTTGCGCATACACAAGGCTGTAGGCAGACGGGCCTCGGGCTGCTACATTCCTGTGGCAACGCCAGGCCCGCGCTGGCCCTATGTTTGCTCCAGATGTTGGCGGCACACTGGCCCAGGTTCTTTCCAACTACGCCGGCTGGGACAACCTGAACTGTTTTGGGGCACCCTTGGATTGCTATGGTAGCCTCCTGTGGCCCTCTTTGGCCGCCATGGGCTCGTCTTACGAGGCTCGGGGCTCCCGTGCACTCTCTGGGCAGGGGGGTGGAGGAACCCTTTGGCTGATGCGCTCGATGTCCTCTGTGTTATGTTGTGTATCCCATGTGCGGCTTCTTCTTAAGCTCACAGCGCTCAGCAGCGGGCGAAAGGAGTTCCCTGTGCCCCCGCGTCTGCGAGCGAGCCGCACGGGCAGGCCCGTCGGCTGCTCGTCCCCATGCAGAGCATGGGCGACCCGTAAGTCCACCAGCCAGACAGCGCGGACACACAAACAGAATTTGGACTACACATTCTCACATGCCAGCGTTGGTTAGGGATCCGTGGATCTGGCGCGTGGGCGCCAGATCCATGGATCGGGGGAACTACATCCTAGACTTGAAGCCAATACCGCTTGATCTGGCGGCACCGCGCGCCGATCCGGCGCAGAACCCGTCGCTGATCCACGCGACGCGCTTTAAATGTCAGATCTCGCGACCCCCCCCCCCCCGCGCTCGGGAGGCAGGTCCTCCCCCTCCCAGCACCCCCACCCACCGAGTTGGCGGCCGGCAGCCAGAGCTGGAGGGAGCAGTTCAGAGACGCGGTGATCTTCGACAGCGACGATGGCCAGGCTGACCCAAGCGAAAGGAGGTGGAGGAGGAGGAGGAGGAGGAGGAGGAGGAGGAGGAGGAGAGCAAGAAGGAGGAGGAGGAGGAGGAGGAGGAGGAGAGGGAGGAAGGGAGGAGGAGGAGGAGGAAGAGGAGGAGGAGGAAGAGAGGAGGAGGAGGAGGAGGAGGAGGAGGAGGAGGAGGAGGAGGAGGAGGAGGGTGAGGAGGAGGACGCGAAGGAAGACGAGGGGGAGGATGAGGGGGAGGACGCGGGAGAGAGAGCTAGGCGAATACGTCAGAGAGAGAAGGCGAGGAGGGGGAGGAAGCATGGAGGAGTGTGGGGCGCGGCTGCAGAGGCGTCCAGCACGAGGAGCGGACCAAGGTGAAGGGTACTTTGGAGGAGTCGGGAAGTCGGGAACCAGAGCGCACCCAAGATGCATCGACGATGCTGCACCCGACGAATTTCGAGTCAATTCGATGTCCCGGATCGATGCTGACTGATCCTGGGGTGCCATCGTTGACAGGTCGGTCGCGCCGTCACCCCTCGGGACATCGCCCCTCGGGCCACCACGGTGGCAGGTCTAATCTTCACGCTCGGGGCTCGTTGGTTCAGCCAAGTTGAAGTCCGAGCGCAGAAGACTGGATCGGGCACCCAGTCGAGCGCCACCGACGGGGCCACGACGATTGGTTACCTCCCGAGCTGCGGCCAATCGCTGCAGGGCAGTTGAGATCGAGATCGCGCGCAGGGCCCCACCGGCGGCCGCGTGCTCGGTTGGGGCGCACAGCTGTGCCTTGCGAGCTGCCCATCCAAGGGGCTTGAGGCACATGCACCTTGACAGTGTCAGAAGCTGCCACGGACTCTATAAGGGGATGGTTGACATTGGAGCATGGGCTTTCGAGGGCATTACCGCATGGTGTTAGCCGTCGATCCCGAGGCCCACCGGCTGTGTCTTCGACCAGACAGCGTAATTTCGGGGTGGCGGCCAAAACGCCACCCCTGAGAGCTGCGCCCGAACATTCGAGCCTCACGCAAATCAGTCCACAGCGGAACTGGCATGCTGACGCTGACGGTGCGACAATGTCCGAGCCCGAGCCCCGGCAGCCGCGAGGCTGGTGCGGGCGCCTGGGCCAGCCACATCGTCATGATGCCGTGGAAGGTGATATCTGCTATGGTGCTGCGGGGGGAGGGAGAGGTTGCGTTCCCAGTTTGCCTAGCGACCCTGTGAGTCGCAGTATACAGTCGGCCCTGAATAGTAGGTCGACCTTGCCATGTCAAGGGTACCCTTGTGTCCTCTCTTTAGGGGCCCGTGCCTTCCCCTGTGGCTGTGTAGCCCTCGGAAGGGTCTTGTGCCCTCTCGCGTATCCTCTCCAACCAAGCCCGACTGCAGTTGGCGCGGGTGGTCGACTACGTGCGTGTTCGGGCCCGGGGGCATGCAAAAAAAACAAGGGGGGGGGCGGCTCCAGCGCCCCCCCCCCCTCGTCTGGCAGCAACGCGCAGTTTCTGCAGGACTGTCAGACCCATCGTGGAGAATGGAAAATCGCACCCAGAATAAAGGGAGGAAAATCCACCCCGACCCGCCGAATTGTCGTTTACAAAGCAGTCCTGGGCGTGGACCACATAGTCCTGGCCTATTCAACTCCTTCCTTACGTCGGTGCGTGTACTAAATGGCCTAGCTTGTAGCGGCGTTGGTTCTCTATGAGGTCCGCACCTTGCAGGTGGTGGCGTCCTCGCGTGGGGCGTTCCGAGAAGGGCCTCACCGTCGAGGGATCGAAGACGTTGACACCTCCCCCCCAGCGGAAGCAAGAACATACGCTTGCCCGCCAGTGGAAGCCAGCGGAAGTAAAGCGTGTTGGTCTGCGGTGCCTCGGATCCGAGTGGCGGTCGAGCTACGACAGGGCTGGTATTGAGCCAACCAGGCACAGAGGCGGAAGAGACGGCGGGAGGAAGGCCGGGAGAGGGCCGCAGACTGCCAGAGCGTCCGCAGAGCGTGGAGCAATGCGGGGTGTGTCGGAGGCAGGCTCGAGCCCGTGTCATCAACAGTGCGTATGCAGAGGCATTGCAAGTCAAGGGTAAGGAAATGAGCCATGCAAAAACCAGATGGGATACGGTAGCGGGTACGCCCACACAGGTCACCAGGGCACAAGTCAGGGCGCGGAAGGAAAACGTGCGCCCCCCAAGAGATGCCAATGTGTTTGGTTTCAGGGTTTCCGGAGTCGGACACATCTCGGCGACGTGCGAGGGATCCCGAGGATACGAGGATAATCTGTAGAGCGCGATTACACACGCACCCCCCCCCCCTCCACCACACCCCATCGAAGAGAGAGTCGGGTCGGACGAGCGGGGGAGATTTGAAAAGCAGTGGGTACGAGATCTGGTGTGTGCAGCGGGTGTCGGCCCCGCCGGCAGGCACCCTCCTCCATACGTTGACGCCTGAAGCCAGCTGCGTGAGCCGATGCGTTGCACCCGCTTTGCGAGCCTCCCGTCTCGCCCGACCCGAGGGAGCGAGCGAGAGAGATAGAGAGGGAGGGAGAGAAAGAGAGAGAGAGAGGTGTGTATATATATATATACACATACATATATATATATATATATATATATATATATGCGTGTATGTATATATATATACAGAGAGAGAGAGAGAGAGAGCGAGACAAGGAGAGAGGGAAATAGAGAGAGAGAGAGAGACCGGCAGACAGACAGACAGACACAGACACGGAAACAGAGAGAGAGAGAGAGATGAAGCAATTGCATATTTAGATCAGGCTGGGTTTCACGAAATGGTTGCTAACCCTCAGGGCTAGGAGCCAAGTCTGAATATGTAGCGTGGGATCTGGCCCGCGGCACCTGAGCGATCAGCCCGGCAACCAGGGTTTCAGGAGAGACATGTGGCGCTCCAGAAAGGGTCTCGCCTCCGAGGGGTCGAGGGGTTGACACCTCACCCTTGGCGAAAGGCGGCGGAAGGCCGGCGGGAGGCGGCGGAAGAAAGACGAGGGCGGCTCTTCCAGCGGATGCCCGTAGAAATTGGCGGAAGCAAAATAGACAGCCCAAGAGATGCAAGCCAGGGCTTCTCGGACGAGCCATGTGAGAGGATGCAGAGGGTACGAGGAAGGGCGGAGAGGAACTGGCTTGTGAGACTGCTGGGTGAGGGGGAACGGCGAGCATCAAAGCAGGTTCCCGCCGCACTGGCCGCGGCAGCTGCAGGTCGACGAGCGAGGGCGGAGATATGGACGAAGAGGCCGACGACGATGACGACGCCGACGATGACAAGCATGACGAAGATCAGGACGATAACAAGGGAGATGACGATGATAGGCAAGAGGAGGGCCAGGATGGAAAGGCAAAGATGGGTGAAAAGGAGGATGTGGAGGAGGTGGGGGAGGACGACGGTGAATGGGAGGATGAGGAAGAGAGGAGGAGGAGAAAGAGGAGGATGAGGATTTTCGTGAGCAGGGGGAGGCAAAAAGGCAACGGGCAAGGCTGACAAGGAGGAGTAGAGGAGGAGGAGGAGGAGGAGGAGGAGGAGGAGGAGGAGGAGGAGAAGGAGGAGCAGGAGGAGCAGGAGGAGCAGGAGGAGCAGGAGGAGCAGGAGGAGCAGGAGCTATCTTTGAGTGAGTTGGGAATCGATCGCGTAGTAGACGGGCAGAAGTAGAGAGAGAGAGAGAGGGAGCGAGAGAGGGAGACGGATGCTTCAACCAGGTGCCCCCTCCCAGCCTCTGCGACGGGATGTTATGCTTCATCGTGTCCTTGGTACTGATAGGAGCGCAGCCTTTCACTGCCTCGTGTCTGGCTGGTGCTCCGGCTTGGCAGCAGCCGCTTGCTCTTCCGATCCGCACTATGATACACGTGTTCTTCCTTTCCTTCGCAGCTCAACATCCATCGCTATGTCATACCATAGTATACCTGTGTGCGCAGACGCATCAGAGTACGGTAGGTTCGTGTCGTGTCGACCGGCGGCGACCCCGCCAGCGGCGTTCAACTTTGAACGCCGCGGGCGACCCAGAATCGTTCGATGTGGATCGATTGGACGCTTCGAAAACGGCCGATCGTTCAAGGTTGAACGATCCCCGCGGTGTCAGAAACCAACGCCGAAGTCGGCACGACACGGACCTGCCGTACTTGTTCCCCGCCTTCTCGCTGCAGAGGCGCAGGTCGCTCGCTGAACATTGTGTGGCCACTTGGGTCGCGAGGGCGCTGCCGAAATGGGGGCCCAGGGTGGCCCAATGAGACCTTGGGAGGCCTTCGGAGACCCTCCTCCTCCTCCTCCTCCTCCTCCTCCTCCTCCTCCTCCTCCTCCTCCTCCTCCTCCTCCTCCTCCTCCTCCTCCTCCCCCTCCTCCCCCTCCTCCTCCTCCTCCCCCTCCTCCCCCTTCGGAGGCCTTTTTGACGTCAGAACCCTCGTCAAAAATAAACTGAGGGATTCTGTTTTCGGCGATTGCATGGTCAGCGCTACTCCAATGCTGACGCTAGATATCTGACGTGGACGCAGGGGCTTCGAAAACCCGACGACACCCCCGCAGCATTGAAGAACGCAGCTTCTAACAAGTGCCCGAGAAGATCGATCGTCGTGATTTCCAACTTTGTGTCTGTTTATTTTTGACGAGGCTTGTAGGAAGCCGTGGGAGGTCCTGGCCATGGGAGGCCTTGGGGGGGGGGAGTCAGTGGGAGGCCCTGGACAGCCAGAGGCGGCCCGGTGCCCACAGGGCCGGCGATGCTGTCGTGCGCCCCTCCCAGAGCTTCAACGATCAGATTTGTCAACCGGCGTTGTTTCCTCGATGTGGGCCTCTGGGGCCCATGGCAGGGCCCGGGACCACCCAGAATGGACCTGGGGCGCAAAGTTGGCCAGGAGGGGAAAACGCACAGACACAATGAATCGTCGATCCCCAGGAAAATACAGGAAAATGTGGACAGCGGGGATGACGAAAACTCTGTGTATATATATATATATATACACACAAAATTGGGAACCCTGGGGGTTGTGGTAATTTACTTGTGTGTCCCTGGGCCCCTTCAACCGGCCCCTAAGAAGGGGCGCCGGGGCCTCTTGGGAGCTGCCTGGCGCCCCTCCTCTCTTCGGTTCCTGAGCGGCTGCGCGTGTCGGGGGGGGGTCCTGGTGTCTCTCGGAGCGCGCGAGGGAGGCTCGGGAGCTGCAGGCCCGGGGGGACTCGGGCTCCCCGTAACTTTTTAGGACTCGCCGTGCGGTAACAGGCAGTACCGAACTCAATCATATGTTTATTGAGTTTCGCTGGATGCGATGGAGCTCGCTCCATGCTTTGAATCAGCTTGAATCAGCCTCCTCCTCTTCCTCCTCCTCCTCCTCCTCCTCCTCCTTCTCCTTTCGGTTCCTGATAGGCTGCACGTGTCGGGGGAGGGTCGGAGGGCTGAGCGTTTCCGGGGGCTCTCGGACGTGATCGTCGGCTCCTAGATGCATTCTTGCATCGTGATGCGTTCGGCCTCGCCGAGAGCGCTCGGGGGGCACTCGAGTTGCAACCCTAACTGCCCCTCCTCCCTTCTGTTCTTGATCGGCTGCGCGTGTGAGGGGGGGGATTCGGAGGGCGGAGCGTTTCCGGAGGCCCTTGGACGTGCTCGTCGGCTCCTGGAGGCCTTCTTGCGTCGTGATGCTCCAGCAGCTGCGCCTCGCTGGGAGCGCTCTGGGGGCACCCGAGTCACGACGCCAACGGCCGCTGGAGGCCCGAGCGGGCTGCGGCCCGAGAGCCGAGTGGCCCCTCGCCGGGGTGATCGCGGGTGCGCAGCATTCGGGGGCGCGGGGCGACCAGACCCAAGCACGCGAGCCACTGCAGTCGCGTCATATGCAACGAGCGGCAGACCGCGCGCCAAAGGCACCTCTTGGCCAGGGCCACTCGCGCGTGGACGCAGCGGGTGCCTCCTGCCCTTCCTGCTCGCCCTTCGTTTGCCCCCGCGCTGCCGTGCAGGGCGCCCTCTCCACTCCTCTGCCTCCCCGCCCCCCCACCACCCCCTCCTGCTCCGCAGCCACAGGCAAGCCACGGAAACAAGGGCCACCTTGGGCTCAGGAGTGGCTCTGGTTCCCGTGCCGCTGTGCAGGGCGCCCTCTCCATTCCTCGGCCTCCCCCCCCCCCAACCACCCTCCTGCTCCGCAGCCACAGGCAAGCCGCGGAAGCAAGGGCCACCTTGGGCTCAGGAGGAGCCCTGGTTCCGGGGCCGCTCCTCAGATCCAGGTCGAGGAGCCTGTTCGTGGCCGAAGCCCGCCGCGGCCAGGAACGCCCCGTCCACTGCTTCCTCAGCGTCTTCCCTGCAGCAGCGCGAGGACTGGAGCCGTTTCGGCCGTTTGGGCTCCAGGGTCCTCCTCTCTTGCATCCCCTGGCCCGGACCCCACACGATATTCTTTGTCCTCAACGTCGACCCGAGGAGGAGGAGGAGGAGGAGGAGGAGGAGGAGGAGGAGGAGGAGGAGGAGGAGGAGGAGATGGAGATGGAGGAGGAGGAGGAGCAGGAGGAGGAGGAGGACGAGGAGGAGGAGGAGGAAGTGGGGTGCCTCAATGGATTTTTTCCCCAAGGAAGCCTCGCGACCTCAAGTCCTTCAAAAAAGAAATGTACACGGTCTTCCCGTTCACCACAACGGGGTCGCAGCAGCACCTCCCGCCAGAGGTCTCGACCCACTCCCCAGCACTCTGGTGATTCCTCCCGAGCCTCTGCTGCCGATGGCCCCCTGGACCCGGCCAGGGCCTCTGAAGAGGCCGAAAGCAGCAGAAACCGCCGGAGGAGGAGGAGGAGGAGGAGGAGGAGGAGGGAGGAGGAGGGAGGAGGAGGAGGAGGAGGAGGAGGAGGAGGAGGAGGAGGAGGAGGAGGAGGAGGAGGAGGAGGAGGAGGAGGAGCTGTTCACGACGCGAGGGGGTCTGGGGACCTCCCCTCTCGCCCTCCACCGCCTGCCGGCCTGCCGCGGGCGATGGCCGAGCTGGCCGAGAGGCTGCGAGCCCGGCGGCACCTGGTGGAGGGAGCCCCCGGGACAGCGGGCGGGGGCGCGCCCCCCGCTCCGAGCAGCGCCTCCTCGGGCGGTCCGCGGCAGGAGCAGGCCGCGCCGCGGGGCGCGGCGCCGGAGTCCGAGATGGAGACCGGAGGGCCACGAGTGCTGCGGATGGGGCATGCCTCGGGGGCGGGGCGGGGATTGACCCTCCGACGGAGTTTACCCATCCCCCCCGCTTCCTCCTCCTCATCGTCCTCCTCCTCCGCCTCCTCCTCCTCGTCGCCCTTCTCCTGCTCCTCCTCGTCGTCGTCGTCCTCCTCCTCCTCCTCATTCTCCTCCTCCTCCTCCTCCTCCTCCTCCTCCTCCTCCTCGTCCTCCTGCTCTTCCTCCTCACCCCCTCTTTTTTCCCCTTCCGACTGCCCAACACCCCTCGCGGATCCAGGGGCGGGATAAAGTTCATGAAGTGTTTAAGAACTCCACCCTTACCGGCTTAAGGATGACATTGCCCGCACTGGAAAGCGTTATCTCCGCACCAGAAGGATGATGTGGCAGGATGATGTGGCGATCGCCTTTAGCGCCGCGCGCATTCATTTCAAAAACTCTCAAGAGTTTTACGGATGGAGGGTGGCTCGTTGCTCTCGCCTCAGCGTTGCGCACAGTCGTTTTTCTTGTTTATGTTCTTCGAATTGCAAGAGCTTCAGAAATATAGGGCAGTTCGTTGCTCTCGCTTCAACGCCGCGTACATACGATTCAAACATTTGCAAGAGCTTCACAGATGGAGGGCTGCTGGATTTCAAAATGTGGCTCTTGCTTGAGCGCCGAGCACATTCGTTTCAAAATTTACAAGGTCTTCACAGATGGAGGGCGGCTCGTTTTCAACATGTGGTTCTCGCTTGAGCGCCACGTACATGTATTTCAAAAGTTTGCAAGAGCTTCGCGCATGGATGGCGGCTCGTTTTCAAAATGTTGTTCTCGCTTTCGCACTGTGCACATTCGTTTCAAAAGTTAGCAAGAGCTTTGCGGATGGAGGTCAGCGCGTTTTCAAAATGTCACTCCCGCCTCAGCGCCGCGCACACTCGTTTTGAACCTGTTGCATGAGTTTCACGGATGGAGGGCGGCGCGTTTTCAAAATATGATGCTTGCCTCAGCGCCGCGCACATTGTTCTGCAAGCGTTTCAAGAGATTCACAGATGGAGGGCGGCTCGTTCTCAAAATGTTGTTCTCGCCTCTGCGCTGCGCACATTCGCGTTCGATTCCACGAGATTCACGGATCGAGTGCATGCTCGTTTTCAACATGTTGTTTTCGCCTCAGCGCCGCGCACATTCGTTTGGAAAACGTTGCAAGAGCTTTTCGAATTGAGAGCGATTCGTTTTGAAAATGTTACTCCCGCCTCAGCGCCGCGCACATTCGCTTTCAAAATGTTGCAAGAGTTTCACGGATGGAGGGCGATTCGTTTTTAAGATGTGGTTCTTGCTTCAGCGCCGCGCACATTCGTTTGGAAAACGTTGCCAGATCTTCACAGGTTGAATGCGGCTGGTTTTCAAAATGTGGTTCTCGCTTCAGCGCCGCGCACAGTCGTTCCAAAAAATTGCAAGATTTTCACGGATGGAGTGCGGCTCGTTTTCAAAATGTGGTTCTCGCCTCAGCGCCGCGCACACTCGTTTCAATTAGCCGGGCGAAGGACCCAACCATACGCAGCTGCGAATAGCGCAATTATGAATATCAGCTTCGCCCGCGCTCCTTATGGGGCCAGGGCGTGCCGACATGCGCGGCGGGGCACACAACGCAAGCGAAGACGATAGGTCTGTGTGCGAGAGACTGAGAGCGAGTGAGTCCGATTGTAGATGAGTTCGCGCGCGCGTGAGTCTACGTGCATAAATATCGACGCCCATGTCGGCGCGCCTCTCACGAGGATCGCGCCCGCTTACTTCCCGTTTTTCTTCTCCCTCTTTGCCCACGCCCACGTCCAAGGTAGGGCGTAGGGCGTAGGAGGGAGGAGGGGGGAGAGGGGAGAACCGCGGGGCTCGCCGCTCGCCCATCCCCCATCCTTGCATCATCGCCCATCGCCCCCACTCCGCACTCCTCCCTCTCCACTCCTCCAATCCTCCACTCCTTCACTCTCTGCTTTACTCCTCGGTCCTCAGTCCTCAGTCCTCAGCTCTCAGTTCCCAGTCCTCCACTCTTCGACTCAGACCTCAACTCCTCTACACCTTAGGCGATGCTTAAGAAAACTTAAATTTTCGGCCAGAGTCTCGATTATTCTTAATGTTTCAATGTAAATCCTAAGATTTGAATGGAAATGTTTGGTTTTTTTATTCAAGTTCTGAGACTATGAGTTTCTTAACCCATGATTTCTCAAGCATTTCGCAGGGTGTACTCTGCTCCTCAGTCCTCCTCCTCCCTCCTCTGCTCTCCACCCCGCCGCGACGACGACGGCCCTGATCCCTGATGCCCTGCTCCCCGCTGGCGCCCTGGCGGCGATGGCGACGGCGGCGGGGGGGCGGAGAAGAGGGCGGGGGGCGGGGAGGGGAGGGGGGAGGGGAGGAGGGGAAGGGGAAAAAATCAGAAGGAAGAGGCGAGGGAGGGGCGAGAAGGACATCTACAGTGAGCAGGAGAAAGAAGAAGGAGGAGAGCGAGGTGATTTGCCGAAACGTGCCGGAACGTTAAACTGCAAGCGAATGTCTGCCATTCCCCCCCACGATGCGGAGAACGCGAGCTTTATCAGTGGGGGAGGGCGATCCGTCAGCGGCAGCGTCAGATCATTCAGGCGCTGAGTGGCGAGACCGAGCCATTGCGAGATCAGCTCAGCCCGGCTGGTGACATAGTTTTGCCAGAATGTTTTCAGGAAGCGCGCGAGACGCCTTCAATGAATTCAGCACAACATTGTCAGAGACGCAGCCAGGGGGAGGGAATGGGGGGGAGAAGGAGAAGGGGGGGAACAGGGAGGAGAAGGAGAACATGGAGGAGGAGAAGGGGGGCAGGGGGGAAGGCTTGCAGCGCTCAGCCGAGGAGCGGCTTTAAGCGCTTAGTCGAGGAACGGCCGCCATTGCTCAGAATTCCCGGAGCGAGCCAGCGCATAGAACATCAGCGTTAGACTGTCAGGATTCGCGCACAGTTTTTAAACCAACGCGCGCGGCACTAAGGCGAAAACCACATTTTGAAACCGAGCCGCCTTCGATCCGCGCAACCCGTGCAAATCCATAAAGCGGATGCGCGCGGCGCTAAGGCGAGAGCCGCATTGTGAGACCGAGTCGCCCTCAATCCGTGAAACCCGCGCACATTCTCAGAAACGAATGCGCGCGGCGCTAAGGCGAGAGCTAGATTTCGAAACCGAGCCGCGCTCAACCCGCGAAACTCGTGCGCAGCTGTCATGGCGAACGCGCGCGACATTAAGGCGAGAGCTAGATTTTGATACCGAGCCGCCCTCAACCCGCTAAGTTCGATTTTGGGACCGAACCGCCTTCAATTCGCGGGACTCGTGTAAAGTTTGATAGCGAGCGCGCGCGGCGCTGAGGCGAGAGCCAGATTTTGAACCCGAGCCGCCCTCAATCTGCGAAGTTCGTGCAATCTTTCAAGCGACTGTGCGCGGCGCCTTGGCGAGAGCTAGATTGTAAAGCCGAGCCGCCCTCAATCCGTGAAACTCGTTCACAGTTTTAAACATTCAATGTGTGCGGCGGGAGCTAGATTTTGAAATCGAGCCGCCTTCAATCCGCGAAACTCGCGCACATTCAAGAAAGCGAATGCGCGCGGCGCTGAGGCGAGAAATAGATTTTGAAACCGAACCGCCTTCAGTCCGTGAAACTCGTGCACATTCTCCCAAAACGAATGTACGCGGCGCTAAAGGCGAGAACTCGGTTTTGAACTCGAACCGCTTTCAACCCGTGAAACTCGCGCGCGCTCAAGAAACCGCATGCGCGCGGCGCTGAGGCGAGAGCTAGATGTTGAAACTGAGCGCCCTCAATCCGTGAAGCTCGCGCATTTTTTAAGCGAGTGCGCACGGCGCTGGGGCGAGAGCTAGGTTTATAAAACGGCGGCCTTCAATCCGTGAAACCCGTGCACATTTAAGAAAGCGAATTCGCGCGGCGCTGACGCGAGAGCCAGATTTTGAAACCGAGCCGCCCTCAATCCGTGAAGTTCGCGTAAATTGTATCAGTGAGTGTGCGCGGCGCCAAGGCGAAAACTAGATGTTGAAAACGAGCCTGGGGTGGTCGGATGTTGTTGTGTTG
Source organism: Prorocentrum cordatum (assembly GCA_963575745.1). Lineage (NCBI taxonomy): Eukaryota > Dinophyceae > Prorocentrales > Prorocentraceae > Prorocentrum > Prorocentrum cordatum. The sequence goes on along the minus strand of CAUYUJ010014271.1, from coordinate 90,019 downwards.
CTCATTGCGCGGTGACGAAAATATCTTTCCGCTGGAATCATCCACGGGAATGTTTTTTTGTTCATAACAAATGCGGTGCTAAAGTAACGGGGAGGGGGTTCTGACATATTTCTTGAAGTTATAGCCCCACCCAGACACGCTCTCGTCGCGCCCAGAATCACGACGCGGAAGGTTTCGGGACATTTTCGGCCTCCGGGGCCGTCGCCAGGCCTCGGGGCCGTCAAACAGCAGTTCGGTATGAAAAACCAGCCCTGGGGAAGAGGTCGGGACTTCCAGGGACCGCGCACAGAAACTTCCAGACATGGCAGGTCTGGGTCCTACACCGGTCCTGGCCAGGCCCATCCTGAGCCCAAGGAGCATGTACACCGATCCTGTGCCCGGGCTGGGGCTGGCCAGGCTCCGTGTACGCATACAGTTGGCGCCCCCCCAGGAGCGGAAGCTGCGCGAGCGGCGCTCGGTGGTGGATTCCAAGGGCACGCTCTTCCACGGCGACTCGGCGGCCAGCGCGGGCGAGGGCCCGAAGCGAGAAGCGGAGCCGTCGATCGACCAGTGGGGGCGCGTGTCCTCGTCCGCGCCCCGGCCCCCTCGCGGCGGCGGCGAAGCCGTCACGGCAGTGAGCAGCGCCAGCGGGCGGCCCTTTGCCAGCGGCCGGCTGGCGGCCGCGGCATCCGCAGTGACGCGCGAGCCCACCGGGCCGCATAGCAACGTGGGGTCGGAGCTGATGCGGAAGCTGCAGGCCCGCCGCGGCGTCGTGGACTCTGAGGGCAGCGCCTGGCAGAAGCTGCCCGAGCCGCAGCCTGTGGTCAGCAGGACCACGTCCGAGCAGACGCAGCCGGCGGTCAGCAGGAACGTGTCCGGCGACGCCGAGAGTTCACCCCGACCCCGCGGCGACCCGACGGCGCAGCCGGTGGCCAGCAGGACGGGGGCGCCCACTGCGCCTGCAGGGGCGGGCGGCGGCGGTGAGCTGGCGGCGGCCCTGCAGAAGCGGCGCTGCGCCATGGAGGAGCCGCCCTCGCCCGAGCCGGCCCGGGAAGCAGAGGGCCCGGGCCCTCGCCGCGTGCCCGCCCGGCGCCCGTGCCAATCTCAGGCTCGGGCGGGGGGCAGCTGAGACAGCGGCGGCCCTTTCCCGGGACCCATTCTGATCCGCCGCCTGAGAAACACCCAGGAGCAGGACGAGCAGAGCTCCAGACCACATCTTCCTGCGACATCTCCTCGAGCAGGAGCTGCGATGACCCCGGAGCCCGAAATCTCAGAGCTGTTCGAGGCGGATCCAGCCGTGGCGACAGGAATCCTCCAGAAGGCCCGCAGAGGACGCAAAACGCCATGGAGGGCCGCCGTTGTTTTGAGGCTGGCCCTCCTCCGACAGGCGCTGCCGGCCGGAGGCGCGCAAGGCCTGCCTCTGCCGTGGGAGCGGCTCAGGTGTTCGGAGGGCACCTTTTATATACCCACACCAGCCCTGGCCACCAACTACCCTTCCCTCCTCCTCCTCCTCCTCCTCCTCCTCCTCCTCCTCCTCCTCCTCCTTGTCTTCCTCCTTCTCCTCCTCCTCCTCCTCCTCCTCCTTGTCTTCCTCCTTCTCCTCCTCCTGCTCCTCCTCCTCCTCATCATCATCCTTGTCTTCTTCCTCCTCCTCCTCCTCCTCCCTCCTCCTCCTCCTCCTCTGCCTCCTCCTCCTCCTCCTCCGCCTCCTCCTCCTTCCTCCTCCTCCTTCGCCTCCTCCTCATCCTTCCTCCTGATTATCCTCCTCTTCCTCCTCGTTCTCCTCTTCAATTCCTTGTCCTTATAGAGAACTCCTCCCTGTCGCACCCCGAGGCCAGTTTTTCGGGTGGGTCGGGCGTTTCGCCTGAGACATCCTCACCATGTATGATTCTGAAGCATGAGAAGTGACAACAGCTTCACAAATGGAGGGCGGGGCGCTTTCAAAATGTGGCTCTCGCCTTAGCGCCGCGCAAATTCGTTTTCGAAAGTCGCAAGAGTTTCACGGATTGAGGGCGGGTCGTTTTCAAAATGTGGCTCTCGCCGTAGCGCCGCGCACATTCGTTTTCAAAGGTCGCAGCAGCTTGACGGATTAAGGGCGGTACCTTTTCAAAATGTGGTTCTCTCCGTAGCGCCGCGCGCATTCTTTTTCAAAATTTGCAAGAGCTTCACGGATTGAGGGCGGGTCGTTTTCAAAACGTGGTTCTCGCTTTAGCGCCGCGCACATTCGTTGTCAAGTTTTGCAAGATGTTCACGGATTGAGGGCGGGTCGTTTTCAAAATGTGGCTCTCGCCGTAGCGCCGCGCACACTCGGTTTAACAATTTGCAAGAGTTCCACGGATTCCCATGATCAACGTACCAGAAGTGGCGTTTTGGACGGATTCGGGATTATGCGGGCGCAACAGTTATGTTGATTCGCGGTATTGAAGTCCCAAACATGGCATTCTGGCAGGATTCCGGGTCGTCAAGACGCAGCAGTGAGGTTGATTTGTGGCGTTCAAGTCCCGAGAGCGATACATTGCACGCTTCAGGACCTTCAAACGGTTGCCTTCCAACGAGGCACTTCCCTCAGTGGAAAGGAACCGTTGTACGGGCCTATGGAGGGAGGGTCCATTCCAACATCGTTGATGACTTGGGTTTACACTGGTCCTCCTCCTCCTCCTTCTCCTTCGCCTCTTTCTCCTCTCCCCCCCCCTCTACCCGTTCCTCAGCCCCCCATCCTTCGCGTGGTGTCGACTGGCGGCGACCTCGCCGCCGCCGCCGTTCAATGTTGAACACCGCCGGTGACCTAGAGTCGATCGATGTTGAACGGTCCGAGGTTTATGAAACGGCCAATCGTTCAAGATTGAAGGCTCCCCTGCTGTCAGAACTCGACGCCGAAGTCGACAGGACACGAACCTGCCGTACCCGGACGCGCTCGCGTCGTGACCAATTCACGATTGGAGGCTTTTTGGCCAGTGTCGGCCTCCAGGGCACCTCGCCAGGCATCGGGACCAGCAAAAAAAAAACACGCGGGATGAAGCGCCGGAACGGTCGAGAGTTCTGGGGACCGCGCACCGAACAAGAAAGTCCAGGCATCGCACGTCTGCTGATACAGTCAGCCCGTATAGTAAGGATGCGCGATGAGGATGCGAGGGCCTTGGACGCCCATTTCGAAGCTTTTCGAGCGGGGCGCGGCCAGCGAAAGCGGCGAAGGATGGACCGAGGAGGCAAGGATGCAAGGGTACCCTTGGGAAGGTTGCCCATCCTCACTATGCGGGTTGACTCTGCACTTAAGTCGGGCCTGTCCCTCTACAGGGGGAATATTCAAAAATAGTCAAACAACTAGTCTGGGGATTATTTTGTTAGTATTTGGGGGCATCTTTTGAGTATTGTTTGATTCTTTTTTATTTTTCGTCCAAAATCCCCCTGCAGGGGGACAGGCCCGACCTAACTCTACACGCACGCCGGCTCTGGCCGGGGCCATCCTGGGCCCAGGACCGGTGCCTGCGCCCTCCCGGCGCGGGCAGGCGAGCAAACACAAAGCAGGCATGCGGATCCTGGGCCCCGGGGTCGGGCCTGGGCAGCACCGGCGTCGGTGTATAAATAAGTCGGGCCTGTCCCTCTACAGGGGGAATATTCCGAGATACTCACAAGATGTGTCTGGGGACGATTTGTTTTAATATCATTTTCGACCATTTTGGCTTATTTTTTGACTATGTTTCATTCTTCGTCGAGAATCGGCCTGTCGGGAAACAAGCCCGACTGGAGTGTACAAAGTGCTGCCCTTCTAGGCGCGGGGCCCTGACCTGGGCCTGCGAGTTCTGGGCGCCGAGGGCGCTGCTGCCGCCCCCCGAGGAGCCGGGCAGAGAGGGGGGGAGCCGCCGCCACCGCCGGGGGCGGCCACGGGTCCCTCCCGGGGAAGCCGAGGCTCCGGGAAATCGAGGCCCGAGGAGGTTTCTGGCGGGTAGAGCCAGGACCCCAGGCAAGGGGACCCGGCAAGCAGCAGGGCCCCGGAGCCCCCAAATGGGCCAGAATCACGAAACCAGCTCTGCCGTAGCTGGTGTTTTTTCGGGGTGACGGCAGTTCCGGTCAGTGGAACGGGGCGGGGGGGGGGGGGGCGTCCCCCAGTACACATCGCTGAACCAGGTCCCACTAAACCCAGTTCTGCCAACGCCCGATTCTGGACGCCTGGGGTCGTTCTGAAGGGCTCTCGCGTGCCCTCGGGGACCCCCTCGCTGGAAGAAGTGGCGCTTGCTCGAGGCACCCCTGCGGGCACCCCTGCGGGCAGGAGCTTTGGCTCACCGTGTCGCGCTCACCCGTGTTCTGGCCCTCCACGCTTCGCGACGCGACGCGCGACGCCGCGCGTCGAACATCCCGAGCGTCGACGTCCTGAGCTTCTCCGCTCGCCCCTCCTCCTCCTCCTCCCTATCCTCCTCCTCCTCCTCCTGCTCCCTATCCTCCTCCTCCTCCTCCTCCTCCTCCTCCTCCTCCTCCTCCTCCTCCTCCTCCTCCCTATTTCTCCTTCTCCTGAGCTTCTCCGTCCCGCGGAGCGGAGCGACTTCTTCTCATCGCGGCGCGGCAGAGGCAATCCGTTCGTGCGCTCCAGCAGCCGGGGCGGGGCGCACGACTTGCCCCGCAGCAGGACAAAGAGACAGGGCTCGAGGGCGGCCGCGGAGCAGGGGGAGCGGGGGGAGGGCACTCACAGCACGAAGGTCTTCGGCATGATGGGCCCGTGCGGCCAGGCGTTGATGAGGCGTCCTGCAGTGGACGTGGAGCGGCGTCGAGTCCGCACCCAGAGGCTGAGGCAACGGCTGCAGACGCTGGAGGCGCAATTAGAGCAAGTAGTCCACTTCAGGGCGGATGGCGAGCGAGTGACATGGCACCCAAGTGTTCGTCAAGGGGCCGTGCTGCCAGGTGTTCTGGCGCACAGCGCTTGCGTGGCGCAGGGAGGCCAAGGCCGAGGGGTTGGCCAGCGAGCCGCTCACGGCAGCAAAATGCCGCGAGCCTCCGAGCTGAGCTGCTGAGGCTGGGATTCAAAGGCGAGAGGGAGGGGGACGGTCCCGACCGGCGCACGCATCACAGCCGGGAGCGGCGGGAGCGCCCAGCCACAGGTCTTGTCGCAGCGTCCTGCTGCCATTGCGCGTGCTTCTCGCGCGCGACGGCGGCGCCAAAGGAAGAAAAGGTCAACGGTGTGGCGCGGGTCGTCTTCTGCGTGCCACCCCCACTGGACGCACTCTCCTGCCCGCTGGTCCAAACACCGGCAGGGCCGGCTACCACTGCCCCCGCCCGTCCTCCTCGCGCGCGCTGATCGGGGTAGTAGTGCGAACCCGTGGATTAAATTTACGGTGTGCTGAACCTGGGACTCGCACACCTTGGGTGAAAAACTCGTCGAAGTTGAACCGCTCGGGAGTCCCTGGGGCCGTGTCGGGGGCATCTTGGGCCCTCCTGCGAGCCTGTGTGTCTTGGGGGCCGCTGGCAGTTCCATGTGGCTGTGTGGTACCCCTTCTTGGACAGTCCTGGGGCCTTTTGCGGCCGTCTAGGGGCAGTCGGCCTGGCCTCCTGGAGCGTCTCGGGGCGATCTGTGGTGGTCCTAGAGCCGTCTGGGGCTGGTATAGGCTCCGTGTGGGGGGCCGTTTTCGGGCGGAAATGGCGAGAACACGGAACAGCTTCCAAAACCGCCAGAAGATCGTGAACTTCTTTCTGCCGGGGAATGTCATCGGGGCCCGGTTGGGCCGTGTTCGGGGGCATTCGGCCCGTTTGTAGGGGCGTTTTGAAACGATCCTGGGGCTCTCATCGGCTTTGTCGGAGACCTCTGGGGCCGGCCTGGGGCCATGGTAGGGGTGCGGGGTTTGTTTGAGCTCGTTTTGGGCATCTTGGGCGGGCCCTCTTGGGCCTGTCGTGTGGACCACTGGGGGTTCTATGTGGCTGTGCGGGAACCCTGGATAGTCATGGGGCCTTTTCCGGCCGTCTAGAGGCAGTCGGCCTAGCATCCGTCTCGGGGCGATTTGGGTTGGCCCTGGAGTCATCAGGGGCTGGTGTAGGCCTCGTGTGGGGCCGTTTTCAGGGGGAAATGGCGGGAACACGGGTCAGATTCCAAAACCATACGAAAATCGTTAATTTTCGGCCTCGGGGGACCGTCATCGAGGTCCGTTTGGGCCGTGTTCGGGGGCATTCGGCCAGTCAGCAGGGGCGCTCTGGGACGATCCTGGGGCTTTCGAGGGCGTTCTGGAGGCCTCTAAGACTCTAAGGTTGGCCTGGAGCCATGGTCAGGGTGTGGGGCTTGTTGGAGCTCGGTTTTGGGCCTCTTGTGCGGCTCCTGGGGCCCGCTTGGGCCTGTCGTGGGGACCACTGGGGGTTCTATGTGGTTGTGTGGGGGCCCTGTTGGATAGGCATGGGGCCCTCTGGGGGCAGTCGGCCCAGCCTCCTGGAGCGTCTCGGGACGAGCTGGGATGGCCCTGGCGGCTGGGCCGTTTTCATCGTCGAGCCGCTTCGGGCTGTCATGGGGTTGTGTTCGGGTTCTTGGGACGTCCCCCCGCCATCCCGAGCGCATCGGAGCAGTAGTAGAGCTGCTTGATGCCGTCTTGGGGCTACTTGGGGGCTGTCCGGAGCCGTCCGAGAGCGGCGGGGCGCTCCGGACGCTCGGGGGCATCTGGCGACTTTCTCGCCCCGCTTGCACGCGCAACGACCAGAATTGCATTGCGGATGATGGTGGGTTCAAGCTCCACTCCCAGCATTTCGCACAGCAGCGCCAGGGCCTGCTGTCAGTGCCTTTGCCCGTCCTTCTCGCACGCGCTGATCGGGGTGCTGTGACAGATGATGGCGGGCTCAGATTCACTCCCAGCATTTCGCTGAGCAGCGCCAGGGCAGGCTGCCACTGTCGCTGCCAGTCCATTTCGCACGCGGTGATCGGGGTGCTGTAGCAGATGATGGTGGGCTCCAGCCTCACTCCCAACATCTCGCTCAGCAGCGCCGGCGCTGGCTGCCATCGGGGTGTTGTAGCAGATATTAGCAGATGATGGCGGGCTCCAGCTTCACTCCCAAAGTCTCGCTCAACAGCACAGGGGCCGGCAGCCGCTTGCCCTGCCCACCCTTCTCGCACGCGCTGATCAGGGTGCTGTGACAGATGATGGCGGGCCCCGTTCCACTCCCAACGCCCCAGCGCCAGGGCCAGCCGCCAATGTCGTTGCCCGATTTTCTCGCACGCGCTGGTCGGGGCGACGTAGCACATGATGGCAATTAGGCTCCAGCATCGCTCCCAACATCTCGCTGAGTAGCGCCAGGGCCGGCAGCCGCTGCCGCTGCCCGTCCTTCGCGCACGCGGTGTTCGGAGCGCTGTAGCAGATGATGGAGCCTCACTCCAGACATCTCGCTCAGCAGCGCCAGGGCCGGCTGACGCTTCCTTTGCCCGTCCTTCCCGCGCGCGCTGACCAGAATATTGTAGCAGATGATGGTGGGCCCCAGCTTCGCTCCCAACTTTTCGCTGCGTAGCGCCAGGGCCGGCTGCCACTGCCTCTGCCCGTCCTTTTCGAGTGCGCTGCTCGGGGTGCTGTATCGGATGATGGTGGGCCCCAGCTTCGCTCCCAACATCTCGCACAGCAGTGCCAGGACCGGCTGCCCCTGTTGCTTCCCGTCCTTCCCGCACGCGCTGGTCGCAGTGTTGTAGCAAAGGATTGCGGGCTCCAGCATCGCTCCCAACATCTCGCTGAGCCCCGCCAAGGCCAGCAGCTGCTGCCGCTACCCGTCCTTCTCGCACGCGGTGTTCGGAGTGCTGTAGCAGACTATGGCGGGCCCCAGCTTCGTTCCCAACACCCCGTTCAGCAGCGCTACTGCACGCATGCTGCTGCCGCCCCTGTCCGTTTTTTCTCGCACAAGCTGATCGGGGTTCTGTAGCAGATGATGGCGGGCTCCAGCTTCACTCCCAAAGTCTCGCTCAACAGCACAAGGGAAGGCAGCCGCTCCCTTGCCCGCCCTTCTCACACGCGCTGATCGGGGTGATGTAATAGATGATGGTGGGCCCAGTTTCGATCCCAACGTCGTAAGGCCAGGGCCGACCGCCACTGCCCCTGCCTGTCATTCTCGATCGCGTCGATCGTCGGACAAAATCTTGACGTTTCGCGTATCCCCACCAGCTCATCCTACACGCTCTCGAACGAAGAGCGCCGACCATCGGCAGCTATTGGTCATCTTGGGTTCTCAAAGGCCCTCTTGGAGCCAACTTGGGCCATCTTAGATGCTCCGACACCTCGCGGACCCCCCTGTCCAGGTCCGTGGGGAGGGGGAAGGGGGAGGGTAAACCCCTCCCCGATGGGGGAGAAGGAGGGGTGGAAGAGGAAACTCCCTAAACCACCGACGCCCAGAGGGCTGGTGGGATTTCCTAACGTGTTGGCCTCTTCGGGGCCTACTGGGGGAGCTCTTTGGCCACTGGGAGCCGTCTTGGAGCGGTCCTGGGGCATCTTGGAGCATCGTGCAGCCATTATGAGACATCTCGGGCTATCTTGAGCCATCTTGGAGGTCATCTTGGGCTCTCCCAGGCGCTCTTGGAGTCATCTTAACCAGTGCCCCCCCGAGAGGGCATTCTCGCCGAGGCCTTTTGGAGCATCTTGGGTGCCTCTGGGGGGTCTTTGGGGGCCTCTTGGGGGTCTCTTGGAAGCATCTTGGGGGCATCCTGGGGGCCTCTTGGGGCTTCCTGGCCACCTCTTGGGGCCCTCTTGGGGCACCCTTGGGAGCCTTGGGGGCCATCGTTGGGCCATCTTGGGTGAGATCGATCACAGGAGGGGGGGTGTCTAATTAGAGTCTCCCCCTTCAGGAGGCCAACATGGGGTCAAAACCCTAGTAAAACCAATGATGTTTGCTTCCTCGCCGACACCTCGCGGAACCCCCTGTCCAGATCCAGGGGAGGGGGGAGGGGGAGGGGTAAACCCCTCCCCGAAGGGGAAGAAAGAGGGGTGGAAGAGGAAACTCCCTAAACCACCGACGCCCAGAGGGCTGGTGGGATTAAAAATGGCCCTATACACGCATGCGTCGTTTTGGGGAAAAGTTCAACATGCGAGCGGCTGGTGGTCGCCGCGGGTCGGGCGGGAGGGCCACCGTGCATGCGCGCGTTCCCCCGGCCTCCTGGCCGTCCCCTTTGCGGAGCCCTCCGCCCCGTCGCGGGGGAGGGGGGGGGAACGCTCACAAGCACGGCGCGGGTATTTCGAGGGGGTCGCCTCAAGAGTATAAGTTGGAAATGTTTGGTGAATCGTATTGTTGAGCGCATGCCTCAAAAATACGATCGGGAAATTTTATTTTTGAACAGAGGGGGGGCACTCAAAAGTATGACCTTGGGCCGTTGACCAGGACCCTCGGAAACGCAGGGCGCGGGCGTCGCCGCGCGGCCGCGTCGGTCAGCCCAGTTGCTACATACCCAGAATTGAGTCCAAAAATTCGCTCAAAATACTCACTCGTTCATAGGACCCTTTCTGGTTTGCCTTGGGTAGGGGAGCTGTAGCAGATGATGGCGGGCTCCAGCTTCACTCCCAATATTTCGCCCAGCAGTGCCAGGGCCTGCTGCCATTGTCGCTCCCCATGCGTTTCGCACGCGCTGATCGGGGGGTTGTAGCAGATGCTGGTGGGCTCCACCACCTTCACTCCCAACGTTTCGCTGAGCAGCGCCAGGTCCCGCGTCCGTTGCCCTTGCCCGTTTTCCTCGCACGCGCTGATCGGAATGGTGTAGCAGATGATGTCGGTAGCGGGCTCCAGCTTCACTGCCCACATCTCTCTGAGTGGCGACGGGGCTCTCTTCGTCTGCTTAGACTTCTCGCTCGCGTCGAAATGGGCATTCTGGCGCATGATGGTTGGCGCCAGCCTCGCTGAGGAGCACTAGGTCCGGATGCCGTAGCTCGCCCTCCTCGCGCGTGCGGATGCGGGCGCTGTGGCTCCAGGAGGTGGCGGGCGCCAGCTGCACCGCCGACACCTCGCGGAGCGGCGGCGGGAGTGGCCGCCACTGCCTGCGCCTCGCGCGCGCGCTGCACCTGGTGATGCAGCCAGCTCGTGGTGGCGGTCTCCGGCTTCGCCGCCCACGCTTCTCCGAGCAACGACGGGGCTGACTCGCAGGCGATGGTCCGCTTGGCATCGCTCGGACGCGTGCATTTTCCCTTCGGCGAGGGCCATCGAGGAGCATCCTCGATCACTTGGCGAAAAAACCACGCACGAAACCGAAAAAAACGCAGGGAATGGACGTCCGAGCGATGGCCAGTCCGGGTCTTGTAGCTCCTGGTGCTGGCGGGCCCCGGTTTCACCACCAACACCTCGCTGGGCAGTGGCGAGGCTGGCTGCCACTGCCCGCCCGCCGACCAGGCCGCCGCTGCCGTCCACCGTCGTCGTGCTGCCACTGCCGTGCCTCCTCGCTCCGCCGCCCGCCCCACCAGGCCCGCCCACTCCACTGCCTCCTCCTCCTCCTCCTCCTCCTCCTCCTCCTCCTCCTCCTCCTCCTCCTCCTCCTCCGCCACTCCGCCCACCGCGCCGCCGCTGCCGTCTTTCGCCGCTCCCACGGCCCTCCCCTCCACGCACATGCCAGTCGCCCACTTCTGCCTGAGCAGCGGCAGGAGGTGAACAAAAACCCACAGACACAAGTAACCGTCGATTTCCAGGAACAGATGGGAAAAGATGGGCAGTGGGGGGAAGACGAACACCCAGAAAATACGAGAAAATACTGGGAGTCTAGGAAAAGATGGGAAGACGAAAACCCAGGGCCCCTTTACAGCGACCGCTCCGGCTGCCACTGTTCCCTGCGCTGCGCCAGAGCTCGCGGCCACTGCCCGCCCTTCTCACGCGCGAGCTCCATCTTCACCGCCCGCGTCTCATTGAGCAGCAGCGGGGCTGGCTGCCCCTGCTCGCCTTCCTCGCACGCGGAAGTCGAGGCGCTGGAGCTGATGACGGCAGGCTTCAGCCTCACCACCAGAGTTTCGCTGAGCAGCGACGGGGCCGGGTGCCACGGCTCGCTCTGGCCGGCTCTACCTTCACCGCCGACATCTCGCTGAGCAGCGACAGAACCCGCCGCTGGGAGTCCACCACGACCTCCTGGCCCTCCCGCTTCACCGCTACCGCTGCCGCCCCTCCCCACTCCAGACGTCCCAGGAGCACCTGATCGGTGCAGCAACGTGTGATGATCCAGCGAGGGCCCGGGTGGGCCCTCGCCAGGAACCAGGGTCGACGACGACGGCATCGCCCGCCATTCTCCTCCTGGCCCTCCCGCTCCACCACCGCCACCTGGCCCTCCCGGTCCACCGCCGCCACTGCCGCTCCTCCGCGCTCCACGTGCGCTGTCACTGCCGTCCCGTTCCCACCCTGGCTGCCACTGCCGTCCCTTTCCGTTCCCACCGTGCAGCCACTGCCGTCTCTCCCCTCTCCCACTTCAGGAGGGGAAAAACACACAGACACAATTAATCGTCGATCCCCCAGAAAATATCGGAAAATATGGGAAGTGGGGGGAAGACAGAACCCCAGAAGATACGGAAAAATATGGAGAATCTTTTTATTTGTGTGTATTTATTTGTGTGTCCCAGGGCCCCTTCACCGCTGCCCTCCCTTCTCGCACAGGCTCGGCACCCACGTCTCTCGGAGCAGCGACCGCTCCAGCCGCCACTGCACGCGCTGACCGGGGCGCTGGAGCTCTCCCGATGCTGGTGGGGTCCAGCTGCACCTCCCACATCTCGCTGAGCAGCACCGGGGACCAGATGCCACGGCTCGCCTTTCTCGCGCGTGCTGGTCACCAACTCCTCCTGACCCTCCTCCCGTTCCGCCGCCGCCCGCTCCACCGCCTCCACTTGCCGCTGCTGTCCCTCCCCGCTCGACTGCCGTCCCTCACCTCTCCACCACTGCCGTCCCTCCCCGCTCCTCCCACCATGCTGCCACTGCCGTCCGTCCCAGCTCCCACTGCCCGCCCTGCCCCTGTAGCGGCTGGAGGTCGGGCTCGTCTTCGCCACCCGCAATCTTCTTGAGCAGCGCCAGAGTTCGCCCCAGACGTGCGACGTCCTGATTTTTTAAGTGCGGCGTCCCCGGAAGTCCAGACCCGTTCCCCGGGGCCGGTTTTCATCCTGAGTCGTTTTTGGACGGTCCCAGGGCCCGAAAAATTTCCCGTCCAGATTTTTTCACGACGCGATCATGTCTGGGGCTGCCACTGCTCGCACGTGGGGATCCCGGCACTCCAGCGGCTCGCGGTGCTCCAGTGGTTGGCGCACCACCGACTCCGCCCATCGCCTCGCTTCGGCGACGTCCCATGCAGGGTCGAGCCAGGCGGGGAGGTCCTTTTAGGCCCAGCCGTGCAGCTGCGCTCCGACAGAGGCCGAGGACCGCCGCAGCAGCAGCTGCAGCGTCGCCTCCCGCATCTTGCTGCGCAGCATCAGACCCAGACATGCTCGCGTCGACAAAATAATATCAGGACGGCAGATTTTTCATTATTGTCGGCCTCTTGGGACCCTCGCTGGGCCCCGGGACCGTCGAAAAACGACTCGGTACGAAAAGCCGGTCCTGGGGAAAGGGTCGGGACTTCGGGGGACGCCGTCCTGAAAAAATCAGGACGTCGCATGTTTGGGTCAGATGCAGCACGGGGGCCACAGTGTCGATCCAGATCCGTCAGCACTAGGTGCACCACGGACTCGTGGATGATGCAGTCCGAGAGCACGCCACCATCCTCCAGCACTCCTCCGGCGAAGATCGGGCGCTGACTGGCCACAGGGAGGCCGCGAATATCTTGGATGCGGGCTTTCGCCGCGTGGACAGGGTCGTTGGCCTCCACGTCCACGGTGATTCGCCTCCCCGTCCGCGTCGCCACGATGGTCGGCATGGCCCCCCGGCGAAGCCGCTGCATCAGCTGCAGCGTCGCGGGCTTCGCCGCGCCCGACGCCCGCGGGCGCGCACGGATCTGCCTGCTGCGGGGGAGACGCGGCGCCCGGCGGGGCGTCCTCCCCCCGGGCGGCCAGGATGCCCCTCCCGCCCCTGCCGCTGCGCGCCGTGGATGCTCTCGTCGCCGGGCACCGTGGCAGCGGGCCCTCTGCGACGCCTCCTCGACGCGGCCGAGCCCTCCAGCATCAAGTCGGGCCTGTCCCTCTACAGGAGGGATGCTCAAAAAATAGTCAAAACATAGTCTGGGGACTATTTTCTATATATTTTCGAGCATTTGGGGAGTTTTGTTGGACCATGTTTAATTTGTCGCCCAAAATCCCCCTGTAGGGGGACAGGCCCGACCTAACTCCAGCACCTCCGCGGCGCGGACTCTCACCTGGCGCTTCCGCAGCTCGGCCGCCCCGCCGCGGTCTGCAGCCAGGGCCGCATCTCGTCCTGCATACGTGCCCGGCTCGGCGGTGCCAACCGCCCAAATCCCGGAGCTCGCGGATGGCCTTGCGGCGTCCATGAAGAAGTTTCGGGGGTGGACAGAACCCCCAACAGTGACACGTCGATTAGTGAATTGTCCGTTTTCGGTTCTCGAGAGAGGGCGCCGTGGCCGTTATTTTCCAGGCTTGCGCCCGCCAGGTTTGGGCCTCAGGTCGTTTTCACTAAACCACGTTTTACTAAAGGGGGGTCTGTCCATCCCCGAAAGTTCAACCCCCACTCGATGCAGACGTCGATTTGGGAGAGGACCCCGACCAGACGAACCCGTCGCGTGTGGATGACGGGGTCCACCTGCAGGGAGACACGCACCCCAGAGGCGACCCACCTGTCAGCTGATTCTCGAAACCATGCCTGGAGGGGCCCACTCGCGTCGACTTCATGTCGTGGGCGAGCACGGGCCCAAGACGGCCCAAAAGACCCCAAAGATCGTCCCAAGACGACTCCAGAGGCGCCCCAAAGGGGCCCAAAACGGCCCAATAGCGGCTACTGCCAGGTGCGTGAAGCGCGGGGCATCCGCGACCAAGAATTGGACCAATTCATCGAGACGAAAGAGCGCCGTACCCTGCGAGAGGTCGAGTGTCTCGAAGAAGGTGAGCGCCTCGTCCAGGCCGCACCGCTTGAAGGCCGCGGCTTGGATCCTGAACGACCACCTCGTGGCAGTTACAGCCCACTGCAAACAGGGAAAATGAGGGACTTCAGACTCCCAGACATGATCGCGTCGTGAAAAAATCAGGACGGTCAGTTTTCCATTCTGTTCTGCCCCTGGAGGCCCTCGCAGGGCCCTGGGACCGTCAAAAACCGGCTCAGGGTGCAAATCCGGTCCCGGGGAAAGCGCCTGGACTTCCCGGGACGCCGCACTGAAAAAATCAGGACGTCGCTCCTGTGGGCTCACATCTTGCAAGGGCTCCCTCGAGGGCGCGAAGTTATTCGCGCTTCGCGGTCCTCGTTCCTTCTCCCCCTCCTCCTCGTCCTCCTATTCTCCTTCTGGGAGGGCGGCGCGAGAGCGCGAAGTTATTCGCGCTTCGCGCTTCGCGCAGCGCGAAGCGCGAAGTTGGGAGCCCTAGTCTTGGCTCCGAGGGGCAAGGACGGTGAAGGACGCGCGGACGGCTGCGTCCGCACCATCAAAGGGGCACCGCAGGCAGCCCGCCCGTCCAGTGCTGCGTCGCCGCTGCGCCCTCCCCGCCTCGCCGTGCGCGCGCTGCTGCAGGAAGCAAGGGCTCCCTCGAGGGCGCGAAGTTATTCGCGCTTCGCGGTCCTCGTTCCTTCTCCCCCTCCTCCTCGTCCTCCTATTCTCCCTTTGGGGGGGCGGCGCGAGAGCGCGAAGTTATTCGCGCTTCGCGCTTCGCGCAGCGCGAAGCGCGAAGTTGGGAGCCCTTGAAGCGGCGGGCGCCAGCCTGGATCGTCGGAGCGGCTGCCGCTCGTTTCCCTGCGCAGGCCAGCGGCGGCGCCGGCGGCGCGAGGGAAACGTCCGAGGGCCACGGCGGAAGGCATTCCAAGGCGGGGCTCCATGGAGCCGCCGCCGACAGGCGAAGCCACAGGCGGCGTGCTGCAGGGCCAGGACAGCCGTTCCGCGCCGCCCGCTGAAGCCAGCGTCCAAGACGGGTGGGCTCTCTGCAGCGCCGCGGTCGCGTTCCGCGTGGCCAGCCGATGGCGCAGCGCTGGGCGCAGCACGGGACAAGGCTTGCTCGAACTGCCACGCAGTGCAGGGTGGCGGAAGCGGAGGCCTCGCTCCAAGCAGCAGGCGCTGAGAGCCCTGGCGGAGCCCCCCGGCCCAAGCCGCTCGGCAGCCGTGACCAAAAGGACGTGGGGCTCAAGCAGACGGCACGGCAGCGCGGCCGGGCAGCTGGAGCGCGAACCCGGCGCTGCTGCCTCGCTTGAGCCAGGGCGGCTTGAGCCGAGGATGCTGCGGAGCGGAGCGGAGCGTCGCGCCGCCTGCCTGCAAGGCATGGCGTGTCGCCGAGGCCGCCGCCGCTGCCTTGCTTGAGCCGGAGCGGCTTGAGCCGAGGATGCTGCGGAGCGGAGCGGAGCGCCGCGCCGCCTGCTTGCAAGGCATGGCGTGTCGCCGAGGCCGCCGCCGCGACGCGCGGAGCAAGAGCTCCTGACCGAACTACTCACTCGGGCCTGTCCATCTACAGGGGGAACAGTCAAAAGTAGTCCAACAAAAAAATGGTGTGGGGACGATGTGTGTTGCCTAGCGTTTGCAATTTTGCAGCATTTCGGGGGTATTTTCATGTTTCGTCCACAACACCCCCGTAGGGGGACAGGCCCGACCTGACCGTAACAGAGGGCCCTCATCCCCCCCGCCGAGGAGGGGGAGTGCCGGCCTGGGGTGCTCTGCCTGTCCGGCGAGGGCGAGGTGTTCGTCTGCGCGCCCGCGCCCGCGCCCGCGGGCGCTCCGGAGCAGGACCCCCAGACCTCCGATGGTGCGACGTGCTCAGTCCGCGGACCCCTGGAGATCCCCGGCTTCCCAAGTGGGGTCGGGTCCGAGCAGATGGGGTCGGAGGATCCGCTCCGCATCGCCGACGCGGCGCGAGGTGGATCCCGAGTGTCTTCACACTGGCTTCGCCGATACATCGCTGACGTCGCCGATGCATCGCCAAAGGCAATACATCGTCGATGCATCGGGGATGCGGCGCGATCTTCCGACCCCATCCATTCGGACCCAATTTAGGAGGCATCCAGAGATCTTGTTGCAAGGGGCGATGTATTGCCGTGTTTCGAGCCCTGGGGTCCTCGCGGATCGATGCGGCCCGAGAATTGCCGCAGAGAGAGAGAGAGAGAGAGATTGGGTCCAGGGCTCCGGTGGAGTTTTTTTGCTGCGATATTGCAATGCGTTATTAACGTTGGATCTGAAGGGATTTCCCATGATGACAC